>JAAFCF010006369.1:7462-21762 GCA_013389785.1 Helicorthomorpha holstii | reverse complement strand
GGGCCCAGAAAGGATCCTGTAATCAAGAATAACTGTTTTTATAACAAATAAGTGGACAAATTTTCAAGGATTGAGTTGGATTGTGATCTGCAGATTGACTGTGCATTGTGTGTTCATTGTTGAAGAGAGACCTTCATTGAGACTACATAGTTATCTACATTCACAACTATCAAGCTAAATAATGAAAATGGCAAATGTTGAAGGGGTAAGATATGATTCAATTCAAAAACTAACTGAGCATAATTATCAAACATGGAAGAAAAAGGCCCGCATGTTATTAATGGGCAGAGGGGTTTGGGACATTGTTAATGGAACAGCTAGAGTTGTAACTGAGGCAGATGGGCTTGATCAATTAAGAAAAGAAACTACTAGAATTGGCCAAGCTATGGCAATAATTGGATTGAATGTATCAGATGCATGTTACAAAAGTCAAATTAGCTTTTTCAAGTAAAATTTGCAGTTATTCCCCTTAAACGAATTTAAACGGAAAACATAAGTATTTAGCAGTGATAACATACAGGCACAAACCGAATCCATGTTTTGTCTCAAAGTTATTTTTACTCAAGTTGAGGAATGTAAAAGGATTAGTTTGAGGAAATGACCAGACAGTGAAATTACATTTACAAATATTATTGTAAATTTGGATATTTTCTATGCCAAATACATTTCCTGTTTGTTTTAAATATAAAAATCCTTGAGTTTATTTTCGGGAGTTTGTTTCATGTACAGTATTTATTTGTTAAATTTGTTTTCTTTACCGGTACTGAAAATAAACGAAACAAATCGCTATTTGAAAAAATTGATAAATTACAATAAAAATATTGATGGATTACAATAAAATACACTCTTGTTTCTGTATTGATACAGTTGTACTGGACTTAATATAAATATGATAACAAATCGAATATTAGAAACAACCTCACTAATCAATATTACAGTTGAATATGATGTTTCAATGGTAACCACCACTTTGGTAAACAAATTTAAAAATTACTATTTACGAAAAAAGTCATTTTGACCGTTTAAGTATAGACAATATTTTTAATTCATTTTTGTTGCAATTAATTTAATATATTTTCAATTTTTAACTTAAAACTCGAATTTTCGTATGTGTATCATAATTGGTGGAAAGAAATAAATGGTTATAGGTAAGAAAATTAAACCTTTTATGAACTAAGAAATATTTTAATTTAGAAAAAAACGTTTATAAAATGACACTTTTAATTACTTAATAACAATGGTAATTTAATATGAATGATATTTACAATGATTAATTGAACACATTTGACTATTTAAACATTTAAAAACAAATTTGTTATCGAAATGTCATCTTTATTTGAAGTACAAAAGTCCAATAGTTAATCTCATCAATGTGAATGGTCGTTGTAGTGTAGAAAAATGATGCATTTCACTGAACCGATCTTCATGGGCTTCTCAACACTTGGTTCTTAAGGCCCATTAACTTTTTTCGTATTTTTTCAGCAACAATTTTTCTTTGATTTCTGTTCCGAGCTTCATAATTTCGCATTCCATTTTTGATTCTTTGGTTTTGTTGTTTTCATCCAAGAACAATTTTTCTTCAATGTCAGTTCCAAGCTTTGTAATTTCTTTGTCCAACTTTTGTCTTTTGATTTTCTGGTCTTTCTCTTCATTGATTTTGTTCAGTTTTTCCGTTGTCTTTTTTATTTCATCAATTACTTTCCACATGTCATTTATTTTCCTTAGTTTTTTAATTCGCTCTGAAGCAGCAAACATGACTTTGGTGCAAGTAGCTTTTGCTGCCTCTAATTCAGGGACTTCGTCTGAGGTTTGTTCTAACTTCCTCCTTAATTTGTTTGGCTGTTCAAGTGATTCACTGCTACATTGTTCACTATTTCTAGATACACAACTTTCACTAAAACTTTCACTTAAACTTGAATATCGACTCATGTTTCAGATCAAGAATATGAAAACTCTTTACGAAACTCTAAACTCAATCCACAATAGAAAACTTTTTCAGTCTCAAAATGTTAACTGACTGGCTTTAAGACCTGTAAACGAATGAAAAGAATAGAACACAAACTAATTATCATGTTCAAACATGAAAACCAGGTGATCACGTGGTATTTTTCAATTGTTAAAAGGTCCTGTTTGTCGAGAGGTCTTAAGAAGGTGGGGCCTTATTTCCAAATGCAATAGAACATGACCCACTTTAAAGCTGAACCTCTTCCTTCCCAGTATAATGACGTTCTAAAGTGGGTCATGTTCAACTGTCAATAGTGGCGCTAGCATACAAAGAGTGTATTTGTTCTTAATTAATTAAAAGTACACTATTTTTACATATTTCCATTTATTTCAATAATTGATATGACTGTACTAAAATTTGATTATTATGTCTAAAATAGATAGGAAATGACCAACTTCAATCACAATAAGAGTTGATTAAAAATGTTGGCCAAACTTAAAAAATTAATTTTTTTAGATAATGACTATTTTTTTTTGTTTAGTTTTTTTTTAATGTTGTCCATTTGTTCAACAAAGTGTTGCTTACCATGGTAGCAGCATTTACAATATTAATTTTAAACTTTGAGGTTTTTTTAATACAGTGAAATCCCTTTATAACCAATGTTCAAGACCGAAGCTTTTTTTCGTGTTAAAGAGTTTTGTCTTAAGCAAAACATACAAAAACAGATAAATCAGAATAAATCCCATTAGATGAACTAAATACGTTTAAGAAAAACAATGAAATTTTAATTTTTTTTATAAAACACAGAAATGCATTGATTTTGTATTTGTTTTAAATACAAAATCAATTTTTAAATACAAAATCAATTTTTAAACAAATGTGTAAAACTTATACAAATTTTGATTTTCTTTGCCATTTCACCAACAGACATAGGCCATTAAGCTTCTACGCCAGTAGTTAAGGCACAAGTTCCGCCGGGCCAATCAGGGTTCCCCCTTTCAGCGCGCAGTTTGAATTTAGCTAATGACATGGTTTAAAATTCAAAACTGGCCAATGGTGAAAAAGCAATAAAAAAGGGAGGAGCATGGGGCGGAGTCAATAGTATTTAACATGGGTTTTTTGATAATTTTAAAAATTATCGAAAAACTTAAAAGTGTAGATAGACAAGCTCCAAGCATTTAGGTAGAATTGGCAGCATAAAACAGAAATTAGCAACGGAAATAAATAACAAATTAGCAACAGAAATATAAAGATAAATGAAAAACAAAACAAAAGTAAAAAGAAAAAAATAAAAGAAAATAAAAAAGAAATAAAAAATAAAAGAAAAAAAAGAAATAAAAATAAAAAAGAAATAAAAGATAAAAAACAAAAGAAATTAAAAATATAAAAGAATTGGAAAAAATAAAAGAAAAAAAGAAAAAGAGAGAAATAAAATAAAAAAGAAATGAAAAAAGAAAATAAGAAAAGGCTTACTGTAGGTACCATGCACACCATGCGTCAAAATGGTGAGGGGAGCAAGTGCATCGATGGCGGCATGCACAACAGACAAAACCCCTCCATGCAAAAGCAATGGCTAGGAGGGGCAGCAACCAAATGTAAGGTCCTCAAACGCTCAAATGTGCAAAAAAGGGAGACCTATGAGTCATTTGTAGGGAAGGGAAGGCGTGAGAACCAAAATTTTAACAAGTTGAAACATGAAACTTTTAAAACAAAAATAGCCATCAAAAAATGGAGAAGCTCTCAAAAGAAATAGAGACATAAATGGCAAAAAATAATATGAAAAAGAAAGATAAGAAGTAAAGCTGTGTAAATTAAAAAGATTAAAAGAAGCGAAAAATGGAGATGTTTATAAAAAAGGGAGACAGAGGAAATGGAAATTAAAATAGGCTAGAGAAAAAGCCAAAAATAAAATAGCCAGCTGCAAACAATAAACAAATGGGAGACCGGGGAGACGCAAATTAAAATAGCAAGTAAAAACACAACCAAAGTTGTGTAAACATAGAAAAAGCTGTTCAAAATACAAACAAGTTAAAATAGGTCAAAAGAATTACAAAAATCGTCATTCAAAATTGCATAGTTGTCTCATTTTGATAATTGCAGTTTTTATTTAAAAAACGAATGGATTGTAGTCTCATTTTCATAACTGCACAGTTTTTATTAAAAAACAAAATAAACAAGACAAATCGCCATTGAAACAAATGGATTGTAGTCTCATTTCTGATAATTGAACAGTCTTTATTAAAAAACGAATTAAACAAGACAAATCGCCATTGAAACTAATGGATTGTAGTCTCATTTTTTGATAATTGCGCAGTGTTTATTAACAACAAAATAAACGAGACAAACTGTCATTAAAATGAATAGATTGGAGTCTCATTTTGATAACTGTACAGTTTACTTTAAAAATCGAAATAAACAAGATAAATCGTCGTTAAAACGAACAGAGTTTAGACTCATTTTAATAATTGTACAGTTTTTCTTTAAAAACCAAAATAAACGAGACAAATCGTTGTTAAAACGAATGGATATAAGTCTCATTTTAATAATTGCACAGTTTTTTAAAAACGAAATAAACGAGACAAATCGCCATTGAAACAAATGGATTTAAGTCTCAATTGTATAATTGCACAGTCTTTCTTTAAAAACAAAATAAACGAGACAAATCGTCATGGAAGCAAATGGATTTTAGTCTCATTTGTATGATTGCATAGTTTTTCTTTAAAAACGAAATAAACGAGACAAATCGCTATTAAAACAAATGGAATTTAGGCTCATTTTCATAATTGCAACGGTTTTAAAAACAAAATAAACGAGACAAATCGCCGTTAAAACAAACAGATTTTAGTGTCATGTTTATACGAGTTGTGTTATAATCGTCGTTTATATGTATTATTGCATAGTTTTTCTTTAAAAACGAAATAAACGAGACAATTTGTCATTGAAACGAGCGGATTTCAGTCTCATTTTGCTAATTGTTGTTTTTTATTTAAAAATACAAAAGAAACGAGATAAATCGCCATTGAATCGAATAGATTTACAAACATTTAAAATGAACAAGTTATTTATTTATTAGTAGCAAAAATACAATTTAAATAGTAGGCTCTTTCTTATTTATTTTTCTGAGGTGTAAAATACGATATCTCTTATTACGTAGAAGTCGTAAAAACTGGGTTACAGTAAAACCCTTTACAGCAGCTTTTACAGAGTGCTGTTGAATAAATTCAAAATCTTTTTTTGTAAAAGATGATGACATTACATTCTTGCTAAGCCTTTCTGCAAGGATGGTAATATTGGCTTGTTTTGTGGGGGGTGGATAAGCTAAAATGAAAATAAAACATTGGAAAAAATAAAAAAACAAACTAAAAATGAAAAATACCTTTAGGGAGCTTACTGTTAATGTCAACAATATTGTAATCAACTTGTTGAGAAGAAATTGTCGTCATATCAGCAGGTGTAGGAGGTGGTATGCTGGCTGTATTGACAGCAACACTTAGAATATCGACTGCAGTGTTTAGATTATTGTCAGAGGACTCAATAGTAGAGCCTTTTATAGGTATTGTAATGTTACAACCAAGATCCTCTACATCACAAAATTTGCCATCATAACAAAAATGTAAACCTGAAAAACAAAACAATAATAAGACTAAAGTAATAAAGAAAAATGTTATTAAAATACAAACCAGAAGTAACAATTGTAGCAGCTATAGGTAATTCAAACACATCAGAAAGTATGGTCCACATAGAGTGCCACAAATCTAAATAGTTTAAGCATGATGTACAACTTTTGTTAGGGCAAGCATATAAAGCTCCACTAACAAAATTTAGCAAACCAATGGCTTGCTGATGCATTGCCAATGCTAAACAATTTGGTTTAAGTTCAAACTGTCTAATAGGCCGTAGTGATATAATAACGTCTGTCGTTAACAGACTATTAGAATCAGTTGAATTGTCCATGTTAACAAACAGAAAAATTAAAAATGTAAAAAAATTAAAAATAGAGAAATGGAGATGGAAGAGACGCACAGCTGCAAGTGTGTGTGTGTTACAATTTTTCCCAGCAAAAAAATTAAAGAGAGGGTCAAATGAACATGGTATCCGCCCCTAATAACATTGCAACAGTAGTGAAACTAAGGACCTAAGTGTGAAACAAGCAATAAAAATTAGCAAACAAATGAATACACAAATGGGATTAGCCCAACTCACAAGAAAAGTTTTGAGAATGAAAGATTACACCCAATAAAAATTAAGTAAAGTTCTTTAAAAAGTGATATAAAAGGGCCTGAAACTGTTTAGACAACTATATAGTGTAAGAGACCCAGGCCCTTTAGTAACATGGATATTTTTAATACTGAGGTAAAAAAAAACATTAATATAAATGTAATTAGAAAAGTTTATATAAATAGTAAAATTAATTAGAGAAATCAGTGTGGAGAGAATGTGGAATATGAATATAAATGGTATTGTCAGAGTAATTATCAGCCCTACCAGATGCAGGAAGTATAACATTATTCAAAAAATAATTAATTGTGCATGCATGGTACTAAAATCAAGTTTGAAATAGCTGCCAGATACACAAACAGTGACGTGTGAGCAGATCCGCTCCACAAGCGCTGTAAAAGAGCGCGTTAGCAAAGGTAAAATTTTAAAAAACTCTTGATCAGTTTGTAATTGTTGAAAAGCCCAAAAAGCTCAAAATAGTTAAACACAATTTTAGATTGTACATAGCCATACACGCTATTGGATTTAGATCAGCCAAAAAGACATCACGAACAGCAGCAAACATCTCAACCAGTCCAGGAGCACCCAACCCCGGTCATGGTGAGACAATTGTCTGTTTAGATGTCATAGTTGTTTGCATTTTAAAACTAAGCCTATACCCTTACAGGAAGACCCAAAATATGCTAGAATTGGGGGTGGTAAGACAGGAGTGCCATTAAATGAAAGGAAAATTAAAGAAATTTACTACATGCCAGCAGATATCCAAGAAACAGAATATCAAACATCGCGAAGAGTAATAACCGTTTGCACCGATAATACTGTGGTGCACTATAATGAGACGTTTATGGATGTACACTTGTTTGCAAAGGCATGTAATGAATACATGAAAAAGAAAAATGAAAATAAATAAGCAAAAAAAGTAGCTTTAACAAAACTAATAACAAAAAAAGTATTTTTGTTTATTGGTGTTGCGTTTTTTTTTAATTTTGTTGTTAAAAACTGGATTAACAATGGCGGAAGGAATGTTTGATCCCTCCAAGTATTATGTAATCATAAATTATAAAAGAAAGCAATACAAAAGATTTGAAACCGATGAGATGTTAGCAGAAATTCAGTTTAAAGACCTTGATAAAATTCCTGTTGCAAAGTTTAGCGAACAAATGGAAGAAATAATTGATCATTTAATCAACACATTTGCTGAGATGGGTGAACAAGTAAACACAGATGATCTGCGTATGCGATTTTACCTAAACAGTCAACATTTTACCAACCCAATTAGTATAGCCTACATAAATAGGGATAGGTTAACAGGGAAAATGTTGTTGGACAAAATAATAGCAATTCAAAATTCAAATGGAAAGTTTAGTTTAACAGAGGTACCTATTGAATTATCATTATTAAAAACATGCGTACCTTCAAGAGGAGGAGGTACCAGATGTATACATGACATTGTGGAATGGTTGGCAAAAGAAAGGAAAACTAAAACATGCATTATAATATTTAATGATGGTGATAACATGTGCTGTGCAAGGGCTATAGTGGTTGGTAGGGCTGTGGCAGAGTATCAGATTAGCAAGGGTGATAGACAGCTCTATGCAGAGATGAAAAAAGTTAAAACAAATAGGGTATATCAAACCGAACTATTTCAAGCTTTATGTAGAGGGGCCAATGTGTCTGACACTATTATGTGTGGTATAGTTGAGATTGACAAGTTTGCTGTGTATCTTGGCAAGGACTACAGAATCCATGTGGTGGAGTGTGAAAACAATATCAGAGTCAGCCATGTTACATTTCCGGAACATCCGCAACCAAAGTATAACATATGGCTCCTATTGGTAAAAAACCACTACAACATCATCACCAATGTTGCTTCATTGTTTGGAACTTCTCATTTCTGTATGCTGTGTCTTAAAGGTGTGTTTAATAAGCACCGCTGCATCCGAACATGTCTGGCATGCAAAGAAAAAAATTGTGATAAGTTTATCAGGGCCTCACAAACCGTTTCTGTGACGCTACTCACACTCAAGTGCGCTGAGTGTTTAAGATATTTTTATGGCGAAAGTTGTTTTGCGGCACACATTGCAAACAAAACATGTGAACAATTTCGATGGTTCCTAAAATGTTTCCAATTGAAAGAGGAAAGCACGCATGTGTGTTTTACAAAAAAGTGTCAGTACTGCAAAGAGACACACAACTTTAATCACAAGTGTCACATTCAAAAGACCAAATTGAAAGAAGAAAAAGTAACTCCAGAAGTGTGGTATTTCGATTATGAATGCCTAGTGTTGGAAGATGGTAGCCATCAGCCTAATTTAGTGATCGTGCAAAACATGTCACGGAGCGTGCAAAAGATATTTGATGCAGGTGAAAATACAAATGAAGAGTTTTGCAGCTGGGTGTTTGGCAATATTGCATTCTTGAAAAAAAGAAACATTTTCATTTCACATTATGGCAAAGGCTATGACCACCATATTGTGTTAAGTTAGCTTTATAAAAAGGGTCAAACACCAGACGTGACATGGAATGGGCAAAAAATAATCACAGTGCAGTGCTCAAATGTACATTTTATTGATTCTCACAACTTTCTGGCAGTCCCGTTAAGCGCTTTACCCAAGACATTCAATCTGCAGGAAATGAAAAAGGGTTATTATCCTCACAAATTCAATGTAGTTGAAAATCAAAGCTATGTTGGCGATTGGCCACCATTGGAGACGTATGAACCAGACAAGAACAAAATCGCCAAAGATCGTGATGAGCTGATCAGCTGGTATAACAGTCAGAAAAACAACACATTTGATTTTAAAAAGGAGCTGACAGAGTACTGTCTGTCAGATGTTAAAATTTTACACCAAACTTGCAATGCCTTCAGAGAGATGGCCGTGGACATGTTCCAAATGGACCCATTTCTTCAGGCTGCAACACTACCCTCCTACTGTCAAAAAGTGTACTGCTACCATTTCATGCCAAAGGACAGCATAGGTATAATTCCACCAACAGGGTTTTACACGTCAAAGAAACGCTACAGCGAAAAAAGTATCAAGTGGTTGTACTGGCTATCACAATCCCTCAACATCAACATTAGCCATGCGTTGAATGGAGGTGAAAAGAGCTTTGAGCGAAAGTATGTGGATGGGTGGGATGCTGTCAACAAGACTGTTTACGAGTTTCTGGGATGTTATTTTCACGGCTGTCAGAGGTGCTACAAACCAGAGATCTTCAAGAAGACATCTGAGTGTACAATGCAGCAGTTGTTACACTCTACAAACTGCAGGCTGGAGCAGCTAAGAAATCTACCGAGCATAAATGCTGTGGTGACAAAATGGGAGTGCAAGTTGGAGCAGGAGCTTAAAACTGATGAAGCGATGAGGATTGCATTTGCCAATTCATATGTGAGTGTTTCTGGACCTCTAAAACCGCGAGATGCATTCTTTGGAGGGCATACCGCCTCCACCACATTGTACTACAAAGCATAAGTGGGGGAAAAAATCAGGTATGTGGACTATGTTAACCTGTACCCCACAGTCAACAAGTATGATGTCATGCCCGTAGGTCACCCTGAAATACTCCACCCTGAAGAGTACATGGGAGGAAATAAATATTTTGGATTAGTGAAGTGCTCTGTTCTACCGCCTAGAAAACTGTATCACCCTGTGTTACCATACTGATGTCACTCAAAGCTCATGTTTCCTCTGTGTGCTGCATGTGTGCAAAACAAGCAGCAGGAAACATGTGACCATGATGATGAAGATCGAATGATAACTGGTACCTGGACTACAATAGAGGTGGATGAGGCCTTAAAGCATAACTACAAAGTTGTAAAAGTGTTTAAAGTGTGGCATTATAGCAAAACCATTAAGGGTCTATTTGCCGAGTATGTAAATACCCTTTTAAAAATCAAACAAGAGTCATCAGGCTGGCCTCCATGGGTGAAAACCGAAGAGGACAAGCTGAAATACATTAAAGACTATAAACAGGTGGAGGGTGTTCACCTGCAGAATGTGGAGAAAAACCCCGGAAATTGAGCCAATGCTAAATTTAAGCTCAATTCATTATGGGGAAAATTTGCGCAACCTGAAAACTTGCCAACAACAGCACAGATAACAGAGTACAGAGAACTGGTGGACCACTTAAACTGCGACAGTAAAACAGTCACAGATGCTAGAATGGTGGGGGAACACAGCATGCTTTTGACATGGACACCTCTGGTGGAGGTGTCTGGTGTATCTGGTAAAACTAACCTGGTGATTGCAGCATTTACAACAGCATGGGCATGTCTGCGTCTGTATCGACTTCTCCACACTGTTCAAGAGAAAGCTCTGTACATGGACACTGACAGCCTGATTTATGTTGCCAATATTGATGAGCCAGATCCTCTGGACAGTATGGTAGGTGAAAACCTGGGACAACTAACCGACGAGATTGCTGCCAAGTATGGTGATGATGAAAGCATTTACATCAATGAGTTTGTGTGTGGAGGACCTAAAAACTATGGTTTCAAATTGACCAATGGTGATGAAACATAGAAAGTTCGAGGAATTAATATGAATTTTAGCACCAACACTGTGATAAACTACGATGTTATGAAAGCAATGGTGTTTCGAAAAAGAATGCATGAGGATAATGATTATGATGATGAGGAAAATGTACAACCAATGACAGGTGCTGTAAGAGTGGAGCAATTCAACATTAAACGCTTCAAGTACAGCAATACCTTAAAAAGTGTTGTGTGTAACAAAAAGTATCAGATTGTATTTGACAAAGCGTATGTGGACAACACTCTGAAAGCTTGGCCGTACGGTTACATGCAATAATGGACAATGAGTGGCAGCACAAATACTATTCCCCACAGGAGCCAAACACTTTGGGCAGCATCGAAAAATATCGTCGTTATGTTGGACATCCAAAGAACGTAGAGTTTAAGGAATGGACCGCAAAGCAACCTGCATACACACTCCATCGCCGTGTAATTAGAAAATTTCCAAGAAACCAGACGGAAGCAATGGGTATTGATGATCTATGGCAGTCAGATCTAATGGACAGACCAACTGATGTGTCGTTTATTGATGGCTATCATTATATATTGACTGTGATTGATGTGTTTTCAAAGTTTGCCTGGGCCAGACCTTTGCGTACCAAGAGTGGAAAGGAGGTGGCCACAGCATTGAAAAGCATTATAATGCAGGATAATAAAGGAAGGGCACCAGACAAACTCTGCGCTGATCACGGCAAGGAGTTTGTTAATGCTAAAATGGCAAAGCTTGTAAAGGAGCACAGCATCAACTTTTACACTTCATACAGCAATGTAAAAGCGGCCATTGTGGAACGATTTAACCGCACGCTGGGGGAGAAGCTTTCTGCATTCTGCACTGCAGAAAACACACGTCGATACCTGGAGCAGCTAGACAACTTGTTGCACAGCTATAATTACACCACTCACAGAGCCATAGGAATGGCTCCTGCAGTGGTAAACTCTACCAATGAGACTGCTGTGTATAACCGTCTCTTTGGATCAACTCAGCAACAAACGAGACAACCAAAGTTCAAAATGGGTGACAAGGTGCGTCTGGCCAAAGTTAAAGGTGCATTTGAAAAAGGATCCACAGCTAAGTGGACAGAGGAAATTTTTGAAATTTACAATGGGTTGGCTTGCCATCCATATCCCATGTATAAGGTTAAAGACGCAAGTGATGAGCGCATTCAGGGTTCCTTTTATGAAGCTGAATTACAAAAAGTGTTAGAACCTGAAGTATATAAAATTGAAAAAATTGTTAAAAGAAAAACTGTTAATTGAAAGAAAATGTGTTTAATAAAATGGTTGGGTTATCCTGAAATAATGAATAGCTGGGTGAATGCATCTGACATTAAAAACAATTGATTTTTTTTATCTTGTGACTGTGTTTAATAAATGTTGAAATACAATAATTGTTGTTGTTGTTACACATATTATGAATTGCTCAATGCGTCACATTCTAAAACCCCCTACCTGGCTGACCTTGCCGGCCATAGGGGGTTCAAGAATGCTCCAAACAAGTTTAAACATAATTTAACGGTGTGGGCGCCCCTACGGGGCGGGGCGGCGGTGGCACCCCCCACGGGGCAGTGGCCGCGTCCCCTTTCCTCCCGGAGGGCGGCGGCGGGCAAGCAGCGGCGGGCGAGCGGCAAGCAAGCGGGTTTTTGCTCTAATACAAAAATAACTAAAAATGGCTAATGAAACTGGATTTTATGTCTATATAATATTAAATGCCTCGTACAACTACTATCCAAACAACACCCAGTCTCTTTTTACAGTTCACCTTGCCGAACCAATTCAACTCAGTTTGCCATACTGGGAGGTAGGATTGGTGGACATCATTTTTCCACCAGCCTGGGAGAATGTTACCGATGGGTGCGACAAATTTGGGTACACTATATCTGTGCCCATAATTGAAAGACCGTTTTGTAAAACCGGCGCCAGACAGAGTAAAGAGTTTGAGTGCTGACCACATCATTGAGTTGCCAGATTTTAAGATGACAGATCCGTACATAATACAACCTATACATCTTAAACGTAACAATTTAAGGATACGCCATGGAAACTATGATAATATAGAGATTCTACTAAAAGAAGTTAACAAAACAGTGGGAAAGGACATGGTCAAATTTATTGAAACAATCTCAGACATGTTGTGGAATTCTGGAAAACGCGATAACATTTCCACAAAGCAGGCCAAAGGTGTCTTTACTTTCAAGTATGATAAACCCCACAAACGCATTTATCTTGAAACAAACACGTCAATAGGTGTAAACATTACCTTTGATACGCCCCTAATGAAAATGCTTGGATTTGAAAGGGTTGGCAAAATAAATTTTTTTAAATACAGCACTAATGATGTGGCTGTAGGGCATACTTATGCCCAGTATCCACCAGACCTAATTGAGACATTGATATATTTGCACACCGACATTGTAGACCACCAATTTGTGGGGGACACAAAAGCACCGCTGCTTCAGATTGTGCCTATAAATAAGATGAACGGGAGCATCAACAATCATTACTTTTACATGAAGCCGCAGTATGGGCATGTCGCAAAGCAGAGCTTTCAGACAGTGGAACTTTCGCTGCTCACACACTACGGTGTCTTGTTTAACTTTGAAGGAGGTGTGACCAGCATAAAGCTGCATTTTAGACCAATCAAACTGTCAAATTTTAGTTAACACTATCACCACCACCATGCCTGCCAGCAGAGTAGCATCACCTAGATTGTGCGCCTATATGGTGCAAAGAGGTGGCGGAATGCCCTACTACTCGGGTGTACGATTTCAGAGAGGAAGAGGATTGGGTAGTTTTTTCTCCAACATATTTAGATGGTTAAAACTGATAGTGATGCCAGCACTTAAAACTGCCGGTCGAGAATATGGTAAAGCCGGTGTTCAAACACTGGGTGATGTGGTGGCTGGGCGTAATGTAAGAGACGCGGGAAAAGAGCATTTTTCATATGCTAGCCAACATCTTCTAAATAGAGCCATGGGTAGCTTTAGCAGCGGCGGAGGGCTACCCGTAGGTTTAACACCAGGAGGTATTGAAAGCGTTGTGGACATGCAGTTTAGAGGTGTGGAATCCGGTAGAAGGAGCAGCAGCACCAACAACCGTGGGAAAATACGGAAACGCCAATTAACCAAACAATCTAATAAAAAGCGCAAGTGTACCAGAACCCAAATCACTATGCAAGATATTTTTGGAGAAGTAGCACGTAAACGAAAACGCTCTGCATAACCATCATCACCAACTATTGAAGACATTGGCATCACTAACAACTACAGCAAAAATGGGGAAATCTGCTAAAAAGCAGAAACTGTCCGATGAGATCACAGCAGGACCTATAAAAAAACCCAAAGTAATGGCCGTACAGAAATCAAGATTAGAACTATTTGCTGGTGATGTGGACTATCAAAACCAGTTTGAAGAATGTGTTGAGGTGGAGGTGCAGCCCCTGGCCCCACCAAATGACTCGGGACCTATCGAGTTTATTATACCTGCCGATCTGGGTAACTTTCTGGACTTTGGGGACCCTAAATTACATATTAAAGGAAAGGTGGTCAAAGGTGATGGCACCGATCTTGGTGACACTGACGTGGTTACCCCAACCAACAGCTTTGG
>JAAFCF010006325.1:50393-65208 GCA_013389785.1 Helicorthomorpha holstii | reverse complement strand
ATTGCTAGTTTAGCCTTATCGCTTATTCCAACACATTAATTAAATAATTAAAAAATGGTACGTAAAATGATGCTTGTGGATGTAGAGGATTACAGAAAATTACGACAACATTCCCCGCAACCCTTAACACCTTCCGACAACATGCATAATAAAAAAGAAGAATTATAGGAAACAACATCAGCAACAAATTTACGAAAATTCGTAAACCCTACCGTCAATTTAGGTGTTACACCCTCACCCCTAGAACAGATACTTTATAAAACACAACTACAAATTTCTAAGCTTTTAGGAAAAAAAATCCAAATTACCTTTACAACATCGCATGCGGCAGTACCACGAACTAGTGGAAAAATTTAATCAAATACTCGAACAATTGCATCAAAACGAACATACTTTAATGTCAATAATACCTTCATCAACAGCAAGTGAAGAGCAAGCAGCACCACTTAACATTACATTTAACACACCAGAAAATGCGCATCCATCTCTGCCGCCAAATATTTACTCTACAACCCTACCATCCACTTCCGCAACAACATCAGCAACTTCCCGACAAAAAAAGAAAAAAAAGAAGAAGAAATCTGTTGAAATCGTTCTTACGCCCATACCTTTACCGTTATCACTGGACAGCTCTGTATCATCGTTACCTTCAACATCACAACAATCCATCGCCGCCAAATCAGTATCACCACCCACAACTCATACGTGTAGCAAAACTAAACTTAAACAACAACAACAACAAAAGAGAAAACAAAAAGGAGGACGAGGAGGTCTAAAACAACTTTTTGGACGACGAAAACCCTTTGTACCTACTAAAAAATGGCTAATTTATAATAATCAAAAATAGTATTTTTTTCGGGGAATATAATTTTTTATTTTGTTAAGTTAATGATATTGGAGGATACATGATGTTTTTTTATTGAATGTATAAAAAATTGATAATAAAGAATTATATTTTTTCTTATATAAAATGTATTATTGTGTTAGCCCCTACAGTTTTAAGCTACACAAGCTTTGCTGTATATTTTTAATCTATTTAAATCTAAATACTGTTTATTTATTTACAATGAATTTAACTAATTATGGTGTTTATTTTTAGTGGTCGAATTTATAAAAGATTTAATTATTAGAATCTAAATTTAAATTTGCGTTGTGTTTATAATAAAAATGAGTTACTTAACCCACTGTTACTTCCAGTGGCATTGGAAGATGGCGGCTCATATTTAGGGCTAATTATAAATGAATAACATTGAATAAAATCAAATTTTTAATGTGTGTATTGAATAAATGTGTTATAACAGTCAAAATTAAGTAGTTTAAATGAAAGTGTATTTAATTAATAGTAGGAGTATAAGAAAGATACAACACAATGTTTTTAAATATAAATTGAGAAGTTTATTATTGATTGAAATTGCAAATGGCAATTTCTAATTAACTTTAAATAATAATGCAATCACTTGAATATAGAAAATAAATGCAAAAACAGATTGATACAATAACTTATTGATGTTCAATTGTTTTTAACTACATATGAAATAGTAAGTGGCTTAGTGCCTTATAATAATAATATGCAGAAAAATAATTTACAGCTAAATTATATTTTAACTGTAATTAGCAAGCATATGACAAAGTAAACTTAAAAGAAACAAATTATTTCTAATTGAGAAATTCAGACAAAAAGAAATTTGCCTGAATAAAAATCAATTCTTACATCTCAGCAAATTGTTAAGTCCTTTCCAGTCAGAGCCTTTTTTCCAAGTCTTTGCCTGAGTAGTTGAGCAAAATCACTTGTAGTTAACTTTAAGAGGAATACTCATTTAATGATATTTTGCTTACAAATATACAGCCTATTTATACTAAATTTTAAGACTGTTATCATGAATTTTAATTATAATATTAAAGGGCATTTAGACTGGGACTTTAGGAGAATTTCCATCCCAAAAGATGTCTCTAATTTGTAATTTCCAGTAAACAGGAAATTATTGCCATATGTATTTGTTAAAATATTCAAAATCTATTAATTTGTTTCTTTTTCCTTTACTGATAGGTCATCAATATAATTATTATCATAGTGAATAATTAAAGGAAAAATACATCATTGTAAAGTACAAGTATAAATTACAACATAGCAATGCATAAACATGTCACAATAAAGTTACTTATAACATTATATCAATTATCATATGAGAAATTTGGTTTTGCAAATCAAAACCCTCTGGAGTTTTAATTTGATTTTTTCCAGTGAAATCCAAATGTTATTAGTCATGTAAAAATAATTATAAAATTTCTAAATTTTATAATAATTTATTTACTATTAATATTGTTATTTATATTTAAGTGTGTAGGACGAGCCAACAAGCTCAAATCCTAACAATTGTGTAATATTATTTTTAATACAAACAAATAAATCAAATATAATAATCATCGTATACATGAAATAAAAAATAAAAAAGCAAATATATATAGTAAACAAATGTATACATTAATTGTCGTCATTTCTTCTTCGTTTCTCCTGACTATTATCGCCACCTTTTTTATAAGGTTTACTCCAAGATTCGTCATATGATAATTTCTCTGATATTGATGGCGACAAGGGAGGAGGAGGAACATTTAAAGATGTAGTAATATTATTTCGATTATTACCCACGCCAATATTTCCCGTAGTATTATCACCACCAGTTGACATATTTAGAGGAGCAGGTAACCATGAAAGCACCTCATCTTTGGCTCATAAATTTGAGTTTTGTCCATCATCACTCCTATTATAATTCTCCAAATCAGGCCAATGATATCTATTTCCATCCACACTTTCTTCCACATCCTTTAACGTCGCCTTAAGTAGCTGCACCATACTGCCAGATTCATAACAATGCAACCGCATATAATGATGAACACGTTGCACCATGAAAAATAACTCACCAGCCGTTAATCCACAATTCTTGAATTCTTCCAACAGTCTGTCATAATTTTCATACTCCTTACACAATTCGCTTATCATCACCACATAACAACGTTCCTCCGGCGTATTCAATTTGCTGTACATATTTTTCATAAAATTCTTCCACCAAATCGATAAAAATCGAGCGTATAAAAACGGCACATTTTCAGGCAGTATTATTGTATTCTCACCATTTCGCATACGGCCGTTGATCTCCGCAAAAATTTCATCCTCTATCTGCTGAAATAATTTTGCCAGATAATGGCAGATGATGCTGCCTCCACGTTTGACATTCATGTAATCGTCACCTTCTTTGCAAATATAAAAAAACTCTTTAGCTTTTACCTGATATTGTAGTCGCTTGTCCCAAGAATCCAACGAAACGCAATCGTTAGCATCAAAAGACTGTATTATGCCGCCCTTATATCTACACACCGTATATTTGTACATATTTCGAATTCTTAACCATCGACTTTGATCTTCTTTCTTCAAATACTCTTTATCGCTATGAAAATACGCACTAACCACGGTTAACGATTTAACTTTTAACCCATACACTCTAATATTATCATTCGTTTCGTTACTGCTAAAAGTTGTTGAATAAAATTTACTCTTTTCAGCCACTAACTCCAACATTTGATCGATTAATACAAAAACTAACGATATTAACAACTGCTGTGCTCTGCCAATTGTAATATCAAAACGATGTGGACCCATCATAACGGTTCTCTTTATCTAACACTTATTCTAACTATTATTCAACAAGCAGCATAAAACAAAAGCGTTCATAAAAATAATTTTTTACATCACTTGAGCAAATGCTTTTATACATTTTCTTTGGACATGTCATAATAAAAGCACGCCTTCTTCTGTATATATTTTTCTTCTTATTATTTGATATATTATATTTAAACTTTTAAACCTATCTTCCTCTTTCTTTCTCCCCTCTCACATCACCAACCCCCCTTTTATTTTATTAACATCCCATAAAAATTAAAACACCCTTATCCCATTTCATTTTTTTTCTGTAGATATTTCAACAACACTCAGCTAACTGTCGTAAAATTAAAAATATTTTTAACCTCACACATGTCACAATGCTTTTAAAACTAACCCCTTATATTTGTACATATTTCTCCGTCAAAACAATATCATGTTAACAATTAACTTTTTATCCTTATCTTAAAAAGTAATTTCACTATTTTTTTAAAAAGTAAAATTCTCTTACCCTCTTTTTTTCTTCCATCCACACTTCACATCTACAAAACTATAAATTCAAATATTGTTTACACCTTCACCTTATTTCAACAGATTTTACGTGATGTTAAACATCTTCCTCTGAAAATACATGTATAATTTTTTTAAAAAAATGGCATTAACGTTAGAATGGGCTCCACTTAATGGTCAAGCATTTCCTCCGACTTGTTCGACTCCATACTCAGCCGGCTTAGATCTCTACTCTTCCGTAACCTGTCACATTCCCCCCGGTGAAATTAGGCAAATCAACACCGGTATCGTTATTCAATTACCCAAAAATTGCTACGGACGTATAGCCGATCGAAGCGGATTAGCAGCACATAACGGTATTCACGTACTAGGGGGTGTAATTGATTGCGATTACACCGGCGAAATCATCGTTATTCTAATAAATTTAAGAAAACAAAATTTTCTAATTAATCAAGGAGACAGTATCGCCCAACTTATATGGGTTTATACATGCATTATACTGCACAACTATAATGCCTTTATTCTTCAAAGAAATACCTTTTGTGGTAAACAAGGACTGTCTTCTGGAATAATTAACAACAACAAACGAGTACCCCATCAAAGTTTTACAGCAAAAAGAAATTGTCAAACCTATTCAAAATATGAAATTGGTAGGAAGACGCAACAACAAAAAAAGAAAATCTAACAACAACAAAAAATCCAAAATTGAACAAAATAAAAAAGATAAAGATAATGATGAACCTCTTGATTTATCACTCACTCAACAAAAACAGACAACATCCGAAAGTGAGAACAAAAATATCGACATCATTGATCTGCCAAATCTACAAGAACTGAGTAACTTCATTCAAGAAACACAACTATTTTAAAAAAATTTTCTTTTTTTAATATTACAAAAATATATATATATAACAACGTAAAACATAACAAATATAATGTATAACCGCTTGCTATTATTATTATTTTTTGTCAAAAACAAAATGTATAACGGCTTATTATTATTCACTGAATTAAAAATAATCGATAAAATTGAAATTGTTTATCGTATACTTTTTAAACGTTTGACAAACGCTCTTAGGTAACCATTCAGGAAATTGAGTTCGATTCTTAAGCAAAGCTATATTACATAAATCTTGTAATGACATTAATGATGTAAAACAACGAAAATACAATTTTATAATAAAATCACGATCCAACATAAGCCAATTAAATATTCCGTATTTTAAAATACCTTTTGTCAAATGTTTTGACAGCAAAAAAACCCATATTATACACATAAATTTGCTTATTAATGACGCAACAATTAAACGATTCATAACTATTAACAATTGCCTGCAATACCTTTAAATTTGCATCGACAATGTAAATATTATTATAAACGCTAAAACGCACAAACAACCTTTTATCTGACCTAATACCGTAAAAACAATGAAAAGAAACACCAGTCTGCCCTTTATAACTAATACGTCCATCTACTGTATCGTAAACATATAAACGTGTCAATTGTCGTCTCATTTTTTGACCCATGACACAAACCATAATATAAATTTGCGATCCCAATACCTTCATTTGCGTATTATTAATGACACCAGGAAATTTAAATACTGGAAGTAAACGCCCAAAAGTTATATCTTTTCTTTCACCGGATGTTGTATCAATCATCATGGCCTTTGTAAATGTATCTTCATAACTATGTATAATAAAGACATTGTTTTTAACCAAACACGCGTTAACTTTACCAAACTTCAACTGGTAAAATTTCTTCAACTCCCGCTTCTTAAAATCAACACGGTAAAATACGACATAACGATATCTCAAATAGATAGGGTCGTAAACATCAGCATCACGGGTAACCACGATTACATCTTCACCCCATGACAACCCACGCACATACAACATACGTTGCTCCTCAACCACTGATTTATCGAAAGTTATATAATTTCCCAGTTGTGTCACAGTGTCATATTCAATTAAGGAAATACACTTAGTTTTATGATCATGGCATCCCACATATATTTTATGCAAACTATCCGCGCTAAACAATCCATATGGTCTTATATCCAAATTATTGAAATCATACGTTTTTAACTTTAACCAAGTGATGCTTTTAATTACACTGAACACTTTTTAAAGAAAAACCATTTAACTATTAACACACAATTAAACCCCTTGTGTTAAAAAAATTTCCCAAAGACAAGTATATGAATCATTATTGTTCCCCTTTTTCTTTATTAATCATATTACATAAAACACTTAACACATTCCTTTCTTTAACCCAAACACGCCATATATGCATACAATAACAGGTGCATACAAACATTTTACATGTCAAGGTCAAAAAACTTAAGAAACACATGTATGCCATTAAAACTGTAACTAATCGGGGCAGAGCCTGATCGGATTAATATCAACAAACACGTAGTGGCTACATTTATGCTACGCATGCGCTACCCATTTAACACGCAACAGCTGGGAGCGCATACGTACAGGGTTGCCTCATACAGTGTAACACAAAAAGAAATTGTGACGTCACTACGAGAGTTTAACATGGGGCATTTGTAACAGTAGGCCCCGCCCTTTTTTCCACTTAGCCACGCCCACCACCCAATCCTGCTCTCTGATTGGTCAGATTCAAATTTCGCGCCCAAAAGCTCAATGCTGATTGGCCCGGCTTAGGATGTACCCTAACTACTCACACAGTTGCTGTATAATATTTTGATGAGAGATGTCTGCTGCTAAATTGATTAATTAATAACTAGGTTGATTGTTAAAGTTAAGTTTGCTGTTGATGTTTTTAACTTGTTATGAAGCTTCAAAATTTAAATATACATTATTACAAGTTACAACTGTTGTCATCTGTTTATCGTACTACTGAAAAAGAACTAGATTAATTTCTACAAGGTTATGGGCCCAGGATGCCAACAATAATTAAATTATTGCGAACAGTTTTGTACAATCACAATCAGAAAAAGACAGCAGCCATCTTGTACAACTACAACTGCACAAAGACAGCAGCCATCTTGTATTACAATATCACATAGAAAGCAGCCATCTTGTGTAGCAGCAACAATTGAACAAATAAAGCAACAATTTTGGAAAGAATACTGTCTACAATAGTTTATGCAGATATTAAAGACAAATTTATTCAACTATGGCAGCCAAAACTATGAATATTCATGAGGGAATTACGAAACTACATTCCAATAATTACCACACATGGAAAACTAAAGCCAAGCTTCTTCTACAACATTATAACTGTTGGGGTTTCATTGATGATACTGAGCCTGCCTTATCTTCAAGTCCTTCAGACAGACAAAGAGAATCTTACAATTTGAGAAAAAATCAATCTAAGACATTAATAGCTTTATCTATGGAAGAGCAAATTCAACAATTAGTAATTGATTTGCCTACTGGAAAAGCAGTTTGGATAAAATTACAACAGACATTTGAACCAAAGTCCTGTGCTAGAACTGCAGCATTATTAGATGAGCTTCTAGACATTTGATTTAAAGAAGGCGAGAAGATCATGGCTATTTACATTAATAGAATCCGAGCTAAAATTAAAGAACTTAATGAAGCTGGTTATCAACTTGACAAATTTCTACCACCTTACACAACTATTCGACATTTACCTGCAAGCTATGACATTGTTGCTCAACATCTTTACTCTTTAACTGAGGAAGAATTTACCTTGGACAAAATTGAGCATGCATTAATAGTTGAAGAAGGACAAATTAAGCATAAAGAAAAAGATGATGATCGTGGGGGAAATTCAGCATTGAATATTCAATCCAAATCTTTATCTGCTGTTCCTAAGTCTAAAAAAACTACAAATTCTTACGTATGTGGCAAACCTGGTCATCTAGCTTCAAATTGCTGGTTCTGAAAGACCACCAAAACTGACAATTCTACAGAAAGAAAATTTGTAGACAACCCAAATATGACAAATTACCAACGAAAGCCTTTTCTGCCAAGAAAACCTTCTCAGCAGAATAAACTTCTATTAGTATCTACAAAACTTATTAATAACAACTCTACAAAAATCCCAAAAGAAAAATGGATTTATGATTCCGGGGCTACTGCTCATATTTGTATTTATAAGGACCTTTTTGTTGACTTTAAAGAAATAACTTCTGAGGTTCAACTGGCTGATCCGACTAAAACCATTAAAGCTTATGGGAGAGGATCCGTAAAAGTTTCATTTTCCAAAACAAAACGCAGTTTTGAGAGATGTACTTTACAAAATGTTTACTACGTACTGTTGTTACAGTCAAACTTGTTGTCTGGACTTGTCATTGATGAGAAAAGTTATAATACAACCATTAAAAACGGAAAATTGTCTGTATATTATGAAGATGGACTCGGGCTACAAGGATTCCGTGATAAATATATAACGAATACTTTGAGATATCAATTGTTAAACAGTCACCTACACTGTCAACAACACAGACTTGTCAACTTACACATGACATAACAAACAGTTTCCTACTAAGGCATAAACAATTAGGCCATTTAAACAAAGCTGATGTAAAGAAAATGCATCATGTAGATGTTGTTAGAGGATTTGATCTAAAAACTCCATCCAATTATCAGTTAAACTGTGAAGAATGTAAATTGGGTAAATCAACTCGACAATCTTTTGGCGATAATGTGAAAAGATCTACTGACTTATTGGAGAAAATCCATATGGACTTATGGGGACAATCACCTGTCGACAGCTTTGGTGGCAAACGATATTTTCTATCATGCATCGATGATTTTTCTCGAAGAGCCTGGAAATTCCCATTGAGAAGTAAAGATCAAGCTTTTCAAACATTTAAAAACTTTAAATCCCAAATTGAAAAACAAAGTGGCAAAGAAATAAAAGCCATCTGTACTGATCGAGGACTTCTGTTCAGAGACCTGGAACAAATTCTTTGCTGAGACTGGTATTATAGCTGAGAGAACTTCCTCATACTCACCACAACAAAATGGTATCTCAGAACGATACAACCATACTGTAATGGAAAATTTTAGGACCATTCTGGCAGACACAAAACTACCTAAAAACCTATGGCCTGACTTGGTACAAACATCTATTTACATTTACAACCATACACCACACAAAAGCATTGATTGGAAAACTCCATTAGAATTTTGGATGCAGAGAAAACCTTCTATTGGTCATCTAAAAGTCATTGAATGCAAATCATATGTTCATTTACATAAACAACAAAGACATAAACTCCAAAATCGAGCCAAAATTGGATATCTTATTGGTTATGCCTTTACTACAAAAAGTTATTGGTTATTGGTTATGCCTTTACTACAAAAGGTTACTGGATATGGTATCTAGAAAACAACCATGTTGAGGAAACCATCCATGTTGGTTTTGATGAAACTGTACTATATGGAGACCATCAAAAGGGGGAAAGCAACAACAATACGCTTAATCCTGTACCAACCATAGACGATGACGACATAGATGAAGAACCTAAAACTCTAGAAAATGAAGATAGACAAACTATTCATTCTTCAGACTTCAACCGAGTGGTAAAACAAAGAAAACAATCAACACGTAAAGAAGTTTTATATTTTCCAAAAGAGAACCCAAAAAGAAGATTGAGGTCAGCTAATGATGTAAAAAGATACTGTGAATAAAAGGGAGTTGATCATGTGGCAACCAAATTTGACTTTAAAACCAAATATTCTGTACCAGTTCTAACCCAAAATGAAGACAAAGATGAATCTGAGTATGAAACAGGAGAAGAAGACTCCGCTGACGAAACTACAAAAGACAAAGAAAGTATCTGACTAGCCAACCAACTTGTCACTCCAGAAAACTTTGAGTCTGCAATTTCCAGCCAACCAAAGAAACAATGGAAAATTGCAATGGATTCTGAAATTACCATGATAAAGACCAAAAAGTCTGGAAAGTTATCAAGAGACCTGAAAACACAAACGTCATACCATGTAGATGGGTTTACAAAATTAAACACAAGGAACCTAAACTGAGATACAGAGCTAGACTTGTGGCTGGAGGCCATAAACAGAAATATGGACTAGACTATGATTTGGTATACAGCCCTGTTATAGACTTTACCATAAGATACTTTTATGCAACACTAGTATCACAAATGAAGTGGAAACATAAATTGTTAGATGTAAAAGGAGCATATTTATATGGCCAACTGCACCATACCATTTTCATGGAGATGCCAGAGGGTTATAAAGAAGAAGGAAAAGTCTGCTGGTTAAGATCTATCTATAGATTGCACCAGTCTGGACTTGAGTGGTTTGAGGAGCTTAAACACAGATTTGTTAAGCTGGGATTTATCTCATCTGAATATTGCCATTGTATGTATTTTTATGACTGAAGGTGTTCTTCTAGTATATGTGGATGATATCACCATATTTGCCAAAGACCAAGTGACATCTAACATCATTGAGGAAAAGATCAAAGAAGCACTGGAAATAAGTGTATCACCTAAACTGAAACAACTCTTGGGTATTAACATTGTTCATAAGAAGAACATGCTAGGAATTCATCAGCAGGATATGATTGAGTCATTGTATCCAGAAATTCCTTATGTACCAACTTCATTGCCAATTGTGAAGCTGAGCAGTAAACTGTACAACATAAAGGATGATGGACACTACACCAAGTACAAGAGTGTTATGGAATGCCTATATTACATTTCTGAGAAAACCAGACCAGACATCTCATATGCCATTAACTTTTATTCACAATTCAATGAGACACCAAATAAGATTCTGTGGGATGGACTGTGTAGACTGTTAAACTATGTAAAGACAACTAAAAATTATGTGCTAAACTTAAACTCTGTGGACACCAACATCACAGTGTTTGCTGATGCTAGCTATGGGACCTGCCCAGATGATAGAAGATCCATTACTGGTTATAATATTGCTGTTGGAGGATCTCCTGTAATGTGGAAAACTACCAAACAGAAGAGTGTAGCAACTAGCACAATGGAGGCTGAGTATATGGCACTATTTGCAGCTGTTAAATAAATGAAATGGTTACAAAACATCATTAACTCCATGCCTTTACCTGTGAAACCTAAAGTGACAATATTGTGTGACAACAAATCCACAATTGAGTTTGCCCAGAGCAGTGTAGAAAATACCAGAAGTAAACATATCGATATAAGGTATCATTTTGTGAGAGAATAACTTCAGCATCAAAACTGGAACTTAGTGCCCATTTCAACTCAACAGAATTGGGCTGATTACCTGACTAAAAGCTTTGAAATTACAAGAAAGAAACATTTTGCTGATGTGTTTTTCTTTATTGTTTGATTGAAAATTTGTTTTGTGGGGTTACCCATAAAGGGGGAGTTTGTTGTATTATTATGGGAAATGTGAGATACCTTAATTGTGGTAGCATGTTTGAGCTTCCTTAGTTTTAGTTCACTAGTTTGTAGACAGGGGGAGCTATGTTATTATTAATTATTAAATGCTAACTAACACACAGTTGCTGTATAACATTTAGATGAGAGATGTTGTCTGCTGCTAAATTGTTAACCATGCTGATTGTTAAAGTTAAGTTTGCTGTTGGTGTTTTTAACTTGTTATGAAGCTTCAAAATTTAAATAAACATTATTACAAGTTACAAGTGTCATCTGTTTATTGTACTACTGAAAAAGAACTAGATTCATTTCTACACATAGTTTGTGCAATTTGATTAACAATGAGTTTACTAGGATCAATTACAATATCAACAGGAAGGTGATTAGTTAAAAATGATTAAGAACAACATCATTTGCATCTAAAAGTGAGGTATAATTTAAATTGTACAATTTCAATATTCTTTTCATATAAAAGTGATGTCAATGATGATACAAATAAAATAAACAATGAGCACCACAGGCAGCAGATATGGGACTTTGAACAGTATGTGGATTGTAGGATAATTTTAGTTTGTGTTGTTTAATAGTAGCACTTCAGCTTTTATGGTAAAATTGAGGTTTTTAGCCAAGAATCAAAATACTCACATTTGCCTCTTGTAAAATAAAATGCTACCCAGTGATGACCTGGTTTGTCATCAGGATCAGTGTTCATGATACCACATGATGGATATTTTAATTAGATTCTGCTTAAATGATTTGCTGGTAAAACACCCAGAAACCATGAAGCAGTGATTTTGTCAACATGTATATATGAAACTAATTGAACACTATTTTAAACATGTATTACAACACATCTATCAGAATCAATTTCCCCCTCAGTTTGAATAGTTGCCAAGCACAAACAAGTAACCACCTCTGAAGGTGAAGGATTGGCAAAAGTGACTTCTAGTTTAATGTTAGCCTTTATATTTGGCCTTTATATAGTTTTATGTTAGCCTTTTTTAATTCAATTGAGTTGAGACTTTTGTCAAGCTTTTTGTAATAACAATGTGCTGAATATTTGTTAAAAGAAAAGTGGAGTTTTTTGCTAATGTCATTGCTTTGCTTTGTCAATCTAAACAATAAAAATACGGGAATTAATAAATAAAATTCCTGACTTTGCCATTTGACCATTCAATAGGAGGGGTTAGCAGTGATACAGGCAGAAACTGGATTTATGCATTGTGTTCTCTAGGTCGTTTTTATCCAATTTAAAATAGTCAAATTGACCTAAATTTTATTGTACAGGAATTAATAAATAAAATTCCTGACTTTGCTATTTGACCATTCGATAGGAGGGGTTAGCAGTGATACAGGCAGAAACTGGATTTATGCATTGTGTTCTCTAGGTCGTTTTTATCCAATTGAAAATAGTCAAATTGACCTAAATTTTATTGTACAGGGATATCAGAAAATATCCCTACCCCATATGTGCCACCATCTAGTGTTAATTTATAAATATCGATTTTGTAATTAAGGTAAAACAGTTTTTAATGGCCTTCACAATTATTTAAAAATAAATGATAACTATTCAAATTTAAATTACAAAGTTTAACAAAAATCAATTGAATTTTCTTATTACAAACATAGCCAAAGGCATTTTTCTCATTTTTAATCAAAACAATTTTAAACTCGGAAGTCTGTTTTACAAATAAATAAAATTAATTCTTTTTTTAAAAAAAAAACTGTTTATATTTATTATATAATCCTATGTTGACATTTATAATTTCGTTAATATTTTTGCCAAATCAATTTTTTTATTTGGTTTTAACAAAACGCATGTCTTAATTAGGCAATCCATGATTAATTTTAGTATTATTTTAAAATAAACCAGAATATAACATAAAAATTACAGTGAATTCCCGTTAACACAAAACTCCGTTAACAAGAAGAAAAAATCTCTGTCCCATTGACTTCGTGTTAATGAGAATCCATTGTTTGTCATTAGTTTATACACTGTAAATTAAGAATATTGGTAAACATATTTGGTAATAAAGAATTATAAACTAAAGATTTTTACAATTTTAGTGTTTGGCTAACAAACAAGCTTCAACCCTTGCCATATTATTGTTAAAACCAAATAGAAAAATTAATTTGGCAAAAACATCAACGAAATTAAAAATGTAAACATAAAATTGAGTAATAAATATAAACAAAGTTTTGTTAATAAAGGAATTAATTTTATTTGTAAAATGGACTTCCGGGTTTAAATTTGTGTTGATTAAAAATAAGAAAAATTCCTTTGGCTATGTATGTTATAAGAAAATCCGATCAATTTTAGTTAAACTTTATGATTTAAATTTGAATAATTATCATTTATTTTTAAACGATTTTGAAAGACATTCAAGATTTTTACCTTAATTAAAAAATCGTAATTTTTAAATTAACTCTACATGATGGCACATATGGGGTAGGAACTCTTTCTTCTTTCCCTGTACAAGTAAAAATATAATAAATTAAATTGAACGATTTTCACTTGAAAATTTGTTGCAAATTTATTCAGCAATTTTTATTTTTAATTTTTGAAATTTGAATTTTTGAAATTTGAATTTTTAAAATTTGAATTTCTGAAATTTGAATTTTTGATATTTGAATTTTTGAAATGAGACAACATTCCATTGGAATGACAATTTGTTTCGTTTATTTTTAGTAATTGAGAGATATTGTTAAAATAAGCACACGAGAAATGTTAATCATTTATTCAAATGTCCCAATGCCCTTTAAAAGAAACATAGAAACTGAAAATTGTTTATGGAAAACTCATTTTGCCATTTTCTGGCTTTTCAATTACATAGATTTTGACCAAAGACAATTTGCTTATGGGTAACACATATAATACTTTTTTCTGACTGAAAATTGCATTAAGTTAATGTGGAGCAGGTAAAACCTTTTTACATTTTTTAGGGCGATGTTAAGTCTATTTGTGCAGAGCTAAAAACCAAATGGCTGTTTCCAAATTGAAAATATTAAATGATCAATAATTAATTAATAACAACTGTATTTGGATACACGATGGTATTTCGTATTAAACAGATATTGTTATAACCAAAACATGTAAAAAATATATATTTTTTCATTAAAATCACTCACAAAGTTTCAATAAAGCTTGTTAAGTACATCATATTAGAATTGCTATTTAAATCATATTAGAATTGCTATTTAAATCATATTAGAATTGCTACTTAAATCATTTTAGAATTGCTACTTAAATAATATTAGAATCACATTTTATATCATATTAGAATCACATTTTATATCA
>JAAFCF010006325.1:28658-50383 GCA_013389785.1 Helicorthomorpha holstii | reverse complement strand
AGAATCACATTTTATATCATATTAGAATCACATTTTATATCATATTAAAATCACATTTTATATCATATTAAGATCACATTTTATATCATATTAAGATCACATTTTATATCACATATTAGATAAACTATATACATTTCTTAATATTATGCATTTTATGCATACAGTAAATATGCATGTATGCATTTAAGAAAAAACAAGGCAATTTTTAAAAATTTATTTCAAAACATAAAAAGTTTGGTTTTTTCAAACATTTTAAGCAATTTTTCATTTGGAAAAACAAGTTTTATTGTACTAAGTGGATGTCGTTTTGTATTAACAGGAAATTAATAACATGGTAGTCATTTAATGTTCCTTTGGCGAACCGGTTCCATTTTTTATTCACGGACCAGTACTATTCCATGGACATAGAGGTTGGGGACCAACTCTGTACATCAGTGATTTCCATAGTGGTCTATATCGACCCCCTGGGGTCGATATAGACCTGCAAGGGGTCTATGTCACTAGAAAAAAAGTTGGGGGTCTATGAAATGAAAATGGGGGTCCACAATAGTGAATCTTATATAAGCAGATAGTGAATCTTATATAATCAGATAGTGAATCTTATATAAGCAGATAGTGAATCTTATATAAGCAGATAGTAAATCTTAAATAAGCAGATAGTGAATCTTATATAAGCAGCTTGTGACTTTATGTTTGGGATTTTGTGAATGAAATAATAAACATACTCTGATAGTACTTAAATTATAATATGTAATATGATACAGAAATTTATGAAACATAATAATTTAATTTAACCCGGCAGAACTCGCACCAGTGTATTTTTGCTCACATTAAAATTTAAAATGCCGTATATCTGCATTGTGAGCACTTATAAACTTATCTCCCCCTGTAGCTGAGTTTTAGACTGCCCCTAATGTCTTGATAATCAGTGGGGTTATGTCACGTTTTTACATTAGTAGCTATTAATACTTTGTCAAACTCAGTCAAAATTTGTGAGTGATTTTCTCATGGGCAAGTTCTCAAGTTTTTATGTGTGAGCATTTTTCTCAGCGTGCGAGTTTTAAGGTTTGTTGTGAGAGAATTTCTCTACAGGCAAGTTTGGTGTAAGTAGAACATTCAGTTGATAACTTCTATACAAATAAAACTAATTTTTGTTTATGTATATATAAATTAAATAGTGGGAAAATGGTTAAAAGAAAAGTGTTAAGTGAATTAAACAATTTTAAACCACTTCATGCAAATATAACTTGGACTACAACTGCACTGTTAGATAATTTAGAAAATGACAATGATCAAGTAGATGAACCAGAAAGTGATGATCAATCACTACACAGTGATAAACATTCTACAGATACTGAACAATCTGGAGATGAAAATACCCCACCTGGTAAATCTAGTTTATATTTAATTTGGGAAAGGACAAAATTAATCAATGGAGTCTTTAACCCCCACGTACTAATGTAAGAACAACTCAATAAAACATCATAACTCGTATTCCTGGTGTTACAACTTCTGCTCAGAGTGCTAAAACAAGAATGGATTGTTGGAAACATTTTTCCCTGATCATATTATTCAAGAAATTGTGAAGTGTACTAATAAATATTTAAAAATAATGCGCTCCAATTACAGTAGAGAATGAGACTGCAGAGATACAGATGTAACTGAATTACTAGCAGTTTTTGGACTGTTATATATGGCTGGTGTAAAAAAGCTCAACATTTAAATTTAAAAGAACTGTGGGAAAATGATGGAACTGCACCTGAAATATTTAGGACAACAATGAATAAAGAAAGATTTTTACAACTTCTAAGAGCACTACATTTTGATGACATTGAAACTAGAAATAAAAAAAATGCTTGATAATTTGGCTCCAATCCGGTATGTTTTTGAAGAATTTGTAAACAGCTGTAAGAAGTGCTATCATGTAGGTGAATATACCACCATTGATGAGATGTTGGAAGCTTTCCAGGATAGATGTAAAGTTTGTCAATATATTGCCAATAAACCTGCTAAATATGGGTTGATGGTGTACTCATTAGTTGATTCAAGAATGTTCTACATTTGTAACATGGAGGTTTACTGTAGAAAACAACTTGAAGGACCTTACAAATTTGAAAATAGTGCAAGTGCAGTGGTAAAACGACTGGCAGAACCAATTTTGGACACTGAGAGGAACATTACCATGGATAACTACTTTACATCAATTCCATTAGCTCAAGATTTACTGCAGAGAAAAACCACCATTGTGGGTACTATTAGATAAAACAAAAAAGAACTTCCACCAAGTTTCAAAAATCGTGAACTTTATAGCAGTCTGTTTGGATATATAAAGAAAGGAGTATTAGTATCATATGTGCCATCTAAAAAGAACAAAAATGTTTTGGCATTCTACACTCTTCATAATGACAACAAAATTGATGAAGAAACTGGAATTAAGAAAAAACCCAACATTATCTCATTTTATAAATTGACAAAAGGTGGTGTTGACGTTGTAGATGAATTAAAATTATTATATTCAGTTTCCAGAATAAGTTGCAGATGGCCACTTACTTTATTTTTCACATGATTGAATATTGGAGAAATTAACTCCCAAATAATTTTGAAGCCCAATACTGACATCATTGAAGATAGAAGAATTTATCTGAAAAACCTTGCTCTGGATCTTTTAAAGCCTCATTTACTTGCAAAATTACAAATGAAATGTTTAACAACCGAAGAAAGATGTAAATTGAAGAGATTTGCTGGGGAAATAGAATTGGAAGGGCCCTCCACTAAAGCAAAACGACCAGGAATTTGTTTTTACTGTTCTCGGCAAAAAAACAGAAAACCCAAAAAAACCTGTTGGAAATGTAATTCAGCCTTTTGTTCTGAGCAGACTGTTTATAGCTGTGAAATGTGTTTCATAAATAATAATAATACCTAAATGTTTTTATTTTAAAGTAGTATTTTTGAAAAAACTTAAATTTAAAAAAAATTGTCATAGTAACAAAATAAAAGTTTTTGAATACAACTTTTTGTATAAATCAGTACCTACATGTTTGATAAATATGTTACAATTCTGAAAAGACAATTAAAATGTTGATATTCTATAATTAATGATGGAAAAAACTTGATGTGAGAGAAATGCTCACGGCGAGTTCTCATAGACAGAAAAAAAGCGCGAGTTCTCGCGGGTTAATGAAAATAGCATAAAATAGTGTACTATAAAATCCCTATTCTGCTACTATTATTGTATTATAAATTAATTATTATTATATAACTTGTTGAAATGCAGTTTATTAATATGAATACAAGAGACAAAAACAGTGAATTCTCATTAACATTAACTCTGTTTGCACCAATTTCTCGTTAAGATGAAGCAACATTGTGATCTTGAACTTCAGTATAGCTTTCCCATACATTTTTTGTTCATTAACACAAAGTAAAACTTTGTTAACACAAACTAATTTTGCTTTTCCGAAGGAAAAATTGGATATACTGTCTGCAAAAATGTAGAAAAAAATCAACATTTTGTTAAGTTTTAATTTTTTACAAAAAGATATACAAATTCAATACATTTTTTGTTTGTTTTTACAAAAAAAAATAAAAATTGCATTGTTTTTTTTGAAATGCATACATGCATATGTATGCACAATATTTTTAAATGAATACTTTGTATCTATTGTGGTGTAAATAATGATTCATATATGATAGAAATAGTGAGTATTATTAATATATGATGTATTTTAAAAAATGTCAGTTTGACCAATATATATTAGATTTTTCATGTGTTTGTTAAAACAAAACCCCGTTAACACAAAAAAAATGTTTGTTCCATCGACAATGTGTTAACGAGAATACACTGTACATTTATTAGTTTCCTGAGTTTTGAAATAGAAAGTGTTATAAAACTATTAAAAAAAATATAAACTGGTAGTTAGTCACATACAAACTATTGTGAATTAGTGTGATTTTGTGTGAGAGTGCTGGAATAAAGTAAATACGTTAATTTTTATAATCATTTAGTTTTGTACTCATATAGAGCAAAATAGATAAATTATAATAAATCAAGCAAAATTACAAGCTCTACTTTTGTCTTAGTTAAATTATTAAAGCATCAGGTTTATCCCTCCCACTAAAAGCATTTAGTTATGTCTTAGTTGTTTTATTTAAAAAAACCTAAATTTTAATTTGTTTTGTTTTAATTTGTATTTAATTAAGAAATGTATAAAGTTGAACATGGGTTTCTTCTTAAGTTTTCCACATTACACTTCACTAGTTAGAAATTTAGATTATTCAAAGTGAGTGGCACTATACCAGCTGTCAAAAATACATTTGAAGTTGATGAATTAACCAAAAAAATCAAAATCAGGTAAGTTGGGTCTACCTAAAACCGGAAAACATTCCAAGGAGTCTACGAGCCAAAAACGTTTGGGAACCACTGCTGTATATCATCAATAAGCAGAAAAAAAACCTTAAGAATCAAATCAACAGAAATTTGTCATTCAAATGCAAAAAATTCATAAACATTTACGAAGAAAAAAAGTGTTTTAAATAAACTTAATGTAGAAAGTTTTTTAGCACTATTTTTTATTGACTTTTTTAATTGTCAAAAATTAGTTTTAATTTATTTAAATATATTACTTTGCAACAAAAATATCTAAAAATACATGTTCACTTATCAATTTAGTAAAAGGAAAACTTAAGTAAAACTTGTTTCAACTTGACTAAAAATAACTTAGGCCCAAGGCTTTCTGTATATCCGGTCTGTGTCACTGCTAATGCTAATCCTCAAATGACTAAGAGAAATGTTGATGAAAACGTTGACCTTTGTTGCGCTATTTTCAACCATGCTATTTTAAATTAGTGACCTAAATTAGGGACTTCCAATAAGAAAAAGGGTAAACAAATATAACAATAAGATTTATAAAAAAAGACAAACAAAATGGCTTTTTTTCTTATGAGGAAAAACCAAAAAATGAATAAAATTTTAACCTGAAAAATATCTTTGGATTTTATGAATGTAATTCAAAAAACAATCGTTTGCTCGAATTTCAACAGAAAACATGAATATTTGACATGTAAACGTTGACTTTTGTTTACCTAAATTTTCAGCTATGCTATATTCAATTAACGACCTAAATTAGTGACTTAGGACCAAAATGGGGTAAAGAAATATCACAATGGGCTTTGGTATGTTCATCCATGAAGTGACTAAATGATATTCACTGGATCTTTTAATACATAATACAGTGGTGCCTCACACAACGAACGCCTCGTACAGCGAACGCTGCACACAACGAACTTTTTTTTTCGTTCATTTTTTGACTCGTACAACGAACTTTGCTTCACACAACAAACTTTTTTTCGTTCATTTTATGATTCATAAAATGAACTTTGCTTCACACAACAAAGTCGCCTAAGCTTCCAGTCGTTACTCACTTAACTTACGCACGTGGCAATCGTTCTTCATTACGAATTACAGTAAATCACGCACATATAACGGCAGTTGTCTTTTTTAATTAAACTTAATATTTTATTATAGCATGGCTTCTAAAAAAAGCAGAAAGGTGATTTCTGTTGAAATGAAACAGAAAATAATTAAAAAGAGTGAATGTGGGGTAAAACAGTGTGACCTCGTCAAAGAGTTTGGCCTCAGCAAGACCACCATTTTCACCATTTTGACGAACAAGAATGCAATCAAATCAGCCAAAGTAGCCAAAGGAGTATCAAAACTATTTCATGAAAAACATAGGTCTTCAATCCACGAGGAAATGGAGAGGCTATTAGCGATTTGGATTAAGGAAAGGCAAGTGAAAGGTGATGTAACAACTCAAGATATTATCTGTCACAAAGCCAAGATAATTTATGGTGATCTAAAGAAAAACGTCCCTGGAAGTTGCAGTAATCAAGACAATGAAGAAGAATTCAAAGCCAGCAGGGGGTGGTTTTTTAGATTTAAGAAAAGGTGTGAAATCCACAGCGTTACTATGCATGGTGAGGCTGGCAGTGCTGACAAGAAAGAAGCAGAAAAGTTCTCTATTAACTTTCAAAAATGTATTAAGGATGAAGGATACTGCCCACAACAAGTGTTCAATGCTGATGAAACGGGTCTTTTCTGGAAAAGAATGCCGAGCAGAACCTTCATTACAAAAGAGGAGAAGAAATTGCCAGGGTACAAAGCCATGAAAGACCGACTTACCCTTATGTTTTCGTCTAATGCCAGCGGAGACCTCAAGATCAAACCTCTATTGGTTTATCACTCTGAAAATCCAAGAATTTTTAAGAAAAACAACATTATTAAGTCCAAACTGCCTGTCCATTGGAAGTCCAATCAAAAAGCCTGGGTAACCCAAGTTATCTTCAAAGAATGGATTCTGGAAACCTTTGCTCCTGCCGTGAAGAAATTCTTGCTGGAAAAAGAACTGCCACTCAAAGCCCTTCTGATACTGGACAATGCCCCTTCTCACCCAAAAGACCTGGAGGAAATATTGCAGGAAAAATATCCTTTTATCAAGGTCCAGTATTTGCCACCAAACACCACATCCATTCTTCAGCCAATGGATCAGCAAGTTATTGCAAACTTTAAAAAACTCTACACTAGAGCCCTCTTTAATAAGGTGTTTGAAGAATGCGAGTTTGGTGGTGACAATATGACTGTCCGAAAGTTTTGGAAGGAGAAATTCCATGTCCTTATGGCAATACGACTTATACAGAAGGCCTGGGAAGAAGTGTCACAAAGGGCCCTCATTTCTGCTTGGAAGATGCTTGTGCCTTCGTGGACCCAGGAATAAGCAGTAGTTGATGACACACAAGTGGTGAAGGACATCATAACAGTGGCCCAAAGGTTGGAATTAGAGGTAGAGGAAGAGGATATCGAGCAGCTTATTGAGGAACACGAAGAAGAGCTGACAACTGAAGAGCTCCAAGCCCTTCTGGTCCAGCAACAGGACAATGCTCAAAGGGAAGCGTTATCTGACGAGGAGCAACAATCAAACAATCAACCAATCCCAAATGCTGACATCAAGAACATCCTGGTCAAATGGAAAGCAGTTCAGGAGTTTACCAATGTCCACTATCCGGATTCAGCTGAAGCAAACAGGATCAACGATCTATACTCTGATACTCTTGTCCGTTATTTCCGGCAGATGTTGGAGAAAAGAGGAAAACAAACGACTTTGGATAAGTTTTTCATGAAACCATTGGCCAAAAAGCAGAAAATGGATGAAGATGTGCAAGATAATTAAATAAAGGATGTTTTTATATGTATTTTAATAAAAATAATCACAAAAAATTTCTTTTTTTTATGTTATTTTAGCTTTTTTTGATGCTACAGAACCAATTATTTTTTTTAACATGTATTTCAATGGGAAAACGCGTTTCACCTAAAGAACTTCTCGCATAACAAACTTTCTCCTGGAACGAATTAAGTTCGTTGTGTGAGGCACCACTGTACGAGGATTATTCAAAAAGTAAGCTTCGTTTTATTATAAAACTTAAATTACGCACAAAAAAACATTTTCATTAACAGCATTAGATAGATTGAAGTCTCCTTGACATTTGCAAATATATTACATGCAAATCGACACATTTTTAGCAACACAGGACCATTTTCCGTGACCCTCTGCACAGACTTTTGCCTCCAGGAAAGTAAAGCGCAATCTATTGATTATAACAAACGAAATTCATGTGTTGTTCTAATGCAGCTGGCATGCATATGTGTACTCGCGACTGGTGTTGTCTACTGGTTCCAATTCCAGCCACCAAACGTCTATGCAGAGGGGTTGCGGAAATTGATTAAACATAGTCACCATTCTGGGTAACACGTTTTTGATTATGTAAAAAAGTTAATTATTGTTGCCACACATCAAAATTGACACTAACTGTTTAAAACTTGTAGCGGGGGCCGTGTCTGCGCACAGTTCACTACAGTGTGTGAAAGGGCTCGCAGTCTCTCACTGTGTCCTCAGATGTCTGTCTGTATCAGAGGGGGTAAGTATTTAAGATGCCTCGGATGTCTGCACGATGTGTCCAAGGTGTTTGAGTTGACAGAGTCGCAAGACTCTGCAATGACTCTGCTGTGAGTCTTAGTGATCAGGAGTCTTAGTACTTCTATGTAACTAAGAGTCCTAGCTGTGATGTGTATGAGGAGCCTGACTACTCCGATGCGTACGATGTCCGAGTGCTTGGATGCGTATCTGAGGACTCGGATGCTGACGATGAGCCTGTGCTCTGATGCTTGACGGCAAGCCACAGTGCTCGGATGTATATGAGGAGTACAACTACCCTGGAGTATGCGCTTGAGAGTAACTAGACTCTTGAGCGCCTCGCTGGTATTGTATCCGAGTTGGTCTGATGCCTGTTCAATAGCAGGTGGAGACGGAGACAAGGTACTAGACTCTTGGTGACACGGGTGTCATGTCTAAGTCCTTCGTCTTAGTCTTAGTAGCTTTGGAGATGTAGCTCTTTGCACCCGTGCTGTCCAGGGACGGGGTCTTGGTGTCCAAGAGCTTGCTTAGTGAAGGGCAACCAATCTCGTATTGGTTGCGACTGAATGAGAAGTAGTGACCGTATAGTCCCTAGCTTCCTCGGTCCCAGTAGTTCAGTTGGTGTGTCGTGGGTTTGTGCCTCTTTTAGCTGCTTCAGTTACTGTAAGAGAGAAAAAGTAGAGGCCAGACAATGTATGAGTATTATAAGTTCAATAGCTTTTATGCCCGTTATATACAAGGGAGAGTACTGTCTTGGAGTGGCTCTATCTAACTCTGTCCCTTACTTACTGACTCTTTACTGACTGACTCTACCTAGCAAGGTAGAGCTCTATATATACTACTTTAGAAGGGTTGGGCCTGCGCTGAGGTCCAATCCCGCGCAAGATTAATGTTTACAAAAATAGGCTAATGAGCCATCAATCAAATAACAAATATCACAATACCCTTGTAGGGGCAGCTGTCCCTACAAGGGGCTTAACAAATTATGCTAAAAATAGTAAAACATATGGTAAAACTAATAGAGGTCAACTGTCAGCTTAAGGCTGGTAGCTGATAAATTACCAAACTAAAAATAGCGACGCAGATGTGCGGTGGGCTGGCTTACACCCTGGCACCAAAATGGAGGTTTAACCGAAAGCAGAGTTAACCGGCCGGCACGATGCAAGTTACTCAGGGTCAGATGCGGCCTTATTTTTCGCCTCAGCCACCTTGTCATCGTATTTGCATTGTTGCTTTCTGGTGAGATGTGGAAGTCCGGCCGCTGGCACTGTTACATGAGTCACTTTGGGGTCTATAAATGGCGCCATCTCCATGTAGATGGCCTCACATTCCAGGAAATACATGGTTTCACATTGGAGATCGATGATCCAAGTGAAGCATTCCCATAGGGCATCGATGGCATTGCGGCGAGCGATGTACATCCCCCTTTTCGTGACTAGGTCTCCCTTGTTCCGGAAAGATAGCTGGTATTTACCCGGCTCCATCTCTGCATGATGCCATGGTTTAAATGAGCGACCATCAGCCATGCGCCAAGAAGCGGGTGGAGCTAGTAAACATGGTAGATCAAGCAATTTCTTGGGCGCTTTGGACCTTCCTGGATACTCGACTTGCCGAGTTGGGCTGCACTGCTGGCTGGAAGTTCAAAGTCGCTGTCATCATCCTCCTCCGCCTATGGCTGTGTAGGAGGTGGAGTTGGAGGTGGCAGGGATATCGGATGTTTCCGCAGACTATCTCGGACGTCGAAAGTAGCCAGTTGTTCCCTCTCCTTTGCCGTTACGAATGGACCAAACTTGTCAGCATTGTCGTAGTACATTGGAAGCGTAGACATAGCTGGCTGCAAGAGCTCCGAGTTTCGGCTGCTAAGTGAGAAGCAAGACTCTGCCTCATTGTGGCAATCTGCCGACCTTGCCTGCCAATGTGGACTTGACTGGTGTTGAGTATCTGTGTGTTGCTGAGGTGTTGAGGTATGGTGAGCCTCTGACCTATGTGTAGAAGCAGACAGATGTCGGGACTATGACCGATGCTTAGGGTCCAACTGATGACGGGAACGCTGATGTGATCCGGACCAGTGCCAAGAGTCCGAGCGATGTCGAGAACTGGAGTGATGGCACTTGTAGCTTTGGTTACTCCGAGGGGACATGCGTTCCAATTGAGAGTGCGGTCATTTGGACTTAGTCTCGGATCATCCTCGATAATCAGTATTGGGAGCATTTGACTGTGACTTGGTGTGGCTCTTCTCTGCGGGCCGTACGACATGGGAGGCCACTCTCGAGGGAGTTATGACAACCTTGTTGGTAGCCGTAGAAGTAGCTGAGCTTGCTGCTGCTGCGGGGATCCGTCTGACTGGCTGAACTGTGAACTCACTGACTGACGTCCACGTTGCAGCTGGTTTTGGAGTTGGATGCGGCATGGCAGCGATGACTTCAGATGTCTTGGGCTGAAGAAATATCCGATCCGGGAAGCACTCCTCATAGGTTGGCATTTTCTCGTTATCTCCTACAGTGAGTATGGGCAGACCCAGAGATGCCAACTCAACTAGAGGAACTAGAACGCAGGCTGCCGTGTGGACGGTGTCAGCTGTGAAGTGTTCCACCATTGCCACCACTGCCTGAGGCCTTTCTGTCTGAGAGCCTCCGGATGGTGAGGATGTCAACCCATATTCTTCTGGGGCGTCAATGGAGAGCTCATGATCATGTGGGGAGCTGCTTGCTAAGGGAGTCCCTAAGAGTTCTCTCATCGTACTTGATGTATATTTGAGGATCCACGGCTGGGTCATGTCCTTACTCGAGAAAGGCTCAGCTAGTAGTGGGGACCCTGAATGTTGCGTTAGAGGTCATTTATCACTAATCTTTATGCATTACTTAACTATTCGGCCTATCGCTATGAAGTTTTAGGACATTATTCAGGACACTCAGACGATTCTATGGGCCGGAAAAAATTTTTAAATTTTGTTAAAATAGTTTTTTAATTAATTCTTTTAAATTAAATTTATAGTACACAAGACAAAGTTTGATAAGCAAGTTTGCTTTAGCGCCATCTATTGAGCGCACGATAAAACCAATATGGTAAATGCAGTAACAGAAAAAAAAGATGGCAGCCAATTTTAAGGTTAACAGTTGATTTGGAGAATCCAGGCTTGAACTCGGATGTGTCTTTAAACTACTGGTACAACTTATTGTTTACATTTGTTTGGAGTTACGGTATTTCTGGTATTTCAAGTAGTAATTGTACTTTTCTAAGAACTCGACCACTTACTACAGGTTAGTTTCTATCTCTATATGGTCGATACAAAATCAAATGTACAGTAGTTCTGTGGTACGGTATGTATTACTACAATATTTATTGAATCGCCATTAAACTTATTGATGACACCCTTATTGACAAACTTATTGAGTACATGTTAGCCATCATTAAAATATTTTTTTAATTAATTCTTTTAAATTTAATTGGGGGTTTGCGAGATAGTTAGAGTTTGGTAAACCTTTAGCGCCATCTTTTGAGCTAACAATAAAACTAATAGGGTGAACTGAATAAAACAATAGAAAATCAATGGGACTAGACGAGACAAACAGATCCAGACAGGATGAATGGAATGAGACAACCAAAACAAACGGGAAGAACAAAACTGAACTAACAGAACAAGATGAATGGAATGGAAAATGTGGAACGGGGCAAACGGGAATGGGAGAAATCGAGAACGGGACAAACGGGAATGGGACAAATCGAGAACGGGACAAACGGGATCGGACAAACAGGGACAACACAAATTGGGAATGAGACAATTCAGGAACGGAACAAATGGGAATGAGACAAATCAGGAACAAGACAAACGAGGATCGGACAAACAGGGACAAGACAATTCAGGAACGGAACAAATGGGAACGAGACAAATTGGGAACAGGACAAATCGAGAACGGAACAAATGGGGACCGAACAAACGGGAACGAGACAAATTGAGAACAGGACAATTTGAGAATGAAACAAACGGGAACGGTACAAATTGGGAACAGGACAAATCGGGAACGGAAGAAATGGGGACCGACAAACGAGAACGGGACAAATTGAAAACGGGACAAATTGGGAACAGGACAAATTGGGAACAGGACAAATTGGGAAAAGGACAAATCGGGAACGGAACAAATAGGAACCGAACAAACGGGGACAAGACAAATCGGGAATGGGACAATTCGGAAATGGAACAAACAGGAACGAGACAAATCAAGAACAAGAACGGGTGAACTCAGGGCTAGCGCAACACGGGTTCCGAAGGTTCCCATGAACCCGGCCCCGCACTTGGAGATGTCATTTCTTAGACTACATGGCGTTTTTTTTTTATGAAAAAAATTTTTTTTAGAAAACTTTTAGGAAAAATTGTTTTTTTTCCAATTTTTGAATTTCATAACCCTTCGCAACATGCGCGGATGGTAAAGCTTTAGGTAACCTTTTGCGCCATCTTTTGAGCTAACTATTAAGCTAATAAAGTGAATGCAATAGCACATTAGAAAATTAATGGAATGGGACAGGATGTACGGGACGGGATGTACGGGACGGGATGTACGGGACGGGATGTACGGGACGGGATGTACGGGACGGGATGTACGGGACGGGATGTACGGGACGGGATGTACGGGACGGGATTCATAATCGTTGCAGCAACGCGCGACAGGCCAGCTAGTACTAAATAAATTATTATAAAATTTAGTAATTTTATAATTTTTTTTTACATGACTAATAACATTTAGTTTTCACTGGAAAAAACCAAATAAAAGTTTGAACATTATTATCTAAATTGGTTCCAGAGGGTTTTGATTTGCAAAACCAAATTTCTCAAATGACAATTGATATAATGTTATAAGTAACTTTATTGTGACATGTTTATTCATTGCTATGTTGTACTTTATACTTGTACTTTAAAATGATCTATTTTTCCTTTATTTATTCACAATGATAATAGCTATCTTGATGACCTATCAGTAAAGGAAAAAGAAACAAATTAATAGATTTTGAATATTTTAACAAATACATATGGCAATAATTTCCTGTTTACTGGAAATTACAAATTAGAGACATAATTTGTTTCTTATAAGTTTACTATATGCTTGCTAAATGCAGTTAATTTATAATATTTAACTGTAAGTTATATTCTGCTTATTATTATTATAAGACACTAAGCCACTGATGTATTTAAAAACAATTGAACATCAATAAGTTATTGTATCAATCTGTTTTGCATTTATTTTCTAAATTTTATTTTCAAGTGATTGCATTATTATTTTATGTTGAATAGAAATTGCCTTTTGCAATTTTAAACAATAAACTTCTCAATTTATATTTGAAAATTATGTGTTGTATCTTCCTATATTCCTACTATTCATTAAATACACATTTATATTTAAATTACTAAATTCTGACTATTAGAACAAATTTATTAATCGTATACATTAAAATTTGATTAGTCATCTATATTTAGCCTCATAAGCAAGGCGCCGTCTTCCAATGCCACTAGAAGCAACAGTGGGTTTCGTAACTCATTTTCTTATAAACACAACGCAAATTAGAAGTCAGTTTCTTAATAATTAGTTTTATATTAAATTCGACTACTACAAGTAATAAAATAATAAGACAAACAGTACATAAATTAAAAGACTTAAACTTATACAGCAAAGCTTGTGTAGCTAAAAACTGTAGGGGCTGACAACTGGTGCCGTGACCAGGATCTCCCCTATTTGTGTTTAGTGCAATAGACTTGCCCAAACACTTTGTACTGTTAACAGAAATCAAAATTTTAATGTATCATATACAGTAGAAACTTTTTCTAAATTTAACATTGTTGTCCAATATTTTCAAATACATCAGTTAGAAAATTGTAAGAAATTTAAAATAGTTAATAAGTTTCAAGTTCAATTATAAATGTAAAGTCAGAAAGGGCGTTGTAAAAAGACCCCTCTTTCTACAAAGTCAGTCTTTATCTGCTTCAAAGACACTTTTATCTATGTAGGTCAGTTACAAATTTACACACATTTTGAAAAATAAATTTACATTTATTTATTCAATATATTAAAAAACATTTAGTTAATTCATTAAAAAATATTACAATTTACAATAAGCAGTTTAGAAACCTCTATAATTTAACATTTTACCATTCCTATTACAAAATCACGTATATATACTGTACTATACATGTGGGCTACAGCACCACTGCAAACCTATAATTTAAAATACAATACCAGTATTCAAAAACAAATTTAAATCACCAATAATACAAATAAAAGATAACTTACAGTATAAATTGCTAAATAATCCACAGATATAAATAATTTACACTAAAATTCATTCAAAACACAAGCTGTAACCACTACCACGTGATAACACCTCCAAAATGCCAAACACGATGTAGTTCATACAGAATTGCTTTCCTGCTATTCTGAATAATGTTTCTGTTTTAAAACTCATTTCAATTGTAAAATTAACGATACTTTTAAACAAAAATAAGAATTTAAAGAATACTCATGAATTAATGTAGAAAAAAACATAGAAACTTGCAGACACGTTGCAACAATTACACTAACATGTACATACGTGATTTCACTTGTATCTTATAGAAATGATGCCAGATTTAAGAAACTACGATCTAAATCAGTACAATTTGGAAATTTCATTAATTTTTCAATTTAAAAGTCATATTAATTAATAGCAATATAAAAAATTCATTCAACAATTAATATTTATAAAAATTATTAAAATTTCATTATAATTACAATCCTCACCAAATTTACAACATTACAGATGGCAATCACATCTGCTAAATGTACATGCAAATATAAATTTATTTAAATCGATTCTAGCTAATTAGACTAGTCTTTAACAACAAAACAATCGTTTTTACAACAAAACAATGGTTTTTACAACAAAACAATGGTTTTTACAACAAAACAATCGTTTTTACAACAAAACAATGGTTTTTACAACAAAACAATCGTTTTTACAACAAAACAATTGTTTTTCAAATAAACAATTGTTTTTACAACAAAACAATCGTTTTTACAACAAAACAATCGTTTTAGAAAGTCTAATAAGTTCAGTAATAACTTTGGTTCAACCCTGACAGTATTTGAGTTTAAAGATTATAATAAAATCTTTCAGATATATGGTATAATATTTTTAATAATCTGTTAAAAGGTTCATTTACACTTCATGGATGAAGCAAGTCAGAAAATCAAAGCAATGTTACTTCAGTTTGTAAGAGTTAAAAATTACAACAATTTAGAGAATTCATATTTCCGTGGTGGAAAAGAATCTTGGTCAGATACCATTATATGTAGTTGATAACTATTTGAGCTAATGATTAGGGACCCTAGGATCTTAAACTAAGCAATCAACATAATTGCTAAAAGAAAAGCAAAAAATTAATTGTTAGAAGGTATGGGGTAAACCCTACAAATTGTAACAAAGAAGAGAAAGACAAGTAGGGTAAAAGAATTGTCAGTTTTTATTAAGCAAGCTGGCACAATGTGGTTTTGTAATCTAAAAATGGAAGTTTAAAGATGGAGGAAGTTGAGTTATAGTAAACTAAGAGTTGTAATGGTTGCCAGTATTTAGGCCAAAATATGGAATCATTATGAAGCAACTGTTGCAATCTAGCCAGGACTGGGAAAGTGTGTACTCAGGGGGCTTGCCATGAAGATTAATGTTGAAGGATTAGGCAATTTCTCTCTCATTATAGAGTGGGAATTAACTTTATTTCAGTTACAATCCATGTTGGACATTACCAAAGGATTGTCCAGCGAGTAGAATTATTTTCAGGAGGTAACATGATGAGTTTCAAAGGATGGTACAACCTTTAGATTTGTCAATGTGGAATGAAAAGCCATTTACTAAGTGTGCTCTAAGCCAGAAAATGAACTAAGGTGGACTATTGCAGCTAAAACTAGTGTAATTATGTTACCTGAAATTGATTTTAATTAGTGACCAGATTGTAAACTTCCCATGGCAGTAAATTCCTTAAATGATTTATTGGAGTATGCCATGTTGGACCTTAAGTTTATGAATTTAATTTGCAAACTCTGAGTTTGGATTAAAATAAAGTATCTGGCATAATTAGCTAAATGATTTCTTAGCAATAATGATTTTCATTTTGAAACTCCTGAGCCAGACATTTGTTTAAACTAACTGATAGTAAGTTAAAAACAATTGAACATCAATAAGTTATTGTACCAATCTGTTTTTGCATTTATTTTCTTTATTTTATTTTCAAGTGATTGCATTATTATTTTATGCTGAATAGAAATTGCCTTTTGCAATTTCAAAAAATAAACGTCTCAATTTATATTTGAAAATTATGTGTTGTATCTTCTTATATTCCTACTATTCATTAAATACACATTTATATTTAAATTACTTAATTTCGACTATTAGAACAAATTTATTAATCATATACATTAAAATTTGATTAGTCATCTATATTTAGCCTCATAAGCTAGCAACAACTTATGTAGGGGCTAACAACTTACTAGAGTTCTGATGCTTTCAAGGAGGCGATTGAATAAACAATGACCCTTCCTCAATGAGTGCTGTGCTTTTATACCCCCTTAGGCTAGTACAACATGGGGCAACTCTTTTCTGATTTGCTTCTCTTGACCATGTGGTAAAGGGTTGTGCCCTAATTCTTAGAACACAAAGGGTGCGAGTGGAGGTTAGTCCTCTCATCAAAGGCTATTGCAGTGTGGGCTTTCCACTTAGGAGGTTTCTGTACATCTTCTTGTAGCTCTTCCTCTTCTGGGGCATGCGCAGTAGGTACTTCTGCAGCATCTGCATTATCTGCATCGGCATCTGAGGGTATTGCCATGTAAGGGGTCAGTTTATGGAATAGAACCTTTTTCCGTGTTTCTTGATTTGAATTGGGCATCCCAATAAATTCTGTGGATGCCCCTTCAATCTCGTGGATTTCATACAGGCCTTCCATTCAAGGGCAGAGCTTCCTTGTAATACCCGTGTCGGCATCTGATAGGTGATGGGTATCAACTAAGACTGTCTCCGATATTGAAATCTGGATACAGCCTCTGATGCGAGTTGTACTCATCAACTCAGATGCGGGTTGTAGCCTCATGATGTTTTGCAGCTAGCTCCAGCCTCTCACATAGTTCCTTGAACATCTCGGACACTACAGGGGGTGCGGAGTCTATTCGCAACAATGAAAAGTTGAGTAAGACCTCGGCTAGAGATCGAGGATGCCGTCCAAACATTAAGAATGCGGGCGAGAATCCTGTAGTTGCATTTACTTGCATGCGGATAGTGTATGAGACTGCCAGGAGAACCTTTGACCACTCTCGGTGATTGTTTCCCACTGCTATGGTGAGTCTGAGTTTGAGGTTTCGGTGTGCTCTCTTGACTGGGTTCACCTGCTGATTATACAACGCTGTTGTTGTCTTCGCAATCTGCAACCATGCACATACCTTCTTTATTATATTGGAGAGGAATTGCACGTTGTCCGAGAGTAAGTTCTAAGGTAGTCCATATCGCAGGAACATTTCGTTGATCAATATACGCGCTAACGTGGCTGCCACACTATTGGGTACTCCAAAGAATTCAACCCATCGTGTGGTGACATCTTCTACAGAGAAGATGTATCTGTGTCTGCCTGACTGCAGTAGCAGCTCAACTAAGTCTATGGACAAAGTCTCCCATCTGTTTGCTATAGGCAACGCATACTGGTGTCCTGTAGGCTGACAGTTAGTGGGCTTGTACTTCTGACAAGCATCACATGACCATATGTAATCATCTACATCCTTGCAGAGCGTGGTCCAGTAGAATGTCCAACGTATAAGGCTAAGTGTCTTCTCAATACCATAATGTCTACCAGTGTCTGTCATGGTAATGATGCATCAACTCGCATCTGAGTCTGGTAGGTACCACCATCACCTCTGGATGCGGAGTGTTGTCTCCCAAGTAGTGCAAATTGCCATCAGCCATATAGTACCCTGAGTTTGTGACATGAAACGGCAGAGTGTTTGACTCCAGGTCTCGGATCACATGTGAACACGAGGGGTCTTCTAGCTGCATTTCCCTGTACTTCATATGAAGCATATCTTGGGAGATCAATCTGAGCTTCTTGCACCTTGTCAGCGCTGACTAGAGTGCATGAGGTGGCGTCTGGTATCCGAAAAAGTGCGTTCGCAACAACATTCATTTTACCCTTGACATAAGAAAGGTGGTAATTATAGTCTTGTAACTTGTATGCCCATCTCTGCAGTCGTTTCTTCTGCGATGTTGACCGGATGGCTCCTAGTAGTGGCTTGTGGTCCGTCTCCACACAGAAATGAGTACCATCCACATGATGCTGCCAATGGGTGATAGCCCAATAAACAGCCAAGCACTCTTTTTCTAAGGTGGAGTACCGGGTCTCAGCTGGAGACAACTTGCGAGATGCGTATTCAATTACGTACTCATGTTCCCACTCGTCATATCCTTATATGCAAGTACCGCGCCTATTGCATACTGACTTGCATCAGTGCGTATGATGAAGTGGTCCTCATAGTTGGGAGGTCAGAGGCACGGAGCTTCGCAGAGGGCCTTTTTCAGCTGGTTGTACTTCTCCAGATGCACTGCGATGAAGTTGAACGGTGTCTTAGGTGAGGTTAGCGGGTAAAGGGTAGCGGCCATTTCCGCAAAACCCTTTATATGCCACCTGAGCCATCCAGCTAATCCTAAGAGTGCAACTGCTTATGATATGCAGGTGGTGGCATTGATTGTAGAGCTTTAACCTTGTCCTTCGCTGGTGTATACTTTCCATCCTTTAGGACATGTCCCAGATAGTTGACTACCGCGGGCTTAAATGCACACTTTGATCTCTTGAGTCCTAGTCCATGTCTCTGATAACAGTCTAAGACCTTCTCTAATAGGTTTAGGTGCTCCTTGAAGGTGTTTGCCATGACCAGTAGATCATCCAAATATGCAAGTACCTGCTTGCGTAAGAACTCGGGAAAGACAGTATACACCAATCGTTGAAATGTCGAAGGTGCATTATGTAGTTTGAAGGGCATCCTAAACCATTTGAAGGTGCCAAACAAAGTTAAAAAAGCTGTCAGATGCTGATCCTTTTCGGCCATCGGCATCTGCCAAAATCCGCTCTCCATATCCAGGAGGGAGCAATACTTGAATGAAGCTCCCAGGTTAATTGCATCCTGGATGTGAGAGATTGGAAAGATGTCAGCCCATGTGGATGCGTTAATGGGTCGGAAGTCGCAACAAAGACGCCAGGACCCATCTTTCTTTTGCACCAATACAGGGCACACAGCAAATGAAGCCTCTACTGGTGCTATCATTCCTTTGTCTAATAAATTGCTGACAAGCTCACACATGATCTCTCTCTTGAGTGGTGACATGGGCCTCAGCTTCCGGAATCTCTTCAGAGGCTGGTTGAGGTTAATGCGATGCTCTATCGTGGATGTGGGCTTTGTGGGCATGCCAAATACGTCTGCACCGCATAGTAGGCAGTCCTCTAGCCATTGTCGTTCTTCCGGCCTTAGATTCGCACCTTCTTCAGGTCAGAGTCAAAGGTCGGATTGGGTTGCGCCCGCTGATACTGCAAATCTCTTCGGTCAGATGCCACCTGTATCAAGAGTGGGAACAACGGGGTCCCGCTCCTGACAATTGTGGGCATCTGGGCCTGCAGCTGGTCGGAGTGGCAATTGTTGCGAACCCTTGGGTGTGAAGAAGGGGAACTGTTTCCCTGGTTGATTATCATAAAACCACCTATCTGTGGTATGATTCAGAGTTATCCCTGCACTTTGGATATACTGCCATCCGAGTAGGATGGATGAATCCAAGTCAGGAAATAACACAAATGGAGTAGTGAAACATCGGCCTCCAGCCTGTACACTCAGGGTAGCCTTGTATCGCTTTCCTTGTATTAGGCTGCCATTGGCCATCTGGACTCTTTCGTTAGTTTCTTTCAAAGGAACTTCATCAGCTTTACATTTAGCGAATAGTTCCTCGGACTCTTGGCAGTATGCGGCAGCTTTATCCAACAGTGCATTATATTCCATTCCTGTATGCTGACTCGGAGCAATGGGGGTCTGTACTGGTCAGATGTGCCACTCAGTCGAGCTGGCTCAAATGTAGTGGCTGATGGGTTAACTATAGGCTTAGTCTTACTCCTGTCTGCAGATTCCTCGGATATAGTGTGCAACTATATGCTGACTCAGGATACTCCACATCTGCTGAGCCTAACCGATCCAACACTTCATACAAGTTGGATGGCTGGCAAGGTGCAATCTTTTAAGGTGGGTTTGTCAAGGATATGCAAGGAACAGTATCTTGTTCTTCAAAGTATGTTGACCAAGTCTGCTTCATCTTTAGAGCTTGTGGAGGCTTGGTCATCTGACAAGCTGGCACTGGGTTGGTGTCTCTTCCCTGAGCACTACCCAGGTGCGAGTTACAATGTGGGCAGAACTTTGCCAAATATCCTGTCCGTTCACAGTTGTGGCATTGATATCGGTGATCTACTGGAAAGAGGCAGTTTGACTTGCTCCCTACTGCGTTGAGAATGTGCTGACCCTCTGTTGTCTGTGCTGACAATTGCGGGTATTGACTTGTGTGCAGGAATGTGGACTGCCGGAGTAGCTATTTGCTTCTGTGCTGGGGTTTGCTGTGTCCATTGCTTCTTTGACAGATCCTGAGCCAACTGCTGCGAACACGGAGGTTGAGAGTAATAAGTGGGAGCATGTTTGGTTTCCAATCGCTTCACGACATCCCTCATTTCTCCGATCTCTGTGTGCATATAATCCTCCATATAAATTTTTATGGATCTGGGTACAAGCTGAGCAAAGATATGCTTGGCTATGTCTTCCCCAGATGTCTGACTGACTATTTTGAGATGAGGGTAAAGGATGTCATAGAGGCCTGCGGCGTCACTCACACATCTCCCTTCCCAGCTCAATAGTTTTCAGCGCATCCCAGACTGTGATGATCTCACCATAACGTCCGCAGAGCGCATGGATGGCTTCATTCTAAGTGCGGATGCAGAGTTTATTCTCTTGCCACCAGTTGACTGCCAAACCATCTAATGCACCTCCGAGGATTGCAATGGCTTCATTGTCACTGATCTGGTGGTACTATTAGTAGTCACCTAACTGTATGAAAAATCCCTCAACTTGGGTCATTCCACCATATTTAGACTAAAAACCAAAGAACCCAACTGTCTTTCATTGATGACGTTCTTTGTCGTACCGTAAATTGTCTCGTATTTTTTCCTTTTCAATCATCAACCGATAGTAAGCCTCCTTGGCAGTTATTGGTGGATCTACAAGGTAGTTATTCAATAGGACCTGTTTGCCGATGTCAAAACTTTCATAAGCTGGCCACAGAGGTGCCATGTTCTGGCATGTCCAGCAAGAGCCATCCTGTGCGGAGCCAAATAGCAGTCTGGTAACCATTTTATGTAGGCTGTGGGAGTGTCGGTCCCACGGAGTTCTGCTGTCTGCTACTTCCCTGGTGATTGTGACCACTGTATGACTGATGTGAGTCTCTGGGCTCAAAATCATGATGTGGAGTGCAGTTAGGATCATCTCCTGTTTCATCCAGAGACAGCGAGTCAAATTTAACTTGAAGATTAGACACTGGGCTCTATGTGTCCATGTCTGATGTGTCTTTGAGGGATGATAGATTGCCGTAGGGTTCCCCCAGGGCCAAAATTGGAACCGGAGCAAAGCGACAAGTAAAATCTGAAGAAGCAGCAAAGATACAATGTAGGCTGTGGGA
>JAAFCF010006325.1:4127-28258 GCA_013389785.1 Helicorthomorpha holstii | reverse complement strand
ATGTGACAATACATAGTATTATATATAGATACAGTACATGTTAATATTGACGGTATATACTGTATATTTTGACGGTAATTATATCAGAGGGTAATTATTTCAGGAGGTAAGTATTTCAGATGCCTCGGATGTCTGCACAATGCATCCGAGGTGTCTAAATTGACAAAGAGTCGCAAGACTCTGCAATGACGAGGAATCTTAGTACTCCACTATGACTAAGAGACCTAGCTATGATGTGTACGAGGAGTCTGACTACTCTGATGCGTACGATGTCCGAGTGCTTAGATGCGTATCTGAGGACTTGGATGCTGACGATGAGCCTAAGTGCTCTGATGTAGACAAGGAGTACGACTACCCTGGAGTATGCGCTTTAAAGTAACTAGACTCTTGAGTGCCTTGCTGGTATTGTATCTGAGTTGGCCTGATGACTAAGATGTCTGATGCTTGCTTAATAGCAGGTGGAGACGTAGACAAGGTACTAGACTCTTGGTGACACGCGTGTCACGTCTTAGTCCTAGTATGAGTAGCTTTGGAGATGTAGCCCTTTGCGCCGGCGCTGTCTGGGAACAGGGTCTAGGTGTCCAAGAGCTTGCTTAGTGAAGGGCAACCAATCTCATATCAGTTGTGGCTGAATGAGAAGTACTGACCGTGAAGTCCCTAGTTTCCTCGGTCCCAGTAGTTCAGTCGGTGTGTCGTGGGTTTCTGCATTTTTTAGCTGCTTCAGTTACTGTATTGCTAAGAGAGAAAAAGTAGTAGCCAGACAATGTATTAGAAGTTCAATAGCTTTTATTCTCGTTATATGCAAGGGAGAGTTCTGTTTCGGAGTGGCTCTATTTAACTCTGTCCCTCACTTACTGACTATTTACTGACTGACTCTACCTAGCAAGGTAGAGCTCTATATATATACTACTTTAGAGGGGTTGGACCTCCGCTGAGGTCCAATCCTGCGCAAGATTAAAGTTTACAAAAATACGCTAACAAGCCATCAATCAAATAACAAATATCACAATACCCTTGTAGGGGCCGCTGTCCCTCTAAGGGGCTTAACAAATTATGCTAAAAGTAGTGAAACATACGATAAAACTAATAGAGGTCAACTGTCAGCTTAAGGCTGGCAGTTGATAAATTACCAAACTAAAAATAGTGAAGCAAATGAGCGGCGGGCCGGCCTACAAACAGTATAAAAATGACAATTATTTGATGTTTAACTTCCTCAGAGGCAAAAGTCTGTGCAGAGGGTCACGGAAAATGGTCCTGTGTCACCAAAAATATGTCGATTGGCATGTATTTTATATTTAAATCTTCAGGAGATGTCAAGCTATCTAATGCTGTTAATCAAAATGTATTTTGTGCATAATTTAATTTTTATAATAAAACGGAGCTTACTTTTTGAATAACCCTCGTATAAACAGTTTTACATGTCTTTCACCTCGTTAGCAACTACAACTTGGGGACTGCCTTAACCCTAAATTTTATTCAAATAATTTGATAAATATAGAAGTTAAAAATTAAAAGCCTCAATTTACGGTTTTATGCATTTTAATATATAGAAGTCTAATCAGACAACAAGATGCTGTATATTGTGTTGTTTTTAACCAACCTTAATTAAAAAAAATCTTCCTTTAAAAATAAAATAATTCCAAAAATTTATTTCGTTGTTAATCAAAATCGTTTTTTTTTGTTTTTAAAAAAAATTAATCGCAAAAGAAAGAACAAAAAGTGGATCATGAGCTGATGAGATTGTTTAATTAACAAAAACTCATTAAAAGATAACTACATTTTCTATTTTCTACCCAGTATAACATAAGAAATTCTTTTGCAATAAATTTGGTAATTTCAATATATCCAATCGATTTGTAACTGTTACACCTTCACAAATGGATTTTAAAGAAGGGAACAAATCCAGAATGTGAATTTCTGAATTCTGATTGTTATAGTGAATGTGTGTGAAACCAGAAAAAATCGCTTTTTCTGGATCATCATTTCTCAACATAATTATTTTATCTTCCAAGATGCAACTCGAAACAAAAACATAGCTAAACAAATTAGATGGCCTTGAAACATTCACTTGTCTCCACTGATTCCTTTCCATATTTAGAACATCCACACTGAGTCCACTTGGAACTTCTGGATCAGAACTATCTCTTAGTGTATCTGGAACAACTGGCCATTGAAAACAAAGTGGTCTCTCAATGTTTTTCCACTCTGAGCCTGTCCAATATCCAGTTCAATTTTTTTTCCACTCATAAGTCACGTGATCAAACTCATAAAAATCCAATTCCAATTTCGTTAAAGTTTCAAGACAAAAATAGTTATTTTTAACAGGTATAAGGCCATTGACTCTTGTAAAAATATTAACAAGATCTTTTGGAGCCGATGAACTTGCATGTTGAATCAAAGCCCATTGAAAAGTCTTGAGACACAAAACACTGAATAAAATGGTGGATTCATGTGTATTTTGCTTCATGAACATGTATAAACACTTGTTAATAACTGTTATAGCAATCACAAAATTTACACCAATTCATTCCAGTCCAACATACCATGGTTGATATTGCTGGCTAATTGTGTTAAATTGTAACCATTGATAACTAATGGGCCTTTTGGCCCGCATTGATGTTTTCCCAAAAGCAAAAATAATATACTGTTTATAGACATTCATCCATTCAAACCATCATCGAAATTTTTTACTATTGACAAATCCACCAATATTCATGGATCCGACTTCAGTGCATTTCATTGTTGATGGATCCATATGGATAACTTTCAACTCGTTGCTTGAGGAATTTATTTGGCATGTGTAACCCAGCAAATACAAGTTACCTTTAAGTGCCACAACTTCCTTATATCCACATAAACCAGACTTTAGGTACTGGAATAAATTAAACTTGTACCACATCATTCTTTGTCTTATGTGTCTTATGTGGTTGTCATACAACTGACAGCTTGCTGAAGAGCGAAGAGTAGTCGTACGATGGTTGGTTTATTGCCTGAGTCGAAGGACTTGCAAAGGGTGGGGGCTTTATGTCAACCTGATAGTTAATGCAGAGAAGAGGTCTGCTGCCTGCGATGGCCGAGGTTGACAGGCACAATGAACGAGGAGTGAGAACGCTGGTACTGCTGCTATGAGACTGCTACAGGCGCGCTGCCGGAGTCAAACTGGGATGGGTCATCAGGTAACTAGAGCTGCCGTGGAGGTGGGTGGTTTCAATGCTGCACCACAGTTTGGTGTTATCTCTCAATGCAGCCATTGTGGTAGCCACCAATTCTTTAAAAGCATTGGTGCTGGCCCTCAGTGCCTGGGCATTCAACTCGGCATTCTCCCGAAGTGCAGTGGCGAAAGCTTCCGCTTGCTGCCAAGAAAGCTTATGGGTTTCGGTTATAGCCTGGTTATAGCTCTGAATAAGTTCAGAGTACTGCTGGAATGTCGCAAAAAATGAGAGGGATGTAGGATCCATGCTATTCATTTTTAAATTTTGAAGTGTCATGCCGAATGATGAAGTCTTGAGATGGGCCGAAAAATTCTTACTGTACGGGAAATTCTGCCGTAGATTAAGGCAAACTGTACTGCCGAAGAATTTGGAGATAGGTCCGAAACATGTAGTGGCAAATTTCTGAAATGCCGTGAAATAATTTAGATAACAGGAGACAATGAAATGTATTGGCAACTTACTAACTGAAATTAACGGCAAACTGCTGAATTTAGAATTTGGAACCGAATACTGCAACTGTTGAACTGGAACTGAATACTGCCACTTAATATCTGCTAGCTGAGATGATTGAACAAGCAATGGCTGTTCCAATGTCAATGACGGCCTTTTATACCCCTTTAAATGGGTGTTGCATGAGTCAATTCTTTGGCCATAGGTCCTGTTGTACCATGTGACTGAAGGGTTGTGTGCTGTAAGCAGAACACATGACACATGCGCAGCGGTAAAACCTCTTGTAACGGGTCTACTGGGCGAGTTCACAGTAGTTAGGGTACATCCTAAACAGGGCCAATCAGCGTTGAGCTTTTGGGCGTGAAATTTGAATCTGACCAATCAGAAAACAGGATTGGGTGGTGGGTGTGGCTAAGTGAAAAAGTGGGCGGAGTCTACTGTTACAAATGCCCCATGTTAAACTCTCGTAGTGACGTCACAATTTCTTTTTGTGTTAAACTGTAAGAGGCAACTCTGTACGTATGCGCTCCCAGCTGTTGTGTGTTAAACTGGTAGCGCATGCGTAGCGTAAACGTAGCCGCTATGTGTTTGTCGATATTAATCCAATCAGGCTCCGCACCGATTAGTTACAGTTTTAATGGCATACATGTGTTTCTTAAGTTTTTTGACCTTGACATGTCAAATTTTTGTTATGAATCTGGCAGTATGGTGCAGCTACTTAATGCGACGTTAAAGGATGTGGAAGAAAGTGTGGATGGAAATAGATTTTATTGGCCTGATTTGGAGAATTATAATTGGAGTGATGATGGGCAAAACTCAAATTTACGAGCCGAAGATGAGGTGCTTTCATGGTTACCTGCACCTCTAAATATGTCAACTGGTGGTGATAATACTACAGGAAATGTTGGCGGGGGTAATAATCGAAATAATGTTACTACATCTTTAAATGTTGCTCCTCCTCCCTTGTCGCCATCAATATCAGAGAAATTATCATATGACGAACCTTGGAGTAAACCTTATAAAAAAGGTGGCGATAATAGTCAGGAGAAACGAAGAAGAAATGACGACAATTGATAATTGACAATTAATGTATACATTTGTTTACTATATATATATTTGCTTTTTTATTTTTTATTTCATGTATCCGATGATTATTATATTTGATTGTATTAAAAATAATAATAAAACGCAATAATACATTTTATATAAGAAAAAATATAATTCTTTATTATTATCAATTTTTTTATACATTTAATAAAAAAACATCATGTATCCTCATTATTATTAACTTAACAAAATAAAAAATTATATTCCCCCAAAAAAATATTACTTTTGATTTATATAAATTAGCCATTTTTTAGTAGGTACAAAGGGTTTTCGTCATCCAAAAAGTTGTTTTAGACCTCCTCGTCCTCCTTTTTGTTTTCTCTTTTGTTGTTGTTGTTAGTTAAGTTTAGTTTTGCTACACGTATGAGTTGCGGGTGGTGATACTGATTTGGCGGCGATGGATTGTTGTGATGTTGAAGGTAACGATGATACAGAGCTGTCCAGTGATAACGGTAAAGGTATAGGCGTAAGAACGATTTCAACAGATTTCTTCTTCTTTTTCTTCTTTTTTTGTCGAGAAGTTGCTGATAATGTTGCGGAAGTGGATGGTAGGGTTGTAGAGTAAATATTTGGCAACGGAGATGGATGCGCATGTTCTGGCGTGTTAAATGTGGTGTTAAGTGGTGCTGCTTGCTCTTCACTTGCTGTTGTTGAAGGTATTATTGACGTTAAAGTATGTTCGTTTTGACGCAATTGTTCGAGTATTTGATTAAATTTTTCCACTAGTTTGTGGTACTGCCGCATGCAATGTTGTAAAGGTTATTTGGATTTTTTTCCTAAAAGCTTAGAAATTTGTAGTTGTGTTTTATAAAGTATCTGTTCTAGGGGTGAGGGTGTAACACCGAAATTGACGGTAGGATTTACGAATTTTCGTAAATTTGTTGCTGATGTTGTTTCCTCTAATTCTTCTTTTTTATTATGCATGTTGTCGGAAGGTGTTAAGGGTTTCGGGGAATGTTGTCGTAATTTTCTGTAATCCTCTACATCCACAAACATTATTTTATGTACCATTTTTTTTAATTATTTAATTAACGTGTTGGAATAAGCGATGAGGCTAAACTAGCGATGGCAGGACCTAAAATACCTATTAAGGGACCTATGAAACCTCCATGCTGTGACATTAGTTGACGTTTCTGAGGACATGACAACTTTGGTTCTGATAAATGTCGAATAATTTCGCTATATTTATGTAAATGACTTAAACCCTTTTTTTACCCATACATTTGTTACGATAATTGACAAAAGTTTGACATTTTATCTACGGCAGCAGGTGATAAACGTTGACAATAGACTGCCTGTTGTTCAGGTTGGTTTTTGAGACGTCGTAAAATTTCTAATTCCTGTAGGGGTGTTGGTAGGTGGAAGGGAGGGTGTTGTGATCTGCCTTTCATCGAAGTTGAAACCCTCACCCCCCGTTGGCAGCGGCAGCGGCGGGTGTAGAGAGTGGGAGGTTAGATGACGTCGTTGAGAAGATTTCTTCTTTTTTCTCTTCGTTTGTAGGTGACGTCTTGCATGTGGCCGACGATGGGCAGCCATAATTGTTTGCGTTTAAGAGGGGTAGGGCGTATGGGGTTATAAATTGATAGGGTTGATTATGTTGTTCTCTTACTAATTCGAGGAATGGATGGTTTTTTTAAGATGATTAACCTCTTCTTGATTAAGTCCTCCGCCACTTTGAACTGCTTTAATTAGTTGAACGAGAAATAAAATCTCCAATGTCAAGGTGACAACTAAGGCAAATAGTGTGGTGCAATTCTTTAAATACTTTTTAAATGTTTGTGGTTCTTTTTGTTGTTGTACACTATTATTATTATTATTTGACATAATTTTATTGGTACTAGTTGTACTACCTGCTGGTGTGTCAAGGTTAACGGGTGATATTTCACCATTATCAACATCAGTGGAGGATGAACTACTACCTCCCACGCCAACGCGCGTATAAATATTTTCTAAAATGTTAGGCAGCATGATGATGTTTAATTTTCTTTTATTTTGTTAAGTAACCCCTGATAGAGAGCTTCTCCTAAATAAGCAACAGTTTCTTCACTAGGTAAAATTTTACTCAGATACCTTACACAGGTAGGTGTGTTGGGCATGAAATCTAGAAATAAATAGGTGTAACCCTGATGTGTGGCATCTATATATGAATCTTCAAATTCTTTGGCTGATATGCTTTCCACCTGTTGACCAAAATGGCGACATTGTTTGCTTTTACGTGGACTTTTGAATAGAAAAAATATTTTGTATTCAAACTAATTGTGCGACTTTCGTTACCTCTAGGAAATAAATTTTGATTAAAAAGAATGACACTTATATTATCATGATGACTGCCTTTTGTAAACATATCTGAAATAAATTTATTAGATTGACACTTGATCATCAAATCTTCAATAATAATTAGAGTTTTTAGCTGTTTATCATCATTCGTAGGAATTTTGTCCAACAAACCTTCGTGTAATTGTACTTTTTTAAAATTGTCCCAAAATTGTTTATAGTCTTATAAAGGTTGATATTTACCATAGCATATAATGAGTTTATCAGGAGGCGGTGAAATCATTTCATTTGATTTACGTAAAAAGTTTGTTAAAAATACCGTTTTACCACATCCTGTAGGTCCTGCAAAAATGCAAGTAAAAGGATGTAATAATTTTACGTCATATTTTTTAACTAAAAAGTAATACATGTTTTTTTTTGCTAATTTTTTACATAATGTTTTTTAAAAAAATGAAATCGCCTTCTCTTAGACTAAATGGTAAAATGGTATAATTAGACTTTTACACCTTCTATTTATAATATTAATGCGCAAAAAATAAAAACAAAAATTTTTTATTTTTTAAAGAAACAAATTTTTTATTTAATAATATGAAATTTTTTTAAAATACACGTTTACATAATTATTTAATTGACATATTGCTTATTATTTTTAAAAAAATGAAACGCTAGTTAAATAATTAATCATCATCGATAGTGATGACTTCCGGATTGTTGTTGTTGGTAACATGACAAATAGAAGCTATATAACGGCGACTACGATTTTCACCTCTAGAAGTCGATGATGACTCTCCCGACAAAGAAGATGTAGAAGCACCGCTATCGTCCACAATGTTGGTGGTGACTAACTTTTTTCTACCTAATATGGTTTTACACCAGCAACAGGAGGGGCGCTTTTCTTCTTACCGTTAAAGTTTTTCTTAGATTGTTGTCGATTATCATCATTATGATTTGTTTTTATTGGTGGTGCCGCTATTTTATAACCTTTATCATCCTTGTCATCTGGCAGACGTGCAGTGTCAGCTTCTAATAAAATTTCGTTTATAGTAGCGGCGGCATCTAAAGGCTGATATCGAACTGTTTGTGTTGGCTGGTGGGATTTTAAAGGTGGTAGATTTTCCTCCTCCTCTTCATCGTTTTGGCCGGCACTGTTAGTAAATATAAACTGCATGGCCTGTGCTGTATGTGGTCTGCCTTTGTTTTAGGATCCAGCATCGCAAAAGCTTGGTCGATCAAGGGTATCAGCTGTTTTAATTGTACCCAACTTTCTTGGGTAAAGTTTAGACCCGAACACCATCCACTTTGACGAGGCACAACATCACCCATACTTGTGGCTGAATTGAAAACACGTTCCAAGGCTCTTAATTCCAGGAATTTTCGTTGCTGATAGGTATAGACTTTTAAACCTCGATTATATCCAAAAATTTTATAGCCAGCATTTTGACCCTCCATATCACTGACAGATTGATAAAGTTCATTAGCAGGTTTAGTATAACACCTGTTTTCGCCGCCGCCAAATTGTTGAGTCAACATCAGCCGTAGGATTGAAGATCCTGGCACATTTTGTGGTGTATAATTATATTTGCCATTCATTTTTTTGTTGTTTGACTTTTTGTTAAAAAAATATTTTTTCTTAAGAGAGAGAGTTGTTACGCTTTTAAACGTTATAAAATAAATGATTATTAAAGGTGTCAAAAAAAGGTTAAAAGGATTTTCAATTATTTCTCGCTTCTCCCCCTCCCATTCAATTACCTCCTATATAACACATGTGAAAACTGTAGTAATCTATTAACGTATAACGCAAACACACATATTAAATTACTTAGCTATAATATCATTCACATTACAATGACCTAGTAAAAACTTTTTATGTGTACACTATATTGATTTATTACAAAAATAACAGTTTTTAAAGCATGTACAACTTTGTTTTAATGTCGACAATGTTGTTGATTTAAGATTATGAGGGTCATATTTTTTATATAACTTTTTCGTTACCATTTCATCGTTTAAACTTAAATCCGTAGTGTATAAACGATTTAAAATATGTGTAGGAGAAATTTTTTTATATCGATTAAATAAATAAAACAAACAATGAGCCTCGCATGCAAAACTAATTGGACTCTGTAATATATGAGGATTAATTAAGATATTTTTTTGAAAGTGTTTTTCAAACCATTGTTGCCAATATAGGTAATAAAACGCTGGAGAGTTGCCAAAAGAGTCAAACAATTCTCCCTGCATTTGTTTGTTAACATAGAAACAAACCCAATGTTGACCGCCTTTATTGTCTTCATCTGTATTTAAAATTATGCTCATACCTTTAAATGGTTTATTTATGCACTCTAAATGGTTAGCAGGAAGTACTCCTAAAAAGCAACCTTTACCGCTGCTGGTAAATAATATTTTGTTCATACATTTATCCAAAGTGAAATTATCCATATTTTTCTATCGTTAAGCATTAGAATTGACGACACAAACCTGGCGATTACGATTAATGTACATTTTTTAACTAAACACGCCGTAATATATCATTTGCATATTTTCAGCTAATTTAACGATAAAGTGTCCGTTTAATTTTAAAACACCGGATTGATTGGGCTGCGTCAAGTCGCTACCGGCATTATTATTGGTAAAATTAAACCCTATTACGGTATATCCTTTGGCATAATTTTGACGCGTAATAATGGGAGCAGGCGTAGAAGCGGTACCAGCATCTACATTATTTAAAATCGACATGTATCCTTCTATAAAATCATCATTAGCAAAGTCAAAGTTTTTAATTCCGCATTGCGTTATTCTTCTGTCTACGGTTGCCGTCAGATCCTTTAAACTACAATGATGAAAATTAAAAAGGTTTTTGTCAGGAGTACCGTTTAAAGCTTCATGGGTTACAAAAGCACAAACAAAACTGTATGGCACTTTACCGTTAAAAGGGTTGTTGAGTACAAAAGACAGAGAATCCTTGCGATCCCACACAAATGTCAGGAAACGCATAAGAAAATTGTCCAAACGGCATTGGACGTTCCAACAGTTTAGCATATTGATATAAAATTGTATTATCTGGCTTGTATTTGTTATATAGCAACACAATGTCGTCAATCTAAAATTGGTAACCTCCTTTGACTGGATCGTAATTCAAATAAAATTCAGGTTTACTACGTATTAATTTAAGACGTGTTTGAATAAGATTAAGCATTAATTTTTCGCAGCATGATAGATCCAAATGTAATGGAACAACCATGTTGTAATTTTTTGATAAAGCTATATTGGCGTTTAAATTTTTGGTAGCGGTCGTACACCTGTCAGGGTTTGGTGCGTAAACGTCATTAACACCATTTGCATCAGGTATAAAGCCCTGCAATAGTCCTTTACTTTTTATTAACTCGTCATCAAAATTTAACAAATTTTCAAAGTAACATTTATAAGGATATAGGTTACTGGCTGTCGTAATTAGGCAGCCGTTAATACTTAATTTGATTTGACTAAACAAACAAGATCCAAAATTATTAGTAGGGGTTACCACATCAGTTTCATCTAAGTCATTTCCATTTGCTTTTACTACGCGTCCCTTAATTTTTAGACGGGGCTCAATAAAATCCAAGAAGAAATCTAAATCTGCAAGAATTAAAAAATTGATGGTAAGAGAATTGTTTGGCGGGGCTTGAGGTAATAATTCCACCTCCAAACGCTCCTGAATTTCTTGATATTCCACAATACCTTTTTCATCGTTGAATAGGTCTAATCTATCGTCATAAATTACGTTGTTTTCTTTTGAATGTTTGGTACTATTTTCATTGTTGGTATTACGTTTTCTTTTAGGCATGATGATAAAAAATTTGTTTAAAAAAGGTCTTACGCGCACCACGACGTCTCATAGGACCAAAGATGTCTCATTTTATGGAAGTTTTTTTTTTATTTTTTGGTTTTTTATAGGTTTTTTTAGTTGTACCATATCTACCACCCTGTCGTCTACTATGAGATTTAGAACATATACGTGGTGATACCGCAGAAGATGATTTAATTCCCCTAAATTGTGTTCTAGTTAAATTTTCCATTCTGCCAGGTAGTATTCCTAGTGGTAATCCTGTCATATTACCTTCCATAAATTTTGTACCCATAGCATTGACAGCACGTCCGAGTAGTGACGATCCTGCTTTTTTAAAGTGCTCTTTTCTGGCTTTGCCAATATTTCTACCATCTATTGCATCTTCTAAGGTGTTAATACCGGCCCTGCCCAATTCTCTCCCTACTGTTCGAACCATAGGTTTAACTAAAGGACGTATCCACCTAAAAATGCAAATTTTTAGGTGGATATGTCCGGAATTATCGTCCTGCATTTTATGCAGGACGATAATTCCCCCAACCTCTTTGACGTTGATGACACTGTTTCATATAATAACACATTAATTTATCACCACTGGCATAATTTTTTCTTTTTGTTGCCATATTAAAAAAAAAAATTTTTATTTATTTATTCTTAATAACTGGTTTAACATGCAGTTTGATTTGAATGTTACCGTCTTCAAAATTAAATAAACTTCCAAAATAGGTACGTAAATCGATTTTTATAGTTTGAAAAGTATCCAAACATACGGAAACATACTGTGGCTGGTTATAAAGAAAATGAACAAAATTGTTTTGACGCTGCATATTTATAGGCACAATTTGTAATAATTGAGCCTGCATATCACCGACGTACTGATGTTGAATAATGTCGGTATGCAGAAATACTGCTGTTTCTTGTATACGCGGAGGATATGTAGCTCTCGCCTTCCACCCGCCAATATTATTGCTTTTTTCTTTGGTATATATAATTTCATTTAAAAAGGGATCCTCATGTTTGATAGTTTGTGAAAATCCTAGAATGTTTGTAAGTTCTGTTTCAAAAAATATTTTACCCGTATTATGTACCGATTCAACTAGAATATGACGTAACTGCAAAGTTTCTTTAAAATATCTGCCGTATTTATTTAATACTTTATGCGCTTTAAATTTAAAATCTGGAATTTCACGGTTAAGATTTTCGATAATATTTGCCGTATCCTGCCATACAATAAGATTTAGATTTTCTACCAGTATTTCTTCGCTATCGTAGCATCCTGGCGGTATTGTTAGATTATTGCGATAAATAAAAAAATAACTGTTCATATAAGTTTGACCCTCTAAATGTACATATACAGGGCGCATGCTAATACTTGTATTTGATTGCCATTGACTTTCTTCTTTCAATTGGTATGCTGCATGATTTAAAGGCAACTTGTTATGTAAAAAAATAGAAGGAACATGTGGAAGTTGCAAAGTGAAAGCATAATTAAGCGAATTAGAATCTGCCGTTATATTTTCCCATCGATGTGGAAACATTATGTCTACCAACCCTACTTCTTAATTAGTTGAACCTAATTAGTTGAACTTAATTAGTTGATCCCTTTTAAAGGATCTTCCATTCCAAGTGGTACTATGTATATTAAACTGTCTGTATCGATGTTAAGCGAATTTTCTCCTACTATATCCAATAAAAGTTGTAACCTTAATCTAGCACAAGCTGTCGTATCGGCAGCTATAACTAAATTAGTTTTTGCAGAAATCCCTTTCACTTCTACCAAAGGTTTATATGTCACCAACATGTTATTTTTGTTGACTAATTTTGCGTCGGTAATTGTTTATCGTTGCTATTTAAAAGCTCAACAAGTGTCATATAATCGTTCACCACCACTGTAACAGGTAAATCTTCACGTTGAGCAAATTTTCCCCATAAAGAATTAAGACAAAATTTGGCAATAGCCCGCTTTATAACATTTTTTTCAACTTTTTCCAACTTAATACCTTCTACCTGTTCATAATTTTTTATATAATTTAATTTGTTTGCTTCACACCGAACCCAAGAAGACCATCCCAAAGATTCCTGCTTAAACTTAAGTAAGGCATCCACATATTTAGCAAATAAACCTTTCACCCATTTTTCATAATGCCAAATTTAGTATACTTTTATCACCTGATAACCACGTTTGACTACCTCATCTACTTCGATTGTTGTCCAAGTACCGCTTATAGCCCTTGAAAAATGCGGATGGTTACATTTACCGTCGGGTGGATTTTGTAAACAACAAGCGCGACATAAGGGAAACATTAATTTATTTTTACATCGAAATTGTAGCACAGGATGATATAATTTAAACGGAGGAACTACCACACACTTTACCATGCCAAAATATTTACCGTCACCTTCATAATTAGTTGGATGTAAAATTTGAAGATGTCCTACAGGCATGATGTCATATTTATTAACTGTCGGATATAAACTCACATAATCAATGTACATAATTTTTTCCCCTATTTTTGCCTTGTAATATAGAAGTGTTGGCGCCGTACATCCCCATAAAAACCTTGCCTCGGAATGAGGGGTCCCATCAAACCGTAAATATTATTGATAAAAAACTGTTGCATAATAAAGTCTGATTGAATTTCACCCTCTAATTCACACTCCCACTTCACAATTATCTCTTTAATTTGATTTATATTCTTTAAATTGCGCAAACGTTGAATTGTTATATTGTATAAGTCACGCATGGGAATATTGCTCACTTTATTAAAACTATGTGGTTTATAACAACGTGGACAACCATGAAAATAACATCCCATAAATTCATATGCACAACTATTCACCTCATCCCATCTGTCCACATATAAAATTCCAAACTTTTTTTCACCGCCATTTAAAGTGTGTCATATACTGACTACTTTTGATTGAGCTATCCATTCCAACCACTTAATACTTTTTTCACTGTAACGTTTTTTTAACAGATAATAACCCACTGGAGGTATTATACCGATACTGTTTAAAGGCATAAAATAAGCAAAATATAGTTTTTGACAGTATAAAGGCAACGTTACAGCATGTAAAAAAGGATCCATATTAAACATTTAGCGTGTCATACGTCTAAATTCATTGCACGCCTGTCGTAAAATGACAACATCAAACTGACAATATTCACGCAACTCTATTTAAAAATTAAAAGTTTTTCCAAACTGTTGGGCATGCCAATCCATTAGACTTTGACATTCGTATGCTGTTTTTTCCTATCAGGTTCGTAAAATTCCAAAGCCGGCCACTCTCCCTCGTAATCTTGATTCTCTAAATGATTAAATTTATGTGGAAAATAACCTTTCTTTAACTCTTCTAAATTGAATGTCTTAGGTAAAGCTGCCAGCGGTACCGGTAAAAAATTATAAGAATCAATAAAAGTTATATTGTTTAATTTCATTGTAATTATCTTTTGTCTATTCCAAATAATCTGAGGACACATATTTTTAAACAACCACTGCAACACTAAATGATGATCATATCCGCGTCCATAATGACTAACAAAAATGTTTTTTGCCCAACACACCTTCCATTAATTCACCAAAAATCCATTCGCAAAAAATATGATTGGTATCCTCACTACTGTCAAATATTTTTTCTATTTTATTATCCTCATCTTAAACAATAGCCAGATTTGGTTTATGAATATTATCACTCTCTTTCACTAAACATTCATAATCAAAATACCACACGCGCCCTGCAGGTGGTCGAGGTACACCACGTTTATTTCTTCTCATAGGATCATATTTCTGAATAAAACATTGATGGTTAAACTCCTGATTTATTTTACAGTATCTACAATATTTAGTAAAGCATATATGCTTTGGTTGATTATGTTGATAACACATGCTGCAATATCGTAAATCTATACAAGTTGCATTTTCCAGATATTTTTTAAAACATTGTGGTCCATAAAAATATCTCAAGCAACAACTACATTGTTTTGTAGGCTGCTGTAATGACATCTTAAATTCTTCACATTCAGTGCTGTTACAAGCTAAACAATTATGCGTACACCTATAATGGCCGGTAACACCTTTTAAACATAAAATACATAATGTTCAAACTCCATATAATGAAGTTATATTAACTATACAATCATAATGTCTGTCATCTAACAATAGCCACAGTCTAAATTTTACTTTTTTTGATTTTCCCTATCATAAGGATTTAAAGTTGTAAATGTCACCCTCAAATCACCCTCCAATTCTATAACGTATATTTGATACTCTTCACCTAAATAATTGACAAATTTTCTAATTTCTTTTACTCCACAAGGTTTGTTTGATGCTACACGTGCCCCGTCACAAAGCTCCTTGGCACATTTAGTTTGGAATTTAAAAAAATAAAACAAAACATGAATTATCATATACTTTTGTTTACGCATTTTACCTTTGGCTTCTCGATAATGAGCATTTCTAATTCCAACTACTATAGCCCTTGCACAACACATCAAATCCTCAGTATTGTCAATGAAAACAACAAATTTATTGCGACTTTTATCCTTAGTCCATGTTCTCACATATTTTATATATCTTTTCTTCAAAGAAGTAACACCATTTGGCGGCGCCCCTCCTCGTGGGGGCATACGTGTTTTCATAAGCAATAAACGTAACTTTCCATCTGTCAAATTAAATTTATCATTTGAATTTTGACTATCGTATCCAACAACAATTTTCCCGTCAGTCATTCACGATTTATAAAAGCAATATTTACGGGATTTTTTAACTCAGCACTACTTTCATTTCCTCATTTTCTTCTTTTGAAGCAGCAAATTTATCAATTAAACGGTTGAAAATAGCTTCTATTTTGTGATTAAACTTTTCAGGTAAAATCTTTTCCAAATTTTGAAAAATAACTTCCCCATTCATCTCATCGGTTTTAAAATTTTTGTTTGTTTTATGCTCATAATTAATAATCTTAAAAAATTTATCACTAGCTGCTGCTGCTGCTGTTGACGTCACCGCCATGTTCCCACCTTCAGTGACAATGCCAAGTCGCTGATTATCATGAGCAGGAGGTTTTTTACCAGTCACCGTTGCCCCATTCTCCTCACTTATTTCGTCATACATCTTTTTAACAACGCAAGTATGTATACTAATGACACAATTAATTACATTATAACTAATATACAGTTTTTTATTTATTGACAAAAATAATTAAAAAAAGTTTTTTATTTTTATTTAATCTTTCACAAATTTTAGCACTTTATATTCAGTAATGTATTCTTTTCCATCACTATAGCGATTCAACGTTTTACCAACTACTTCAAAATATAAACCCGAAGTAGGAGGTTTGGTTGGAACAACCTCTAAAGCTGTTTGCGATATTAAATACGCTGTACCCTCTAAAGAATCGCCAAAAGGAGTAAACGCTTGTAAAGGACGTATAATTACAATTTGTATAAAAAATATTATCAATTAATAATTCCTCCGTATCATACAATAAATTTGCATCAAATGAGGTCTATAATAAAAATAATTGTTTTTTAAAAAAAATGTTATTTTTTATCTTTTAATTTTTTAAAAAAATAGAAAAAATCTTAAGACACTTACCACTTCCATATTGTATGTAGCTGTTAAAACACTTGTCGATTCTTTTAAAAATGTTTTTAACCAAGTGGTGCAATTCAAATCTCTTTGTATATATATATATTCATTTTTAACTCAACTCCCATCTGTCTATATTCATCACCCAGTTCCCTCTCTTATTTTTCAACTTAACTATTGCTAACAAAAACATTCACACTACATTTATTAAACAAAACACCCCCCTCTTACTATTTGAAAAGACCTCACATTACAAATTGTTGCAATGACCAAGTACTTACTTTTGACGGACGCTATATAACTGACTGCAGTGTCTTTAAAATAGTGCGCAAGCAGATAAGTAAGTTTAATCAATACAAATACTACGTAATCTTGTTTTTTAATTATTTTTTAAAAAATATGAATACCGCGGAAGACTTTCTTTTAAAAAGTACGGAACGTTCCACCAACAACAAAATACCAGATATCGAAATTATTAACGTATCGCCTTTACGCGATATTGACGAAAACATACTACATAACTTTCAAGATATGTTTCAAACGTTCAATTTTATTTTGGGATACTTAAAAGCGTGTTTATTAAAAGAATGCGTAACTTGCTTAAATTTTAACGCTAAACGCATCGCAATTTTAAATCTATTAAATCATCATTTCAAAATTGACAACCATATTATCAATGATAATACAAACGGTAAGTAATTTTTTTTATAAAAAACTAATAAATTTTTAAATTAAAAACATTTTTTTATTTAGTTTACGTTTTAAACATGTCCAAATATATTAACGACGGCACACATTCCCAAGCAACTTCCAATACGACACTAATTCAACCTGTTCGAATCGATTATGCAACAGTTAACGTCGAAACAGCCACACCAAGTAAGTAAAACTATTTAAAAAAAAAATATTAATATTAAAAATATTTTTTATAAAAAAATTTCTTTTTAATTAGATTACCCACCACCAAGCAATCCTCACGATATTAACCAGCTTCTATCAAATCTCACCAACTATGTCAATCGCCAAAATCCTGTTAAAAAAAACATTTTAAACGCTTACGTTAACGAAAAAGAATTAACAGAAAAACTATTCATGGCCGCTAGCAAAGGATTTACTTATCCACAATTTTTCAATAGTTGTCACATATTTTTTATAATCGCAATCGTCGTGAAAGACATAAGTGACAGTAACCAGAACCAAGAAGTTCGAATAAGACTCTCTTGTGTAATTAAGAAGTCAGTCTTCAGTTTGGCCCGTTCAGCCACTGAGTCTGACTATAAACTATATAATACACCTAAGTGGTAAAAAGACTTGGTGTCACTATTCAAAGTCAGCAATCATTAGGCCTGTCCAGCCTGGTGTGCCTGCCTTTGTTTATACATTTTGCAATTAAAAAGCTTAAAGCCTGGTAGCATCAGGCTCATATAGTCTGAAGCCAATAATTTGGAAATCTAGAGATCAAGACCAATTTCTCAAAATATGTCCTTCCAGCATAATACTGTTGAAAACCACAGTTTTCATAGAAAACTAAATAAAGAAAGAATGAAAACACAAAATGATACTGTTTATAACATACACCTATTCTACTTACTTTTCACTTTTTTAGTCCAAAACACCTCAGAAATATTGGCTTTGCAATTCTACAATCACAGATACATTAAGATTCCGATAAACTACGCATTGACATCCACATATTAATCACTTAATCGTTACCCTCTATTTCAGAATAACGCAACATCCATTTGCAAGCACTTAATAATCCTTACCCCCTACTTTGGGGAAACCAGATATGTCTCTTTTTTTAGAATAATACGGCCACTATAAGATAAAAAGATTACCGCACTGAGGGAAACAAAGAACTCCAGTCTAAGACGCACTCACGAAGCTGTTCCACATCAGATGACCTGACGAACCATACCCAGTATAAAGAAGCCGACAACATCACGCCATCCAACGATAATTGAAGGAAGCTAAGATGAAAGAAGCCCTTTGAATTTAAAATACAGTTTTATTAGTTTGACCTCATTGTTTTTTTTGAAAAAGTGAAATTCACCACCCTCTAGTCCACTTTATTACTTACCTCATCAAGCTGTTAAAAGTGAAGATAAATCCACGAAAGTACAGATTGTTTTCAACGGCTTTTCCCATAAACAAGGCGAAATTTCTTTGAACGACTGTCTCCATGCGGGTGCTGATCGAACACATTGATGTCCTGCGTCACCTCATCAGGTTCCGTGAGGGTCCATTTGCCTGCACAGCATACATAAAGAAGACCTTCCTCCAAATCGAAATTCTGGAAAAAGATAGAGATGCCCTTCGTTTCTTCTGGACAGATCTACATAACAACAACTCAATGCCAGTGGAATACCGCTTCAAGAAGCTTACCTTCAGCTTCATTTGCAGTCCATCAATTTTACGACACATGTTGCTAAAGCTCAGCTCCATGTCTCCTGAATATCCGGTTGGGGCTGAAATCATCAAGTCTTACTCTTACGTGGATGAGTTATTCAAGAGTGCCTTTTCTCTGGAGGAAATCATCAACATCAAACACGAAATTTGTCAGATTGGATTGAAAGAAAGCTTGGAATTTTGTCAATGGCTTACCAATATTGGGCCTTTCCAGCAAGAGTGGGATCCAAAAGGCGAAATGGGCACCATCACGAAGAGTCGTGTTTACGACTTACATCAATACTATAAGGTCTTGCCTACCTCTCATAAGTTTACTAAACGTTTCTTGGTGCCTATATGCAAGTATGGTCTTGCCTACTTCTCATAAGTTTACTAAACGTTTCTTGGTGCCTACCTGCCTATATGCGAGAGGAAGATCCAAACAATCATATTAGTATTAACATAATAGCTGCCAAATTTAAAGTAACACCAGTTAAACACACTCATGGTTTAAACAATACGACCAAGACTGAATTAACGATTCCTAAATTAGAGCTAATGGCGGCCCTAATGGGTGCCAAACTACTTGTTTACTTTAAAACATTACTTAATCAACCATTTGAACCTCACCTGTGGACGGACAACATGATCGTCCTCAACTGGATATTGAACCCTAAACCGAAATTACCTTTGTTTGTTATTGTTTGGGTCCTGAGAACGTTCACTCACTTCAAACGTACCTTAAACAAATCACTTGTAGCAGAAACAGCTGACTCTTCGCTCGCACGAATTAGAAACTGCTGAACATTTAGTTATTAAACACATTCAACACCAACTATATGCAAAAGAAATACATGCATTAAAAAACAACTTACCTGTTCACTCTACATTGGAAATTAAACATTTAACTCCGTTTCTCGATGATCGTGGTTTATTCCGTGTTACTGGACGCCTGCAATTTGCACCTATGAACTTCGGCATCAAACATCCCATCTTTCTCCCTTAATCGCATCCAATCACGGCTAAAATTGTACTTGAATTGCATCAAAAATGCTTCCATGGCAGCGAGAACCAAGTGAAAGCTCTTTTGAGGGAGTACTACTGGATGACGTCCTGCACCAGAAAAATCAAATCCATCATTAAACAATGCGGCCATTGTCAAATTTGGAGCTCCAGACCTTTTTCTACCAATTTAGCACCACTGCCACAGGATCAAGTTGAGCTTATCTGCCCATTTTACACCATTGGCATGGATCATGTGGGTTCGTTTTATTGCTACGAGGATCCGCCTGGGGGAAAGACAGTCCTGACAAACAGCCTACAGAGATAAAAAAAGAATGAAAAACAGAAAATCAACAAAACCCAATTACAGAAGATACGATTTTATCTGGTTCTTTTTACCTGTGCCACCTCCAGAGCTGTACATCTCGAGAGTGTACCCAACATGGACTAAGAAAACCTACTGTCTGTGGACGACGAGGAGTTCCCAAAGCCATTTACTGCGATAACGGCCCCACTTTCAGACAGCTAGATCGAGCATTATGGGTGTTAATATTCAGAAATATGCACAGCCATTTGTATTCTTACCTGCTGACCAACAACATCGATTTTTACTTGAACGCCCCAAAGCTCCTTAATGGGGTGGATTCTGGGAAAGCATGGTCAAAACATGAAAACAACATTACACTGTATCATAAGGAACTACATGACTTACTCATTGATATAGAGGCAAAAATCAATGACCGGCCCTTATGCACGTTGACAGATGACCCTGATCAAGGAGACATGATTACTCTATCTAAAATTTTTCATGGCCAATTGCTGGGCACATTTCCACCTGTAGAGACACTCCATCCAACATCCAGTGACATCCGTAAAGCATATATACACCGTACAAGGTTAATGACCCGCTTCTGTAACAAGTGGAAGCAACTCTACATTAAATCACTAAGGAACTTCTATTACAAAACCAACAACAACAATAGAATTATACAAATAGGCGAACTAGTAGCCCTCAAAGAGAGTGGAGCTATAACCAATTCTTGGCAGGTAGGCCGTATAATTAAAACTTTTACAGGTAGAGATGGAACCATCCGATCAGCCAGAATAAAAACAACCAACGGATCGGAGCTAATGAGGTTTGTTCATGACTTTTCACCTCTTGAGTACACTCCTTCTCCACCTCCAGAAGAAAAGAATTGAAGCAACTGATTGCTAAGTTAAAAAAAACCGGAAGTATGAACCAGAACCAGATTATATATCTTTTTACAATTCGCATTTTAATTCTTGTAATTAATCCAATTTTTTGATTACAGGCCGATGTCACAAGTAGTTACAAACACTATTTCACGTAATAACTTACTGCATAACGATAACAATACCGATCAAAACATTTGTCATTATCTACTCAAGGCACTCAATAAAACCTCCCATAACAACATTATCTGAGTTCAGTTGCACTTTCTCCTGTCTCTCCCTGGGGAGAGAGGAGGAGAGTGTTGAAAACCATGGTTTTCATAGAAAACTAAATAAAGAAAGAATGAAAACACAAAATGATACTGTTTATAACACACTTATTTTACTTTTCACTTTATTAGTCCAAAACACCTCAGAAATATTGGCTTTGCAATTCAACAATCACAGATACATTAATATTCCGATAAACTACGCATTGACATCCACATATTAATCACCTAATCGTTACCCTCTTTTTCAGAATAAGGCAACATCCATTTGGAAGCACTTGATAATCCTTACCCCCTCCTTTGGGGAAACCAGATATGTCTCTTTTTTACAATAATACGGCCACTATAAAATAAAAATATTACCGCACTGAGGGAAACAAAAAACTCCAGTCTAAGATGCACTCACGAAGCTGTTCAACATCAGATGACCAGACGAACCATACCCAGTATAAAGAAGCCGACAACATCACGCCACCCAATGATAATTTAAGGAAGCTAAGATGAAAGAAGACTGTAAAGAAGACTGTATTTTTAAAATACAGTTTTATTAGTTTGACCTCATTGTTTTTTTTAGAAAAAGAGAAATGTAAAATAGAAAATAAATTGTTAACTTACTTGGTTTTATACTTTAAATCAGTGTGCTTTTTTGCTCTCTCGTGATTTTAAGATTTTCTGAATATTAGTTAATATAATTTAGTTTTAGGTTTACCATTAACGATTACAAAATTACTTACTTATCAATTTCACTGAATTATTTTCAATCACCTGTTGGTTTAAAACAGGTTAACAGCTGAACTTTAATTATTTTTGAACTCTAACGTTACTTTACTTGTGCACATTTGGATTATTTGTGCGACTGCTCATCGTATTTCCTTTGTTTGTTCAGCATCAGTGAATCTCTTTGTGCTCTGCATACGTACACCAAATACAACGGCAAGTGTGCTAAAATAACTTTATCTTCATCGATTTTCCATCTCATCTACCGGAAAACCATTTTAACAATTATACTTCATATTATAAAATGAATATAACTTACTTTAACCATCACGTCCATTGTTGAAACTCCTGAAACAACTGGCTCCAGCGACGTCGTAACTCTGATCGGCGGCCAAGTAGTGGAATTCATTCGTTTCATCGCTCCTATTGAAAGGGAAACAGCCCAACTAGCCTTCCAATGCAACCAATTTCGACGCATGTATGAAGACATGGAAGTGCTTGAAGATCAAGTGCCTGAACCCCAACTACGGCTGGTTATCTACAAAGAAAATCTAAAAGAAATAGAAGTTAAATCACCATGGTTACAAATAGAAGATGAATATTTCAACAAGGGGCTCCGCAAATGCCTCATAGTATCCCATCAATTTTAATCAGCTTGCCTAGTGTTAATTCTGTGAGTTCGCACACTGCTAGTGTAGATTGTAATGCTGAAATTAGACAATTAGCTCATCAAAGTCAATTTAATCAATCTACTTTACCTGAATTGCATGAAATTGCGCCAATCAACTTGTGTCCACCAATGGCACAATTGCCTGCTGTGCCTCCTTCTTGCTCCAACGACAATTTCGATCTTTCTGCTTGCATGCACTCTCGCAACAGTGGATCTCACAAAGTCCGCTCGCAAATTCTTAAAGATAACATCTTACTTCTTGATAAATTTGACGGTACTCATGGCACCTGGGAAAAGTGGTTGGCCACATTTAAATCTTTGGTCCACAACGACAAAGAGATGGACGATTTCTGCAAATTAGTAATTTTGAAAAAGAATGTTGAAGGAGATGCCACTGCATGTATCCAGTCAATTAAATTAGAGGCTAATGAGTACCCTTCAGCCGTAGCTAGATTGCAAGCTGTTTTTGATCAAAATGAGAGTTTGAGAGCTATTTAATTCGACCAACTGCATTCGATCCCAGCTATTGATAATGAGCAAAATATTACGCAAATTCAGTCTATGATGTTCAATATTGATGCCGCTTTAACCGCCATAACCGACTACGAATTAAGAAAGGGACGCCGATGCGAATGGTCCCAAGCTTTTGATTTTATCCATAAGCATTTTAAACCTATATCATTCCAGCAGGATACTACTGCTACAAAATGACCGCCTGAAGCTCCTAAATTAAAAATCTAGATATCTAGACCAATTTCTAAACCTATGTCATTCTAGCATGATACTACTACAGCTACAAAATGGCCGCCTGAAGCTCTTAAGAATAAAAATTGATCTAGATCTCTCGATTTTAAATTTATGTCATTTCAGCATGATACTACTGCTACAAAATGGCCTTTGAAGCCCCTAAATTAGAAATCTAGAGATCTAGACCAATTTCTCAACCTAAGGCCCTGCAGCATGATACTACTGCTAAAAAATAGTCGTCTGAAGCCAATAACTTGGAAATCTAGAGATCAAAACCAATTTCTCAAAATATGTCCTTCCAGCATAATACTACTGCTACAAAATGGCCGTCTTAAGCCGATAAATTGGAAATCTAAAGATCTAGACCAATTTCTCAACCTAAGGCTCTGCAGCATGATACTACTGCTACAAAATGGCCGTCTGAAGCCAATAAATTGGAAATCTAGAGATCTAGACCAATTTCTCAAAATATGTTTTTCCAGCATAATACTACTGCTACAAAATGGCCGTCTGAAGCCAATAAATTGGAAATGTAGAGATCTAGACCAATTTTTCAATTTATGTCCTTCCAGCGTAATACTACTGCTACAAAATGGCCGTCTGAAGCCAATAAATTGGAAATCTAGAAATCTAGCCCAATTTCTCAACCTAGGGCCCTCTAGCATGATACTACTGCTACAAAATGGCCAT
>JAAFCF010006298.1:6367-16444 GCA_013389785.1 Helicorthomorpha holstii | reverse complement strand
TCAACTTGATCACAATTGAGAAGAGGCTAACAGATGAAGAATGCAGACTAAATCAAAGGAAAATTGATTTACATACTTCTGAGTCATCTACTTCTGAGCCCTTAGCTGCTCAAGTGCAAAAGTATAGAAATTCCAGATCTCCTTCAAGAAAAGGGAGAAAGCAAAACAGAAGATCCCAGTCTAAAGATAGTCAGCTCAGATGTAATCGCTGTGGACAAATTGGACACACAGCTACTTATTGTCCTGAACCACAGCCATTGAGAAGATGGGAGTTTCAACAACAGCCAAGCAGTTTTTCAAGACCAGTTCCAGTCAAGCAAGCTAACTTAACAGAAGAAATGTTCCTGTTACATGTTGACATAACTGGGGCTAATTTGACAGCATTCACAACGATTTCCAATACAACCTGGCTAATGGATTCACTTGCATCCTCACACTTCTGCAATGATATTAAACTGTTTTCCAATTTGGTTGCAGATGAACAAGAAGCCAAGACAACAGGTGCTAGTTCAACTTTAGCCATCAAAGGATTTGGTGATTTGCACTTAAGAATTGGAAAGGCCTGTGTGCTGCTTCAAAATGTATGCTATGCTCCTGATGCTAAGGTGAACTTGATATCAGGAAGTCGATTGGACAAAGAAGGCTACAAACAAGTGACATTTAACCAGCAACATATTGTTTATACCAAAGATGGAAGAACACTTTTTGTTGCTCCCCTACAAAGAGACTTCTACTTTGTTCCAGTTCAAATAGAACCAAGTTCAAGACCTCGAGGCCAACAAAAAGTTATTAATTTATTTATTTAAATTTATCAGATAGTGTTAAAAACTTAGTTGATCCTAATATGACCTCAAAACAGGCTTGGGATAGCCTGATGAATGCATATCAGCCACAGGCAGTGGCAAGAGAAGCTGCAATGTTACACGAATTAACCAATATTTATTATTTTATAGCCAGGGTGCAACGCCAAGAAAAAGAGGTCGCGAACTCTGGACTCGTGTTAGATGAGCGTTATGTTGCTTATTTGATGATGACGGCTTTGCCGCCTGAGTTTGACGGAGTTGTGCAACAGTTATGTCGAGTTCTGAGAGACCAATTCACCGTAAAGACTGTGATCGATGGTTTACTATTGGAAAACGCACGTGTCCAATATAACGCTAATGGTAACGGTAATAACGGGGCAAATGGTAGCGCTTTAGCTACTGGACATTTGCCGAAAAAAGGAAAAAAGAAATCCGGCGCAACGAAGAACAAAAATAACAATAATGACAATTCTAATAAAAATAATTTAAAGTGTTTCAGATGTAAGAAGCCTGGGCATTTTGCCAAAGAATGTTCAATGCCGAAAAATACAAAGCCCAAGGAAACCACAGGCGGAAAGCAAACTGCTGAATTTGGTTTGCTGGTTGATGCTGGAAACGGGGTAAAATACACAAGTTTTAATAACGTTATTAATGAATACGCTTTTAATACAGACTGTAACTATGATATTGGCGATAGCTGAATGGACGATAGACAGTGGTGCCAGTAGCCATTTCACGTACAGGAGGGAGTGGTTCTCATCATTTACAGAGGAAAAATCGACAGCCAGGACTACAGGAAAGGGAGATCCAATCCAATCACCATATCCTATGGGGAGATTGCCTTATGCATGTAAGGCAGTTGACTCCATAGGAAATGCATTAACAATGCTTTTCCTATGCGTTTCTATATACATTGCATGGTATTTGGCGGACTCGCGTCCCAAACGTTGATACATGCATACTATCAACTTGGGGAGGTCATGCGATACATGACCTCAGTCGTTTGCATACCGGAAGTACATGATTCCAAACCGTTTGGAATCTGACGACGCTATGCATGTACTTCCAGCTATACTTCCTGTTCACGTTGGCATGCAAACGTGACAATAGCCTATACTTGGCAGTTAGCATACTTACTATGCTAGCTGCAATTGTTAGAATCGATTATATCGTGCATATTAGTCATGCTCATAAATCTCTTTGTTAATTCGCAATGCACTATCGTTTGTATCGATCATATCGTTTCGCCTATCGCAACTCTATAACGTATAGAGTTAAGTGCCTGCACATGCGCAAATGTGCTTTCGTGCGTTAAGGCATTCAATAGCGACGTCACGCCGACCATGATGTCAGCGCTACCTCGTCATAAGCTAACTAGCAATGTCGTGCTAGATTTTCTTGCTTACGCTCCGTAGCGCTATCTTAGCTATCCTGTCTTCGATAGGATAGTACACAACGGTTGTTAGCTCTAGTAGCTTAACTGCTAGAATTACACTACGTAATGGTTGTGTTAGTTGTACTTGCAATTGGGTAGTCATCGTGTTAGTATGTTTTAATAAACTCCCTTTTGTTTAATCAAGTTTGCTGTCTACTTAATATAGAATTAATCTTTACATAGTTTTAATTAAGTTATTAAGTTAATCACCGTCTTATACAAGTAGTATAGACGTATACATTTATAATGGAAAATCGTCGTATATAAGATAAGCTTTGGAAAACACTGCAGGGCCTTAATTGGACTGCTTTCTTTGTCTGGATTAGCTACCCAGACTCATTAAGCCTCTGGAATTAATGCCCACAGTTCGCCTTTAGCCACCCATGTCTCTTTATCTTCGGCCGTTGCAGCCTCGTCAGGCTGTGGTATCAAACCATTAACGAATCGCCAGACATGTTTGGTTTTGAGCAACATCATCATGTTTTCCGCCCAAAGTTTATAATTCGTATGCCCCAACTTAGTAAAGTCTTCAAACTTCATCTTGGTGGCCATTTTTCAATTCAAAATTAAAGCTAAGCTAATCTAAGCTAACGTGTTACTCTAAATGTACTTACGGCGATTTTCTGTGCCTAGGATTCACCACTATTGTTTCTGATGCAATCACACATCAACAATAGTATATGCACAAATTCACAAATTCACTTAAAAAACTTTCGCGTATTTAAAGCCAATGGCTTGCACAGTTCTTAAATCACTATTTCTTCTTATTGCGACGTCGATGCTTGTAGATTCAGAATCTCTGGGCCCTTAACCTTTGTGGGCATTGATTTTCAATCACTTGGCTTCCTAAGCCTAGGCTGCAGTTGAAGACAAAAGAATTCAATTGAAAACAATACCTCCAGTGTATTCCTGTGGGGATATTTGGTTCCCTTGCAATGGATCCAGCCGATAAGCTTATCTAGGATGTGCATGATTTCATTAAGTATTGATAGCCCAATCGTTGCTGCATGCTTGGGCATCAAGGAAATGCAATGGTAATGCATTTCTAATGAGTTTTACCCATCTGGCAATAGAAAATAGCGGACTCGCATCCCAAAGGCTGGTACGCATGAACCAAGCCTTGGGATAATTGCATACGATGCAATTATAGTCATTGCGCATACCGGAAGTAGAAAATCTCAAACCGTTTGAGATTCGATGCACGCAAGCATGTACTTCCGGTTATATTTCCGGTTTAGTAATATTCACGTATTGAATTAAGTTTCAATAGCTTTTTAAATTAGATTTAATTAGCGATTAATATTATCGAATATTAATCGCTATCATTGTCGTAATTTAGATTAATAGTTAATTCGTTTGTTTAATTATGTTAAACTAATTGTAATTATCGTTTAATTAATCTATTTGCAATACGACGTATTCACGTCTCTATAGCGTATAGAGAAGTGCCTACACATGCGCATTGTCGCTTAGCATGCTTGGCACTTAGAATGTGACGTCATACAATGCGATTGACGTCAGCGCTACTTCGTAGCTAGAATCTAGCTAGATATGCTAGATATTCTAAGTTGCGCTCCGTAGCACTACTGAAGCAAGTCTATCGTCCATAGACTTACATTGAGTGGTTGTTAGCAATATGGCTTCTCCATATTGAATGCTTGTTGTAACGTGCTTCATTCACTTGGGTTAATGCTTTCGATGTTATAAGATCATTTTTATACCTTGTAATAAATACATTGCCCATATTTGATTAGTCTTTTCATTTGCAGTTATTTTATTAATTACATATACGCATTAGTGCGTTATCTATTTAATTAAAAATCGTCAATTGCAAGTAATGCAATCGTATCTATAATATACGACGAAATACGACGTTTTAGATTTCAAAAGCTTTGGAAAACACTGCGGGTATTGTTTTCAATCAACTTCTATTGTCTTCGACTGCAGCTTAGGCCTAGGAAGTTGAAACGCTGAGGACGAATGCCCACAAAGGTTATGGGCCCAGAGTTTAAATCTACAAACATCGATGTTGTGTACTAAAGAAGAAACGACGATTAACTGTGCAAGCCATTGGATTTAATTCGCGAAAGCTTTTTAAGTGCTTATTTGTGATTGTGTGTGCGTATTTCTATTGTTGATGTGTGATTGCATCAGATACAATAGAGGTGAATTCTGGTAACTGGAAATCGCCGTAAGTACATTTACGATTAACACGTTAGCTTAGAATTAGCTTAGCTTTAGATTTAAATTGAAAAATGGCCAACAAAATGAAGTTTGAAGACTTTGAAAAGTTGGGGCATACGAACTATAAGAAATGGGCGGAAAACATGATGATGTTGCTCAATACTAAACATGTCTGGCGTTACGTTAATGGCTTAGTACCACCCTGACGAGGCTGACGAGACTGCAACGGCCGATGATAAAGAGACATGGGTGGCCAAAGATGAACAGGCCGCTGGTCTGATATATTTGAACTTATCAGACGATGTTAAAAACTTGGTAGATCCTAATATGACTTCGAAACAAGCTTGGGATAGCTTGTTGAATGCATATCAGCCACAGGCAGTGGCAAGAGAGGCTGCTCTGTTACGAGAGTTGACCAATATTAGATATATTAATGGCGAGACCATCCCGGTTTTTATAGCCAGGGTGCAACGCCAAGAAAGGGAAGTAGCCAATTCAGATCTAGTTTTAGATGAGCATTACGTAGCTTATCTAATGATGACGGCGTTACCTCCTGAATTCGACAGAGTAGTGCAACAATTGTGCCGGGTTCCGAGAGACCAATTTACTGTTAAAACTGTTATCAATGGCTTATTGCTGGAAAACGCACGTGTCCAGTACAACGCCAGCGGAAACGAAACAAACGGGGCAAATGGTAGTGCTTTAGCTACCGGATATTTGCCGAAGAAAGGGAAGAAGAAATCCGGGGCTCCGAAGAATAAAAACAATAACAATAATGATAAATATAATAAGATAAACTTAAAGTGTTTCAGATGCAAAAAGCCAAGGCACTTTGCCAAGGAGTGTTCAATGCCGAAGATTACAAAGCCCAAAAAAACCACAGGCGGAAAGCAAACTACAGAGTTTGGTTTGCTGGTTGATGCTGGAAATGGGGTAAAATATACAAGCTTTAATAACGTTATTAATGAATTCACTTTTAACACAGACTGTAACCATGATATCGCGATAGCTGAATGGACGATAGACAGCGGTGCCAGTAGCCATTTCACGTACAGGAGGGAGTGGTTTTCATCATTCACTGAAGAAAAATCGACAGCCAGGACTACAGGAGAGGGAGATAGCTTCCCAATCCTTGGATATGGTGACATTCGATTAAAAGTAAATGGTAAAATAACTCTTTTAGACATGAGATACTCCCCCAAAGCCATTGTGAATTTAATTAGTGCTACACAACTGGCGAGGAATGGCTACGTACAGCACTTAGAAGGCGCCGACTATATCGTCACGACGCGCGAAGGTGAAGTGGTGTTTAAAACTAAACTTGTTAATAACTTTTATTTGCTTAAGGCTACGCCGATAGTAACCCCTGAACTGTATCGACACAACGTGATGGCGACTATGCAACATGTGCACGCGGTAAATGAAGACGCGGCGATGCTCCACAGACGGCTGGGACACCCCAGCAACGGTATTGTACTGCAGATGATGAAGGATGGAACCCTGGAAGGCATGCCAGTGATAAAGGGATTCAATAGCGGATTCTGCGACGTTTGTGTGAGAGCCCGTATGGCGTGTGCGGTTGCGCCAAGGATAAAGGGCAAGCAAAGTGCGCGTGTGCTACAGCTAGTACATGCCGATTGCTGGGGCCCAGCCAATGTGGTAGGCATTGATGGGAGTCGATATGTGGTAACGTTTATCGACGACGTTAGCCGAAAGGCGAAGATTTACTGTATCGAACAAAAGTCCGATATTGCTCGTCTAATTAAATTGTTTGTAAATGTTACAGAACGTTCCAGCAACCAGAAATTCGGGGCCATATGGACTGATAATGGCCTCGAATTCTGTAATAAAGAAATTGACTCGTTTTTGGCTGCTTTAGGTGTGCGACATGAACGGATGAACGTATACATGCCTTAACAGAACGGCATCGCCGAAAGATTTAACAGGACGCTACTGGAAGGTACAAGGTGCTTGTTATTCGACAGCGGACTCGATGCGACGTTCTGGCTGGAAGCTGCCAAGAGTGCGACGTTTCTTTACAATCGGACTGGCCATAGGAAATTAGACGGCAGAACTCCACAAGAGTTGTGGAGTGGTAAGCTACCGAACTTTAACGAAATTAAACTTTTTGGTGCAGAAGCCTGGGTGCATGTACCAGGCAAAAAACGACACAAGTTGGACCCCAAGGCAGAACGTGGCTTAATGGTTGGATACGCCGAAAACACAACAGGCTACCGGATCTGGATGCCCTCTACAAGGAAGATCATTGAATCGAAAAGTGTTCGATTTAATGAGCAGCCAAGAAAGGGGGAACTTCAGCCAGTTCCAGTGAATCAGCCAGCCAAAGATTTTGCCAATAAAGGGAACGACGATAGAGACATCACTAAGAAGATTAATAACAATAATAAAATTTTTCCAGCTGTTAACCTTGATCAAATGTTTAATAGCTCTAGCGACGACGATGACGATGATAACGATGGTGATTCAAGCTATCCGGGAACCAGTCCAGACTCAAGCAGGGGCGGAGACGACGACGATGGTACCAGTGGTGTTGGGACGATGTCCCAGAGTGGCCTATCACTGATGCCGGAATCAATTACTCCGCACAAGCAGAGATAGGAGCAGGTGGCGACGGAGTTGTCTTCATCGAAATCGTCGGCAGTCGCAAGTGCACCACCACGGCAGAAAAGCAGCATAGCAGTGAAGGGGATGATGGAGCTGATTCCACAAGTCCAGCTAACTCCAGTCAAAACGACGCAGCAGACGTCAGGACAACCACAAGCCCAGCAGCCACAACTTAAGACGGTACAACAGCCTACGCAAGCCAGAGCGGTTGCAGTCAAGAGCAATGCGCCTAGGCGGTCTAAACGTCAGCCCAAGCTGGTGAAAAGGTATATGCAGCTTTCGTTTAGTGTAACCAAGCCAAACGAGACTGCAGTGATTAAAGTAACTGGTGGGACAAAGCTGAAACAATGGAAGGACAGCGACGAAAAATCGACGGCAAGTGAGCGAGATGACAACGGCGACAAAGACAATGGAAAGACGGTTCGGTTCGACCCACAACTCAAGCCCGTAGCTGAAGAAGAGACGGACGATGAAGTGGAGGGGATTATCGATACGGATAAGACTGAAACACATCACATTTACTTTACGTTTAATAAAACTTAGCTACCAGAATTCAGACGCCTTCAAACTACAAGGAGGCGATGCAGACAAAAGAGGCCGAGTATTGGCGAGCTGCGATGGACGAGGAGCTGAATATGATGAAAGAGCAAAAAGTATGGGACGTGATGGAACCAGCGGAGCACCAGCGACTACTCCCGAATCGCTGGGTCTACGCGATTAAAAGGAAGCCTGATGGTTGCGTCGAGCGGTTCCGTGCGTGCCTAGTGGCCGGGGTCACAGGCAAAAAGCAGGAATTGACTACGACACTTGCTATTCACCCGTGGTAAACTTTACTCTAATTCGCTTATGTTTTACTGTTTTAGTTGGCCGATTGGGCTGGGAGCATCATCAGGTGGACATAGCCGGTGCGTACCTGTATGCAGACCTGAGACACAATATCTGGATGCGGCCTCCTCAGGGGTATGAGGAGATGGGGAAAGGACTTAAGCTTAAGAAGTCTTTGTATGGGCTACACCAATCCGGGAAGGAATGGTTCCTGCATCTGGATAAGGTGCTGACGGCTGCTGAATACAGGAGAGCGGATCGTTCTGCTTGTGTTTACATCAAGCAGAATCAGATTGTACTGGTAGTATATGTCGATAATGTGGGCGTCTTCGCCAAAACTAAATGGGGGATCTCGACAGCAGTGGAGGATCTTAACGTGGTGTAGCAAATTTGCTCTATGGGCCCGATAAAGAATTTATCGGGGGTGAATTTTGTATATAATGATAGTTTCGTGGGAATTCATCAGGAAGATAAAATCAACGAACTATCAGCTTCTTTTCCAACTTTGGAATTGAAGGCCACGACTCTTCCACTGGTGCTTGGGGGTTTAGTAGAGATGCCTGGCAATCATGAACTAGCTGATCTGCCATATAAGAGCGTCATTGGGGCGGTGCTTTTCCTCGCACAGAGGACTAGACCAGACGTTCTCTTGGCGACAATTTATTTAGCCCAGTATGTCGAGTCTCCCTTGGGGAAGCACTGGCGTTACTTAGGGCGTTTAGTTTCGTACTTAATATGCACGAAACATTATATTTTGACCTTATATGATAGCTCTGACCAGAAAGCTGTCCCTAGACTGGAATGTTTTAGTGACGCCAGTTGGAACCTGACGCACGATTGTAAGTCTTTTAGTGGCTTTATCATCGTTGGGTAGTGGCCTGGAAGAGCCAAAAGCAAAAATGTGTAGCACTCTCCACAATGGAGAGCGAATACATAGCTCTTGCTGAAACAATTAAAGAGATTGTTTGGTTCAAGCGGTTCGTAGACAACTGGGGGATAGTTGACTTCGAGGTACCGCTTGTGTGGTGTGACAATAAAGCTACAATTAGCTTCAGTGAGTCGGTTATTAAGAATAACCGATCAAAGCATATTGCGCTTAGGCACCACTTTGCTAGAAATCACCTAAGCCAAGGAACTTATGTGATCGACCATGTCGAGTCAGACCAGAACCTGGCGGATTTCCTAACAAAGCCGGCAAAGAAATTCTCTTTGAAACCAGTGGTAGAGCGGATATTCAGGTCGTAAGGAATATATGCACGTAGTAGTTCTGAATTGCCTGCTCCATTTAGTTTAGAATTTAGAGAAGGCGTTCAAATGGAACGAAAATATTAAAGTAGAGTTTGCCACGGTATAAAATGTATATTTATGTTTTAGGTAGTGGGTTTCGATACTTTTAGTGCAGTGCATGTTTTGTATGTTTGTTTTGTTTATTTGCAGGTTACGATTGCTGTTTGCGATTGCGATTAGGTAGACAGCGAGTCTACATATTATTAATTGCGTTAACCGATTTATTGCATTATGTTTTGTTTATTTGATTTGTTTTATCATGCCTTTACTAATGTAGAATGCGTTGCTAGGTATATTGCGTTTATAGGGTGGGCGGCTGATCCATGCGGCGTGAAAGGGGGAATATGTGAGGATATTTGGTTCCCTTGCATTGGATCCAGCCGATAAGCTTATATAGGATGTGCATGATTTCATTAAGTATTGATAGCCCAATCGTTGATGCATGCTTGGGCATCAAGGAAATGTAATCGTAATGCATTTCCAATGCGTTTAGCCCATCTGGCAATCGATAATAGCGGACTTGCGTCCCAAAGGCTGGTACGCATGAACCAGAGCCTTGGGATAGTTAATTTCACGTTAACTATAGTCATTGCACATGCCGGAAGTACAAAATCTCAAACCGTTTGAGATCCGATGCTCGCAAGCATGTACTTCCGGTTATATTTCCGGTTTGGTAATTTCACGTATTGAATTAGATTTCAATTGCAATTGAATTGGATTCAATTGCATTAGCTTTAGTTTACTATAGCGATTAATATTATCGAATATTAATCGCTTCTAATGTCGTAGATTAGATTATTGTTAATTCGTTGATTTAATTCATTTAAATACGATTGTAATTTCCGCTAATTAATCTATTTGTAATACGACATATTTGCGTCTCTATTTAATATAGAGAAGTGCCTACGCATGCGCATT
>JAAFCF010006295.1:0-27970 GCA_013389785.1 Helicorthomorpha holstii | reverse complement strand
GTCTTTTTCATGTGAGGCTCATAAAAATTCAACGTTGGCCATTCTCCCACTTAATTTTGATATTCAATTCGATTAAATAAATGAGGAAAATAACCTTTTTTAAGCTCCTTCAGATTAAACGTTTTAGGTAGAGCAGCCAGTGGCACAGGTAAAAAATTATGCAAATCAATAAAATGAATGTTGTCTAATTTCATGCTTATTATCTTTTGACCATTCCAAATAATGTCGGGATTTTTTCCATTTTTAAACAGCCATTGTAGCACCAAGTGATGATCATAACCCTTTCCATAGTGACTAACAAATATATGTTTATTTACATCTGTGGTCAGATAGCCAAATATCCACCAACAAAAATGATCATTTGTATCCTGGCCTACCTCAAATATCTTTTCCTCCTGATTATCTTCCAACTGTACAATCACCAAATTTGGTTGATGCAAATTATCCTTTGGTTTCACTAAACACTCGTAATCAAAAAACCACACACGTGCGGTGAGTGGTCTGGGAGTACCTTGTCTATCCTTTCTTAAATGTTAATATTAGTATATAACACAAATGCTCAAAAGGCCGCATTTGTTTACAATATTGACACTTTTTACAAAAACAAATGTGATGCCGCGCTGCATCACTTTCTTTAAGCTGGTAACAAACTTTACAATATTTAATTGCTTGACAGGTACCATTATTTAAATGCTGATCAAAACATGTTGGTCCATAAAAATATCTAATACAAGACTGACATTTTATCGAAGGAGTGTGCAGTATAGCTTTAAAATCTTTACATTGCAAACTCTTACAGGCTAAACAACTTCTAGTGCAACGATGATGTCCACTCACCCCCTTTTGACATAGAATGCAAAAATCTCGCTCACCGTACAGCAAAGTTATATTAACAATACAATCCTAATGATTATTATCCAACAGTAACCATATTCTAAATTTCACTTTTTTCTGTCTTTCATAATCCTGAGAATCGATGGTGGTAAAAATCACCCTAAAATCTTGGTTCAATTCCACCACGTATATTTCGTATTCTTCTGCCAAATAATCAGCAAAACGTTGAACTTCCTTCAAGCCGCATGACTCAAACACATTTACACCCGCTTGATTACATAATTTTAAGCCTGCATAGTTTGATAATTAATATCATATTTAATTTTTCTAAATTGTCCATATTGTATTCGACGCTCTTCACCTTTAGATTGGCAATAGTGCGCTTTCTCAATACCCACCACTATAGCTTTAGCGCAACACATAACATCTTTATTATCGATAAAAACAATAGCATTACTGCGCTTTTTATTTTGAATCCAATCACGCACATTATTCACATATCTTTTTTGTAGAATATTTTGAATTCCTCTTCGTCTTGATCCACCACGCGTCGGCATACGCGTCTTCATAAGTGATAAGCGAATATTTCCAGACATCAAATTCAAATTTTTATTGGAATTCTGAACATTAATTATGGTATCTAACAATAATTTTCCGGTTAAACGTTCACAATTGATAAAAGCAATATTAACAGGATTTTTCAGTTTTGCACTTTGTAAACAGAAATGCACGCGTATATCATCATTCAAATGTTTATTGTCATCTACCACTATATCTTCTTTTAAATTGACAAATTTATCAATTAAATGATCAAATATTTTTTCAATTTTATAACTAAACTTTTCTACCAAAATATTTTCTAAATTTTTAAATATGACTTCACCTCCCATTTTATCAGTCTTAAAATTTTTATTTTTTTAAGTTGATAATTTACAATATCAAAATACTTATCGGTTAACATCACCTTCTCATTGCTTACCCCCTCCTTCTGCTTATTAACGGACAATTTTAATGCCATATTCCGTCGCCTAATTTAACCTGCACAGTATGTTTTACATGTGTTTACTAGCTGCCAGACACTCACAATAACCAAAACAATTCATTTTTATTGATTTTTAAAATTATTTCATTTCGTTTAATTAGTCATTACTCTCAAATTTAAATACTTTACATTCCGTAATACAATGCTACCATCACTATAACCGCGATACAACCTGAACATTAATTCCTGCAATAGGCGAATTTTGGGGAATTACATTTAAGTAGTTAGGGTACATCCTAAGCCGGGGCAATCAGCGTTGAGCTTTTGGGCTCGAAATTTAAATCTGACCAATCAGAGAGCAGGATTGGGTGGTGAGCGTGGCTAAGTAGCGCATGCGTAGCATAAACGTAGCCACTTTGTGTTTGTCGATATTAATCCGATCAGGCTCCGCCCCGATTAGTTACAGTTTTAATAGCTTACATGTGTTCTGATTTTTTTTGACCTTGACATGTCATTTTTTTATGCACCTGTTATTGTATGCATACGTGGTGTGTTTGCGTTAAAGAAAGGAATGTGTTATATGATAATGTTTTATGTAATATGATTAATAAAGAAAAGGGGAACAATAATGATTCATATTCTTGTCTTTGGGAAATTGGTGGCTGTAAAGAGTAAATTTTATTCAACAACTTTTAGCAGTAACGAAACGAATGATAATATTAGGGCGTATGGGTTAAAAGTTAAACCGTTAACAGTGGTCAGTGCGTATTTTCATAGAGATAAAGAGTACTTGAAGAAAGAAGATCAAAGCCGATGGTTAAGAATTCGAAATATGTACAAATAGACGGTGTGCAGATATAAGGGTGGTATAATACAATCTTTTGATGCTAACGATTGTGTTCCATTGGATTCTTGGGATAAGCGACTTCAATATCAGGTGAAAGCTAAGAAGTTTTTTTATATTTGTAAGGAAGGCGATGACTATATGAATGTCATACGTGGAGGCAGCATCATCTGTCATTATCTGGAAAAATTATTTCGACAGGTAGAGGATGAAAGTTTTGCGGAGATCAACGAACTTATGCGAAACGGTGAAAATACGATAATACCGCCTGAAAATGTACCATTTTTATACGCCCAATTTGTATCAATATGGTGGAAGAACTTTATGAAAAATATGTACAGCAAATTGAATACACCAGAGGAACGCTGCTCTGTGGAGGAGATGATAAGTGAATTGTGTAAGGAGTATGAAAATTATGATGGACTGTTGGAAGAATTCAAAGATTGTAGATTAATGGCTGGTGAATTATTTTTTATGGTGCAACAAGTTCATCATTATATGCGGTTGCATTGTTATGAATCTGGCGATATGGTGCAGTTACTTAAGGCGACGCTAAAGGATGTGGAAGAAAGTGTGGATGGAAATAGATATCATTGGCCAGATTTGGAAAATTATAATTGGAGTGATGATGGGCAAAATTTAAATTTACGATCCGAAGATGAGGTGCTTTCATGGTTACCTGCTCCTTTAAATATGTCAACTGGTGCTGATAATACTACAGGAACTGCTAGTGATGCTAATAATCGAAATAATGTTCCTCCTCTTCCCTTGTCACCATCAATATCGGAGAAATCATCATATGACAAACCTTGGAGTAAACCCTATAAAAAAGGTGGCGATAATAACCAGGAAAAACGAAGAAGAAATGACAATTAATGTATCATTCGCTTACTATATATTTGTGTACTAAATTTGTTTTTTATTTTTATTCCATACTTTCGATGATTATTATGTTAGATTTTTATGTTTGTATTAAAAATAACTTTATATAAGAAAAAATAATAATACACATAATACACTTCATATAAGAAAAATATAATTTTTATTATTAAAATTTTTTTGTGTTACAATTAAAGAACATCAAAAATAAAAAATTAAATTCCTCCAAAAAATGTTATTTTTAATTATTATAAATTAGCCATTTTTTAGTAGGTACAAAGGGTTTTCGTCGTCCAAAAAGGTGTTTTAGACCTCTTCGTCATTTTTATTTTTTCTTTTGATGTTGTTTAAGTTTAGTTTTGCTATGTGTATGTGTAGCGGGTGGTGATATTGATTTGGTGGTGGGCTGCGATGTTGAAGGTAACGATGATACAGAGCTGTCCAGTGATAACGGTAAAGTTATGGGCGTAAGAAGGATTTCAACGGATTTTTTCTTCTTTTTTTTCTTTTTTTGTCGAAAAGTTGCTGATGTTGTTGAGGAAGTTGATGGTAGGGTTGTAGAATAAATATTTGCCGGCGGAGATAGATGCGCATTTTCTGGCGTTGTGTTAAATGTAGGGTTAGGCGGCGGTGGTTGCTCTTCACTTGCTGTTGTTGCTGAAGGTATTATTGATGTTAAATTATGTTCGTTTTGACGCAATTGTTCGAGTATTTGATTAAATGTTTCCACTAGTTCATGATATTGCCGCATGCGATGTTGTAAAGGTAATTTGGATTTTTTTCCTAATAGCTTAGAAATTTGTAGTTGTGTTTTATAAAGTATCTGTTCTAAGGGTGAGAGTGTAACACCTAAATTGACGGAGGGGTTTACGAATTTTCGTAAAATTGTGCTTGTAGATGATGCTGTTTCCTCGAATTCTTTTCTGTTATTGATATTATGCTTGTTGTCAGAAGGTGTTAAGGGTTGCGGGGAATGTTGTCATAATTTTCTGTAATCCTCTACATCCACAAGCATCATTTTACGTACCATTTTTTATTATTTAATTAACGTGTCGGAATTAGCGATGAGGCTAAATTAGCGATAGCAGGACCTAAAATACCAATTAAGGGACCTATAAAACCTCCATGCTGTGACATTAGTTAATGTTTCTGAGGATGTGACAACTTTGGTTCTGATAAATGTCGAATAATTTCGCCATATTTATGTTAACAGCTTAAACCGTTTTTTTACCCATATATTTGTTAGGATAATTAAGACAAAATTCTGACATTTTATCTACGGCAGCAGGTGATAAATGTTGACAATAGGCGACCTGTTGTTGAGGTTGGTCTTTGAGACGTTGTAATATTTCTAATTCTTGTAGGGGTGCTGGTAGGTGGAAGGGATGGTGTTGGGATCCCCCTTTCATCGAAGTTGAAACCCCCTGATGACAGCGGCGGCGGCAACGTTGTGGCGGCGGTGGCAGTGGGTGTAGAGAGTGGGAGGTTAGATTACGTCGTTGTTGAGAAGATTTCTTCTTTTTTCTCCTTGTTTGTAGGTGACGTCTTGCATGTGGTCAATGATGGGAAACCATAAATGTTTGCATTTAATAAGGGTAGGGTGTATGGGGTTATAAATTGATAGGGTTGATTATGTTGTTCTCTTACTAATTCGTGGTAATGGATAGTTTTTTTAAAATGATTAACTTCTTCTTGATTAAGTCCTCCACCACTTTGAATGGTTTTAATTAGTTGAACGAGAAATAAAATTTCCAATGTCAAGGTGACAACTAAGGCAAATAGTGTGGTGCAATTCTTTTTTTTCTAAAACGTTAGACAGCATGATGATGTTTAATTTTCTTTTATTTCGTTAAGTAACCCCTGATAGAGATCTTCTCCTAAATAGGCAACTGTTTCTTCAAAAGGTCAAATTTTACTCAAAAAACTTACACAGGTAGTTGTTTTGGGCATGAAATCTAGAAATAAATAGGTGTAACCCTGACGTGTGGCATCTATATATGCCTCTTCAAATTCTTTGGCCGATATGCCTTCCACCTGTTGACCAAAATGGCGACATTGTTTGCTGTCACATGGACTTTTGAATAGAAAAAAATATTTTGTATTCAAACTAATTGTGCGACTTTCGTTACCTCTAGGAAATAAATTTTGATTAAAAAGAATGACGCTTATATTGTCATGATGACTTCCTTTTGTAAACATATCTGAAATAAATTTATTAGATTGACACTCAATCATCAAATCGTCAATAATAATTAAAGTTTTTAGTTGTTTATCATCATTCGTAGGAATTTCGTCCAATAAACCTTTGTGTAATTGTACTTTTTTAAAATTGTCCCAAACTTGTTTATCGTCATATAAAGGTTGATATTTACCATAGCATATTATGAGTTTATCAGGAGGTGGTGAAATCATTTCATTTGATTTACATAAACATTTTGTTAAAAAGACCGTTTTACCACATCCTGTAGATACTGCAAAAATGCAAGTAAAAGGATGTAATAATTTAACGTCATTTTTTTTTATTTAAAAAGTAATACATGTTTTTTTACATAATGTTTTTTTAAAAAAAATTAATTGCGCCTTTTCTCTTAGACTAACTGGTAAAATGGTATAATTAGACTTTTACACCTTCGATTTATAATATCAACACGCAAAAAAATTAAAACAAAAATTTTTTATTTAAAAAAAAAACTTTTTTTATTTAATAATATAAAATTTTTCCAAACTTGTTGTTTACATAATTATTTTATTGATATATTGCTTATTATTTTAAAAAAATTAAAAAACCTAGTTAAATAATTAATCATCATCGATAGAGATGACTTCCGGATTGTTGTTGCGAATAGCGGGTGTATAACGACGACGATTTTTACCTCTAGAAGTTGATGATGACCCTCCCGACGAAGAAGATGTAGACGCGCCGCTACCATCCACAATGTTGGTGGTGATTAATTTCTTTTCTACCAAATATGGTTTTACAAGAGCAACAGGAAGGGCATTTTTCTTCTTATTGTTAAAATTTTTCTTAGATTGTTGTCGATTATCATCATTATGATTTGTTTTTGGTGGTGCTGCTATTCCATAACCTTTATCATCCTCGTCATCTGGCAGACTTGCGGTGTCAGCATCCGATAAAATTTCGTTTGTAGTAGAGGCGGCGTCTAAAGGTTGATATTGAACTGTTTGTGTTGGCTGGTGGGATTTTAGAGGTGGTAGATTTTCCTCCTCCTCTTCATCGTTTTGGCCGGTGCTGTTAATAAATATAAACTGCATGGCTTGTGCTGTACGTGGTCCGCCTTTGTTTTCATTAAGATCCAGCAAGGCAAAAGCTTGGTCGATCAAGAGTATCAGTTGTTTTAATTGTACCCAACATCTTGGGTAAAGTTTAGACCCATACACCATCTACTTTGACGAGGCACAACATCACCCATACTTGGGGCTGAATTGAAAACACGTTCCAAGGCTCTTAATTCCAGGAATTTTCGTTGCTGATAGATATAGACTTTTAAACCTTGATTATATCCAAAAATTCTATAACCAGCAATTTGACCTTCCATATCGCTGACGGATCGATAAAGTTCGTTGGCGGGTGTAGTATAACAACCGTTTTTGCCACTGTCAAATTGTTGAGTCAACATTGGCCGTAGGATTGAAGATCCGGCCACATTTTGTGGCGTATAATTATATTTGCCATTCATTTTTTTTGTTTGATTTTTTTATAAAAATATTTCTTAAGAGAGAGTTGTTATGCTTTTAAACGTTATTAAATAAATGATTATTAAACGTGCAGTGTGCGTGGCTTTTTATTGCTAAAATTTTTGAAGTTAAGGGGGGTTATAGGGTGCATTTTATTTACTTTAGAAGAAATATCCGATAGATAACTACAACAAAAGTGTAAATTTAAATTGATTAATTTAAGAGGTGTCAAAAAAAAGGTTAAAGGTTTTTCAATTATTTCTCGCTTATCCCTCCCCTCCAACTACCTCCTATATAACACATGTGAAAACTGTAGTAATCTTATAACATCATGATGAATAACTACTAAACCACTTAATTTTTAAAACACGTTTTATTAATGTAATGTTAACGCACAGTGGGTGATACAGGAAGAAGGAAGAGGAGGTGGATAAAGAAGTAAAAGTGTTAAGAGAAATATAATGTTGAAACATACGTATTAAATTACTTAGCTAAAATATCATCGTTAACATTACCATGACGTAGTAAAAAAAATGTTATGTGTATACTATTTCGATTTATTGCAAAATGAACAGTTTTTAAAGCATGTACAACTTTGTTTTAATGTTGACATTGTTGTTGATTTAACGTTATGAGGGTCATATTTTTTATATAACATTTTTGTTACCATTTCATTATTTAAACCTAAATCCGTAGTGTATAAATGATTTAAAATATGTGTAGGAGAAATTTTTTTATATCGGTTAAATAGATAAAACAAACAATGAGCCCCGCATGCAAAACTAATTTGACTCTGTAATATATGAGGATTAATTAAGATATTTTTTTGAAAGTGTTTTTGAAACCATTGTTGCCAATATAGGTGATAAAACGAAGAAGAGTTGCCAAAAGAGTCAAACAATTCTCCCTGCATACGTTTGTTAACATAGAAAAAAACCCAATGTTGACCGCCTTTATTGTCTTCATCTGTATTTAATATTATGCTCATACTCTTAAATGGTTTATTTATGCACTCTAAATGGTTAGCAGAAAGTACTCCTAAAAAGCAACCTTTACCACTGGTGGTAAATAATATTTTGTTCATACATTTATCCAAAGAAAAATATCCATATTTTTCTTTCATTAAGCATTAGAGTTGACGACACTAACCTGACGATTACGATTAATGTACATTTTTTGACTAAACACACCGTAATATATCATTTGCATATTTTCAGCTAATTTAACGGTGAAGTGTCCATTTACATTTAAAACACCGGATTGATTGGGCTGTGTCAAGTCGCTACTGGCATTATTATTGGTAAAATCAAACACTAATACGGTATATTCTTTGGCATAATTTTGACGCTTAATAATGGGAGCAGGTGTAGAAGCGGTACCAGCATCTACATTATTTAAAATCGACATGTATCCTTCTATAAAATCATCATTAGCAAAGTCAAAGTTTTTAATTCCACATTCTGTTATTCTGCTGTCTACGGTTGCCGTCAGATCTTTTAAACTACAATGATGAAAATTAAAAGGGTTTTTGTCAGGAGTACCGTTTAAAGCTTCATGGGTTACAAAAGCACAGACAAAACTGTATGGCACTTTACCGTAAAAAGGGTCATTGAGTACAAATGACAGAGAATCCTTGGTGATGGAATGCGATCCCACACAAATGTCAGGAAACGCAAAAGAAAATTGTCCAAACGGCATTGGACGTTCCAACAGTTTAGCATATTGATATAAAATTGCATTATCCGGTCTGTATTTGTTATATAGCAACACAATGTCGTCAATTTTAAATTGGTAACCTCCTCTGACCAGATCGTAATTTAAATAAAATTTGGGTTTACTACGTGTTAATTTAAGACATGTTTGAATAAGATTAGGCATTAATTTTCCGCAGCGTGATAGATCCAAGCGTAATGGAACAACTATGTTGTAATTTTTGATAAAGCTATAATGGCGTTTAAATTTTTGGTAGCGGTCATACAGCTGTCAGCGTTTGGTGCGTAAACGTCATTAACCCCATTTGCATCGGGTATAAATCCCTGCAATAGTCCTTTACTTTTTATTAACTCGTCATCAAAATTTAACAAATTTTCAAAGTAACATTTATAAGGATATAAGTTACTGGCCGTTGTAATTAGGCAGCTGTTAATACTTAATTTGATTTGACTAAACAAACAAGATCTAAAATTATTAGTAGGGGTTACCACATCGGTTTCATCTAAGTCATTTCCATTTGCTTTTACTACGCGTCCCTTAATTCTTAGACGGGGTTCAATAAAATCCAAGAAGAAATCTAAATCTGCGGGAATTAAAAAATCGATAGTAGGAGAATTGTTAGGCGGGGCTTGAGGTAATAATTCCACCTCCAAACGCTCCTGAATTTTTTGATAATCCACAATACCTTTTTCATCATCGAATAGGTCTAATCTATTATCATAAATTATGTCGTTTTCTTTTTAATGTTTGGTACTATTTTCATTGTTGGTATTACGTTTTCTTTTAGGCATGATGATCAAAATATTTCTTTAAAAAAAGGTCTTACGCGCACCACGTCTGATAGGACCAAAGATGTCTCATTTTATGGAAGTTGTTTTCGTATTTTTTGGCTTTTTATAGATTTTTTTAACCGTAATATATTTGCCACCCCGTCGTCTACTACGAGATTTAGAACGTATATGTGGTGATACCACAGAAGATGATTTAATTCCTCTAAATTGTGTTCTAGTTAAATTTTCCATTCTACCAGGCAGTATTCCTAAAGGTAATCCTGTCATATTACCTCCCATAAATTTTGTACCCACGGCATTGACAGCACGTCCGAGTAGTGACGATCCTGCTTTTTAAAGTGCTCTTTTCAGGCTTCGCGAATATTTCTACCGTCTATTGCATCTTCTAGGGTGTTAATACCGGCCCTGCCCAATTCTCTCCCTACGGTTCGAACCATAGGTTTAACTAAAGGACGTATCAACCTAAATATGTTAGAGAAAAAACTATCAAATCCTCGCCCACGTTGAAAACGAACACCCGTATAAAATGCAGGATGATAATTCCCCCAACCTCTTTGACGTTGATGACACTGTTTCATATAATAACACATTAATTTATCACCACCGGCATAATTTTTTCTTTTTGTTGCCATATTAACAAAAAAACTTTTTTTATTTATTTATTCTTAATAACAGGTTTAAAATGCAGTTTGATTTGGCTGTTACCGTCTTCAAAATTAAATAAATTTCCAGTAAATCAATTTTTATAGTTTGAAAAGTATCCAAACATACAGGAACATACCGTGGCTGGTTATAAAGAAAATAAACAAAATTGTTTTGACGATGCATGTTTATAGGGACAATTTGTAATAATTGAGCCTGCATATCGCCGACGTACTGATGTTGAATAATGTCGGTATGCACAAATACTGCTGTTTCTTGTATACGCAGAGGATATGTAGCTCTCGCCTTCCACCCACCAATATTATTGTTTTTTTTTTTGTATATATAATTTTGTTTAAAAAAGGATCCTTATGTTCAATAGTTGGTGAAAATCCTAGAATGTTTGTAGTTCTGTTTCAAAAAATATTTTACCTGTATTATGTACCGATTCGACTAGAATATGTCATAACTTTGAGTCATAAATAAACTGCAAAGTTTCTTTAAAATATCTGCCGTATTTATTTAATACTTTATGCATTTTAAATTTAAAATCTGGAATTTCACAGTTAAGATTTTCGATAATATTTGCCATATCCTGCCATACAATAAAATTTAAATTTTATACTAGTATTTTTTCGCTATTGTAACATCCTGGCGGTATTGTTAGATTATTGCGATAAATAAAAAAATAACTGTTCATATAAGTTTGACCATCTAAATGTACATTTACAGGCAGCATTCTAATACTTGTATTTGATTGCCATTGACTTTTTTCTTTCAATTGGTATGCCGCGTGATTTAAAGGTAACTTGTTATGTAAAAAAATAGAAGGAACATGAGGAAGTTGCAAAGTGAAAGCTTAATTAAGCAAATTAGCATCTGCCGTTATATTTTCCCATCGATGTGGAAACATTATGACTACCAACCCTACTTCCCAATTAGTTGAACCTAATTTAACATTTTCTGGCAAATGTACTGTAAATGATCCAGCTTTATTTTTTGGATAATATTGTACAGATGAATTAGATGTTAAAGTCATGTAGAAACCGTTTTGACTAGTTTCTTCTTTAAAAGCCATTTTTATATTTATATTTTATTTATTTTTTATTTTTTAAAACATTCAAGTGATAGTTAGGAGATATGTTTTCGCATTTGAACACTGGAACATTATGAATATGTTCTATGCTTTACACTTCTTATTTATATATTTTTTAAATTTTTTTCACCCACCCAACTATTCATTTTAGCGGGATAACCTCACCATTTTACCAAATATTTCTTCTGTTTCCCCACTTTTTTACTCTGTAGAATTTTTTCAATTTTAAAATAAGTTTTTAACGTCGGTTTCGCTACTTTTTGGATTTCGGCTTCATAGTTAATGCCGTCTATTTTGTTACCCTCACTATCCATAACTTTATATATGGGATAAGGATGACGCAAAATTACTTGATAAATAGTGAAAATTTCCTCAGTCCAATTGGGTGTATCAGTTTCCTTATCCAATATTCCTTTTAAACTAGATAAGTGTACACTATCCCCCACTTTAAAATTAGGTTTTTTGGTTTTTATTCGCTGATTTTTTCCATATAATCTCTCATAAACTAAACTTTCATTTTTTGTATTTACTTTAATAGGGGCAACTCCTGTTACCCTTGATGGTGTATTATTGTAACCCTTGATAAGTTTTGGTAAAATTTGCGTATAACAATAAGAGTTTTTATTTCTGGCGTACATTTGTAATTTCATTCTTAGAGTACAATTAAAACTTTCCACTACTGCTGCTTTTTTATCGCTAACCGAAGTGTAAATGTTTACACCATAATCTTTCATCAGTTTGCATACATGTTTATTTTCGAATTTTTTCCTTATCAATATGAAAATTAGCAGGTGCACTATAATTATCGGTAAAAATTTTACCTATATTTTTGCACACCTCTATAGCCCCTTTAGTCAGTAAAAGTCTTGCCCATGCATATTTTGAGAAAACATTAATAACAGTCAGAATATGTCTAAATTTGTTATTGTATTGAGAATAGCCTTGCATATTTAAAATATCTGCTTGCCATAAATCGTCAATATCAATAGCGTGAGTTTTATTACACAGAAATGTATGTTTAACTTGCTTTAGCAAACTGTAAGGGTATTGTTGAAGTGTCCACTGTTGAAACCGTTTCGTATTTGGTTGACATATATACTTTCTAAAACGCTCAATAAAACCCAAACTGTACGGACGTGTTGTATCATAATATTGTGAATTCCATTTTCTTTCTAATGTCTGATGACATAATCTTTTCCTTTTTATACTTAATAATGGCATTATTGTTGTTGTTGTTTATATTAACAAAAAATTAATCAATCAGTAACCAAAAAGCCAAGCCTTTAATTGACCATCTACATAGGCTTTATCAAATACTATCTGATACATTTTATAACAAACTTGACTTTTTAAATCACCGGTATATTTACATCTTTTAATGTTAAACTGTTTCACCTTTATCTTATCACCAACAAACCTTTTCTCCTCTTCACTTATCATTTTTTGACATACCATGCTTTTAATAAGTTGATAATTCATATCTGCATTTGTGCTAAATTTCATATTTATTCCTCTCACCTTCCACGATTCTTCACCATTACTCAAATTATACCCATAATGTTTTAGACCACCACACACAAATTCCGTAATATAAACTTCTTTCTTGTTTTTACTACAACCTGTAAACGGGTATTTACTACCGATTTCATCAGTTAATTGTCCCAAATTTTTGCCAATCATCCCTTTCAAAGGATCTTCCTTTCCACGTGGTACTATGTATATTAAACTATCTGTATCCATATAAAGTGAATTTTCCCCTACTATGCCCAATAAAAGTTGTAATCTTAATCTAGCACAATCGGTCTTATAGGCAGCTATAACTAAATTAGTTTTTGCAGAAATCCCCTTCACTTCCACCAAGGGTTTATATGTCACCAACATGTTATTTTCGTTGACTAATTTTCCGTCGGTAATCACTTTATTGTCGCTATTTAAAAGATCTACAAGCGTCATATAATTGTCCACCACCACCGTAACAGGTAAATCTTCACGTTGAGCAAATTTTCCCCATAAAGAATTAAGACAAAATTTGGCCATAGCCCTCTTTTTCACATTTTTTCAACTTTTTCCAACTTAATACCTTTTACCTGTTCATAATTTTTTTTATAATTTAATTTATCTGCTTCACACCGAACCCAAGAAGGCCATCCCGAAGATTCCTGCTTAATCTTAAGTAAGGCATCCACGTATTTAGCAAATAAACTTTTTATCCATTTTTCATAATGCCAAATTTCGTATACTTTCATCACCTGATAACCACGTTTGACTGATTATAAACGTACCGTTTATAGTCCTTGAAAAATGTGGATGGTTACATTTACCATCGGGTGGGTTTTGTAAACAACAAGCGCGACATAAGGGAAACATTAATTTATTTTTACATCGAAATGGTAGCACAGGATGATATAATTTAAGTGGAGGAACTACTACACAATTTACCATGCCAAAATATTTACCGTCACCTTCATAATTAGTTAGATGTCAAATTTGAGGATGTCCTACAGGCATGATGTCATATTTATTAACTGTCGGATATAAACTAACATCAATGTGTCAATGTACATAATTTTTCCCCTATTTTTGCCTTGTAATATAGGCTTGTTGGCGCCGTATGTCCCCCATAAAAACCTTGCCTCGGAATAAGGGGTCCCATCAAACCGTAAATATTATTGATAAAAACCTGTTGCATAATCAAGTCTGTTTGAATTTCACCCTCTAATTCGCACTCCCACTTCACAATTATCTCTTTAATTTGATTTATCTCCTTCAAATCGCGCAAACGTTGAATTGTTTTATTGTATATGTCATGCATGGGAATATTGCTCACTCTATTAAAACTATGTGGTTTATAACAACGTGGACAACCATGAAAATAACATCCCATAAATTCATACCCACAACTATTCTCCTCATCCCATCCGTCCACATATAAATTTCCAAAATTTTTTTCACCGCCATTTAAAGCGTGAAATATACTGACTCCTTTTGATTGAGCTAACCATTCCAACCACTTAATATTCTTATCACTGTAACATTTTTTCTGTGGATAATAACCCACTGGAGGTATTATGCCAATACTATTTAAAGGCATAAAATGAGCAAAATATACTTTTTGCCAGTATGAAGGCAAAGTTACAGCATGTAAATAAGGATCCATATTAAACATTTCGCGTGTCATACATCTAAATTCATTGCACGCCTGTCGTAAAATAACAACATCAGACTGACAATATTTGCGCAACTCTATTTTAAAATTAAAAGTTTTTCCAATCTGTTGGGCATGCCAATCCATTAGACTTTGACGTTCGTATGCTGCTTTTTCATATCAGGTTCGTAAAATTCCAAAGCCGGCCACACTCCCTCATAATTTTGATTTTGTTTGAGTCTAAACCAGAGGTTCCCAAACGTTTTTGCTTCGTAGACCCCTTTACCACATTTTTTTGGTCTCGTAGATCCCTTTACCACTTTTTTGCAGTCTCGTAGACCCCTTGCCCAAGTTTTTTCGGTTTTGGGTAGACCTTGCTTCAGTGCCAGAATGACTTTTTGCGGGGCCGAAAAATTGAAAAAAAAATTTTAAAAATTCTTAAAAAAAAAATTTTTTACATACAAAAAATTCATTTTCGTAGGCCATGGGGCCTCTCAAAGCGCGGAGTTGAATGCGCCGCACGCGCTGCACCCACTTTTTTCCGGCCCTGAATGTAATTAAATAGGTACTATCAGTGTAGGTGTACTATTCCATTCATGGAATGCCAAAATTAAAGTCACAACCTACTTATATAAGATCCACTATCGTTGACCCCCATTTTTATTTCATGGACCCCCAATTTTTTTTTCTCTGTCATGGACCCCTTGCAGGTCCAAATTGACCTCAATGGGTCGATATAGACCTCTTTGGGAATCACTGGTCTAAACGGTTAAATTTATGCAGAAAATAACCTTTTTTTAACTCTTGTAAATTGAATGTCTTAGGTAGAGCTGCCAGCGGTACCAGTAAAAAATTATGAGAATCAATAAAAGTTATATTGTTTAATTTCATTGTAATTATCTTTTGCCCATTCCAAATAATCTCAGGACACATTTTTAAACAACCACTGCAGCACTAAATGATGATCATATCCCTGTACATAATGACTAACAAAAATATGTTTTTTGCCCAACACACCTTTTATTAATTCGCCAAAAATCCATTTGCAAAAAATATGATTGGTATCCTCACCACTGTCAAATATTTTTTCTATTTTATTATCCTCATCTTGAACAATAACCAGATTTGGTTGATGAATATTATCACTCTCTTTCACTGAACATTCATAATCAAAATACCACACTCGCCCTGCAGGTGGTCGAGGTACACCACGTTAATTTCTTCTCATAGGATCATATTTTTGAATAAAACATTGGTGGTTAAACTCCTGATTTGTTTTACAGTATCTACAATATTTAGTAAAGCATATATGCTTTGGTTGTTTATGTTGATAACACACGCTGCAATATCGTAAATCTAGACAAGTCGCATTTTCCAGATGTTTTTTAAAACATTGAGGTCCATAAAAATATCTTAAGCAACAACTACATTGTTTTGTAGGCCACTGTAATGACATCTTAAATTCTTCACATTCAGTGCTATTACAAGCTAAACAATTATGCATACACCTATGATGACCGGTAACACCTTTTAAACATAAAATACAAAATGTTCGAGCGCCATATAATGAAGATATATTAACTATGCAATCATAATGTTTGTCATCTAACAATAACCACAGTCTAAATTTTACTTTTTTTTGATTTTCCTTATCATAAGGATTTAAAGTTGTAAATGTCACCCTAAAATCACCCTCCAATTCTATTACGTATATTTGATACTCTTCACCTAAATAATTGGCAAATTTTCTAATTTCTTTTACTCCACAATGTTTGTTTGACGCTACACGGGCCCCGTCACAAAGCTCGTTGGCACATTTAGTTTGATAATTTTTGTTTAGTTTGATTTTTTTAAATTCCATATACTTTTGTTTACGCATTTCACCTTTGGCTTCTCGAAAATGAGCATTTCTAATTCCAACTATTATAGCCCCTGCACAACACATCAAAACCTCAGTATTGTCGATAAAAACAACAAATTTATTGCTTTTATCCTTAATCCATGTTCTCACATTTTTATATATCTTTTCTTCACAGAAATAACACCATTTGGCGCCCCTCCCCTTAGAGGCATACATGTTTTCATAAGCGATAAAAGTAACTTTCCATCTGTCAAATTAAATTTATCATTTGATTTTGAATATTGACTATCGTATCCAACAACAATTTTCCCATCAGTCGTTCACGATTTATAAACACAATATTTATGGGATTTTTTAACTCGGCACTCTGTAAACAAAAATGCATACGTACATCTGGATATTTTACTTTCATTTCCTCGTTTTCTTCTTTTAAAGCAGCAAATTTATCAATTAAACGATTGAAAATAGCTTCTATTTTTTGATTAAACTTTTCAGGTAAAATCTTTTCCAAATTTTAAAAAATAACTTCCCCATTCATCTCATTGGTTTTAAAATTTTTGTTTGTTTTATGCTCATAATTAATAATCTTAAAATATTTATCACTAGCTGCTGCTGCTGTTGACGTCACCGCCATGTTCCCACCTATAGTTTAAATGCCAAGTCGTTGATTATTATGAGCGAGAGATTTTTTGACAGTCACTGTCGCCTCATTTTCCTCACTTATTTTGTCATACATCTTTTTAACAACACAAGTATGTATACTAATGACACAATTAATTATTTTATAACTAATATACAGTGTTTTATTTATCGTCAAAAAAATAATTAAAAAAATTTTTTATTTTACTTAATCTTTCACAAATTTTAGCATGTTATGTTCAGTAATGTATTCTTTTCCATCACTATAGCGATTCAACATTTTACCAACTACTTCAAAATATAAACCTGAAGTAGGAGGTTTGGTTGAAACAACCTCTAAAGCTGTTTGCGATATTAATTACGCTGTACCCTCTAAAAAATCGCCAAAAGAAGTAAAGGCTTGTAATGGATGTATCGGTGATAAATTAAGGGGTGGTGGTGATGATGATGATGATGATGTATAACTAGTAGAAGGTTGGTGATATTCTTGCTGTTGTTACTCTTGTTCCTGCTGGTTTTGATGGTAGTGGTGATGATGATGATGGCTATAATATTGTTGTCGTTGTTGTTGCCTATATTGACGATCCAAATTTTTTTAGTAAAATCCTACAAATATTAAGAAAAATAATAAAAAATATTCACATATAATTTAAAACAAAAAAAACACTTTCCATATCCGTTGAGTATAAGGGTCTAGCAACAAGCTCCTTTGATACTGTTTTTTAGTAAAAAATAAAAAATTAATTCTTTTTTTATTTATAGAGGAATAAAAAATACATACGCTGTTTGCAAGTCAAGGCAAGATACTCTAAACCATTTGAAATAGGCACTGATGATGATGATGACGATGATGATGCCACTGGTAATACCACCAAAGGACTACCTCCCCTCTCTATGCCATAATGTGGTCGATCGTATAATGACGGGTTAATTTGCGCCGTCTAGATATTTTTTAAGTAAAAATTATTTTAAAAATTAACTTATATTTTGGCGGTAAAATTCAAAAAAATAAAAAAAGTAACTTACACTTAAATTTGATGATACTTGTTGGTAATTGCAATTTGTATAAAAAATATCAATTAATAATTCCTCCGTATCATACAATAAATTTGCATCAAATGAACTCTATAATAAAAATGTTATTTTTTTTAAAAAAATGTTATTTTTTATCTTTTATTTTTTAAAAAAATAGAAAAAATCTTAAGACACTTACCACTTCCATATTGTATGTAGCTGTTAAAACACTTGTCGATTCTTTTAAAAAAGTTTTTAACCAAGTGGTGCAATTCAAATCTCTTCATATATATATATATTCATTTTTAACTCAACTCCCATCTGTCTATATTCATCACCCAGTTCCCTCTCTTATTTTTCAACTTAACTATTGGTAACAAAAACATTCACACTACTTTTATTAAGCAAAACACCCCCCTCTTACTATTTGAAAAGACCTCACGTTACAAATTGCTGCAATGACCAAGTACTTACTTTTGACAGACGCTATATAACTGACTGCAGTGTCTTACTTAACTGCTTGCGCACTATTTTTAAGTTTAATAGAAAAAAAATGCGTAATGTTGTTTTTAATATTTTTAAAAAAATATGAATACCACGGACGACTTTCTATCAAAAAGTACGAAACGTTCCACCAATAATAAAATACCAGATATCGAAATTATTAACGTACCGCCTTTACGTGATATTGACGAAAACATACTACACAACTTCCAAGATATGTTTCAAACGTTTAATTTTATTTCGGGATACTTAAAAGCATGTTTATTAAAAGAATGTGCTACTTGTTTAAATTTTAACGCTAAACGCACTGCAATTTTAAATCTATTAAATCATCATTTAAAAATTGACAACCATATTATCAACGATAATACAAACGGTAACAAATTTTTAAATTAAAAACATTTTTTATTTAGTTTACATTTTAAACATGTCCAAATATATTAACGATGGCACCCATTCCCAACCAACTTCCAATATGATGCCAATTCAACCTGTTCGAATCGATTACGCAACAGTTAACGTAGAAACAGCCACACCAAGTAAGTAAACTATTTAAAAAATTAAAAATTATTAATATTAAAGATATTTTTTTATAAAAAATTTCTTTTTTAATAGATTACCCACCACCAAGCAATCCTCACGATATTAACCAGCTTCTATCAAATCTCACCAACTACGTCCTAATCCTGTTCAAAAAACATTTTAAACGCTTACATTAACGAAAAAAAATTAACAGAAAAATTATTCATGGCCGCTAGCAAAGGATATACTTATCCACAATTTTTTAATAGTTGTCGCATTTTTTTATAATCGCAATCGTTGTGAAAGAAACAATTATTTGCGAGTGTACAGTGGGTTACATCCATCCAGACAACGTCTTAATTCATATAAATAAAAAAATCCTGAAAATACAAAAAAGAAAAAGCATTTTATTATTATTACGTTTATATATAGATATATTTTTAACTAACTAAATATATTTCATAACATCACTTTGTAATATAATACACATGCATTATTTTAAATGTATTTTATTTAATAACAATTAACTTCTGTTACAAACAAGGTTAATTAAAAATCGATAGCAACACTTTTTAAAAAATTATCTAAACATAACTGTCTACACACACCCCCTTTTAAGATATTTTATTACCTTCCTCAATTACTTTTTTCACTCCCCCCTCTCTCAAACACACGTGTGTAAACATGCACAAATTATATTGTATCAAGGTCCAAAAACTCAAAACACATGTAGGCTATTAAAACTGTAACTAATCGGGGTGGAGCCTGATCAGATTAATATCAACAAACACAAAGCGGCTACGTTTACGCTACGCATGTGCTACCCATTTAACACACAACAGCTGGGAGCGCATACATACAGGGTTGCCTCATACAGTGTAACACAAAAAGAAGTTATGACGTCACTACGAGAGTTTAACATGGAGCATTTGTAACAGTAGACTTCGCCCATTTTTCCACTTAGCCACACCCACCACCCAATCCTGCTCTCTGATTGGTCAGATTTAAATTTCGCGCCCAAAAGCTCAATGCTGATTGGCCCGGCTTAGGATGTACCCTAACTACTCATTTAATGGTCTTTGCGAAACTAAGTAAGGCTTTCCTTCCAAACATTCACCAAAAGGCGTAAATTTTTGCAAAGGTTGCATAGGGGTAGGAAGAAGCGAACCACTTGCCATTGGAGGAGGAGGAGATGGAGAAGAAATAGGTACATCATGACAACTGCTAATAGACGCTTGATTTTGTGACGCAACAAGCAGCTGTTGTTGGCTTTCCAAAGTTTTTTTAGTAAAATCTTGCAAGCAACACAAAATCTTTTATTTTTTTCCCAAATTATCACCCACCCAATACATTAACTTACCATATCTTTATCTTCACTCACCAACACCTACTATAGCAGTTGTATTATTTAAATGTTGAGTTACTAAAAAAATTGGTTAGATATTTTAAAAAACTAATATATATATATATATCTAAACATGTCTTACATTCGTTGCAAGCTAACAACAACTACTCTAAATCAACATCTGTCATATTTGTACCTCTTTCCAACACACTCAAATCATTACAGCAAGATGGTAACTCAGTGATCTGCGCCATCTATATTAATTTTTTTATAGAAATTATAATACATACGCATGGCAGTAAAATTAAAAAATTTATACATTTACATACCAAAAAATCTGGAAAGGCACACACATCATTTGAACAATAAATATTTTCCAAATTGAAATCATCCGCATCAATTAAATCATACTCATAAAAAGAAGCCTACATATTTTTTAAATTATACTTTATTTTTTTTAAAAAAAACAAATCTTACCCTATCCATCATAAATTAACCGAGTGCTTTAAACCAAAAATGTAAACATTAAAAAAATCCATTTGACTTACTCTTATATATACACCGTATATGCATTCCACACACAAACATCACCCATTTCCTCAACAACTTCAATATTTTTTCTTACAAGAAATCTCTCTCCCCAATCGTCTCCCTTTTTTGAAACTCATATTGCAAACTTTAAATGTACTCTCTTATTTATCACTTACACTTTAATTATCTAGCATTTAACAAGTAACTCTAAAAGTGTGTAACAAAAAATTAACTTTGTATATTTTTTTACTTAAAAAAATGAATACAACAACTGAATTTCTTTCAAAAGGTGTGGAACGTGCAACAGCCACCCATTGTCCGGATATAACCTTTATAAATCTACCGCTACTACATAAATGCGACAAAAAATCCTTAAATCGTTTCAGTGAGTTATCAATCTTTTTAACTTTATGTCTGGATACCTACAAGCTTGCCTGCTAAAAGATTGTGCCATATGTGTAAACTACCGCAATAAATGTGTATCCACTTTAAACGTCTTAAACCATCACTTCAAAATCAATAAATCACTTATCGAAAATGAAAGTATTTGTAAGTGTATAACATATTTTTAATAATAATTTTAAAAAATATGAACATGGTTAATTTTTTTTGATTGTTAAATCAGATTATATTTTGGGTATGGGTGAATATGTGCCTAATAATGAAGATTTACGCTCGGATTTACTATCCACCAGACAATCAACTATAAAATTCGATTATTCAACTGTAGATGTAGGAAGTACCTTACATGGTAAATTTATATATTTATATTACATGGTAAAATTATTAAATTTATATATTTTTTAATTTGTTTATTTATTTATAAATAGCTTACGATCCACCAACCACCCAAGAAGACATTAATAAACTAACAGAAAATTTAAGAAAATGTGGTAGTCAACAAAGTTTTAGCAAACAGGAAACACTATCCAGATACGTCAATCGCCATGAGATGAAAGAAAGACTACAAAAAGCCGCCTCCAAAGGCTATACATACCCACAATTTTATAGTAGCTGTCGTTGTTATTTTTATAATCGCCTCCGTTGTGATCGGTTAAAAAATATGAGCAGCTACATAAACAAACCACCAAATAATAAATAAATAAATAAACTAAAAAATAAAAAAATGTGTGTGTGTATTTTATAACCCAGACAAAAAAATTAATTGTAACTCCTCCCTCTCACCTTGGACTTCAACTCTTAAAAGCGACTTTTGAGAGTGTCAACCAGTGATAGGAAGCATGAATTGGGGACATGTCTTAAAGAATTGGTTGTGGTTGGGCATGTTTATGTTAATTAAGTTGACAAAAAAAGCTTGACAGCGGTATCAAATTTCATTAGGCAGTGTCAAATATGATGGAAGACATCGGCAAATTACGCATTTTTTAGGAAAAAATCGATGTTTAGGCATCAAATTACATGAAATAAGCATCAAATTACATGACATAAGTATCAAATTACTTGACATAGGCATCAAGCTACTGGATTAGCAGGTAAAAAAATTAGTTATTGTCAAGGTCACAGTAATAAAATATGTAAAATTTTCAAGGTTAAAGTGACAAAGTGTGTAAAATGATGAAAGCAGGGAAGGTGGTGTGACGTCACTATGGGACTTTAACATGGGGAAGTGTGTCAAATAGGCTTCGCCCTTGTGTCCCTAAACCCCGTCCCTTTTGGAAATACTGCTCTGTGATTGGTTGAAATGAAAAAAAAAAGAGGAACGGAGCTATGTGATAGGTTTGACTTAGATTGTATCATAACTACTCTTAGTGTTTCCAATAAAAGAATGAAGGTACTACTGAAAACCACTTTTCAAAATCATAAAGAACTATTGAATGAGATAGGAATAACAAAGGAGTTTCTGGAAGACGTGTTTGGTGCCACCACTTCATACTTAAAACCGTGAGGACTACAACTGAAACAGACACTAATGTAAGATTTAAAAAGGACCACGAAAATGACTATGGCAATCATTAAGGAACAGGCCAACTGAAGGGCGTATCATTACAGAGGAGAGCAAGAACAAGTTATAAGAAACAAAGAGCAAGTTAAATATGAAACTGAAACTTCTTGAAATGTGTTGAAATTGATTTGTTGTTTATAATAAATTTTAAGGAATGTACATTTTAATTAAATGTAAGAATGATGGCTATGTAATCACATTGTATTTATTAATAAACTTGTTAATTTTAAATATTTTATACTATAATTATGTAGGTAATGTTAAAAGTTATTTGAAAAGACTGAAAGTGGTGTAGAGTCACTTTCAAAACAACTGTACACCGATATACAAGTCTTTAAATGTTTTGCTAATAATGTCAATACAGTCAGAAGGTGATATATAACGAATTGATCCACATACTTCAATACAAAAGTTGCTGCCATCATTTACTAAAGGACTTACCACAAACCCCCCACTTAACTGTGATTGGTATCTCATGGTGGGAACTGGCATTCAGTCATAATGTCCCATTAAATAATGTCACCAGTGTATCAATGCCAACATAGTATCACTAGAAAAATATCGTGATATGTGGCACTTGACTGCAAAGACGTTTTACGTTGAGTCTAGATACAATAAAAGATGTTAGGTTAGGTTAAAACGTCTTTGTGCTAAAAAAAACATAGTTCTACATGTAAAACAAGGTTTTTTACCACAAAGATGATTTAACCCTTCTACCACCTAGTGGGTATCTCTGATACCCCATCATCACTTATCTCATAATATCTTTTAATTTCATAATAAAATTTTTTTCTGAAAATCTAGGTATTTGTCATTTATTAAATTTCCTTTTAACTTTTAAAAATGACATTTTAAAATAATGAGCAGTTTTTATTTTATTAAAAAAATTAGCTTGGGGTATTTGAAATACCCTACTTGGTAGTACATGGACAACTGACTCCCTCTATTGGTTGCATGTAAAAGCAATGATTTTCTGCTTGTTGTAACATGGCAAGAAATGCAAGTTTTTGTTCATCTGCTGAAAACATTTACAGTGCTTGTTTGTGATACTGTTTACTAAGATTTTCTGTGGAATAATTTTAGAAACGTTTTTGAATTACTAAGGTATGTTTATATTGATGGATTTATGTCATTGTAATGTAGAAATGTTACATTATTGATAGTAAAATGGATAAACAATACACACAAGCTGATCTGGAAAGAATTTTTAATACTAACCCTGATGATTTACCAGAAGAAGAAAGAAATTTGTTTTTTTGTGAAATTGAATCTGACAATGATAATGTTGAAGAAGATGAAATAGAGGCTGATGTGATATCAGTAAATGAAGAAGTGGCTGATAATGGATCAACAGAATCAGATAACTCTCAAGAAGCAGAACATAATCTTAACAATTTTTACACTACAAAAAATGGTATGAAGTGGAGAAAATCACCATATCGTAAAAGTAGAAGACAAAATAAAAACATTGTGTCTGAAAAAGCTGGAATTTCAAGTGCATGAATATCAACAGTGTTGGAGATGCATTCAAACTGTTTATAACTGATGACATCATCAACATAATTTGTAAACATACAAGTCAAATGTTACTGGAACTTCAAGAAAGTCATCCAGCACATGCCAATTTATTTTGTGGGACCACACTTGATGAAATAATGTGTTTCATTGGAATTTTAATTAGTGCAGGAAAAATGCATGGCAACCATACTTCAGTAGAACAGCTCTGGAATTCTAACCCAGCATTTTCCATGCCATTTTTTCCAACTTCAATGAGCAGAACTAGATTTCAAGTTCTTAGCAGTGCTATTAGATTTGATGATAGAGCCACAAGAGCAAACAGAATAGAAAAAACAGGTGATAAACTACAAGCAATCAGGGATGTTGTTGACATTTTTGTTCAATCATGTGTAAATAACTATAACCCATGTGAGGTTTTGACCATAGATGAAAGATTAGCAGTGTCTAGAGGAAAGTGTCCTTTCAGAGTTTATATAAAATCAAAGCCAGGTCGTTATAGAATAAAAATTTGGACTTGTTCTGATGCTGACACTGCTTATGTGTGCAGTTTACAAGTGTATACTGGAATAATAAACAACAAAAAATAAGTAAGTTATTATGGTACTGGAAGAGGTATAACAACTGACAATTGTTTTACTTCTGTGCCATTAGCTGAGAAATTATTAAGCCAACAATTAACTTTAACTGGAACTATAAGAAAAAATAAAACTGAAAACTCACGTGGGTAACTGCAGCAGTTCTATGGAGCCTGACATTTGAACCATTTCCACACCAATCCTACTACCCTGCTACTTCGTTTTATGATGTTTATTTTATTCCATCTATTCAAGAGAGACCTTAAGAGTAATCATTATACCTCAGGCAATGAGATGAAGGCCCCTATCCAGTTGCAGAGCTTCTCAGTTGCACTGCATTTTCTGAATGGAGTTCATTTACATAGAAATAAAACAGAACTTTAAAATTTGCTTATCAGAATTTACTGGATTAAGTTATTTTGAAAACTAATATGTCATTTTGAAGCTTAAGAAATGTACTTTAAGATGGTTTTCATTTGAACTTGCTATATAGTCTGGTTTATGTTCTACAAGCATGTGTGCTTTACTTTTCATCCCACCCTCGTATAAAAAAATTGTGTAATATATATTTAATAAGCAGGGGTATCCATGATACCCCACCCTAGTAAATGAAGGGATGAAAACACTTCGTGGTAGAAGGGTTAACCTAACCTAACATCTTTTATTCTATCTAGACTCAATGTAAAACGTATTTGCAGTCAAGTGCCACATATCACGATATTTTTCTAGTGATACTATGTTGGCATTGATACACTGGTGACATTATTTAATGGGACATTATGACTGAACGCCAGTTCTCACCATGAGATACCAATCACAGTTAAGTGTGGGGTTTGTGGCAAGTCCTTTAGTAAATGATGGCAGCAACTTTTGTATTGCAGTATGTAGATCAATTCGTTATAAGTAGTTAAGGCTCGAGTTCTGCCGGGCCAATCAGAGTTCCCCCTTTCAGCGCGCAGTTTGAATTTAGCCTATGACATGGCTTAAAATTCAAAACTGGCCAATCATGAAAGGGCAATAAAAAATGGAAGGTTACGGGGCGGAGTCGATAGTATTTAACATGGCTTTTCTCGATAATGTTAAAAATTATCGGAAAACTGCAAAAGTGTAGTCAGGCAGGCTCCGCCCCTATGCATTTAGACAGTAAATGCAACGGAAATAAAAAAATGAAAATAAAAAACAAAAAAAAAAGAAAAAATGGAAATGAAAAATGGAAATAAAAAACAAAATAAAAAAGATAAAACAAAAATAAAAGAAAAAACAAAATAAAAAAGATAAAAGAAAAATAAAAGAAAAGAAAATACGAAAAGGAAATAAAAAAAAATTAAATATAAAAAAGTAAAAAAAGTGAAAAAAATATAAAAGAAAAAAAGAGAAATAAAATAATAAAAGAAAGCAAGTAAAAGGAAAAGTTAACAAAAAAAAAAAAGAAAATGAAAAAAGAAAAAAAAATAAATAAAAAAAGACTTACGGTACCACGCACACCATGTGTAAATAGGGTGAGGGGAGCAAGTGCATCGATGACGGCATGCACAGAGTCCAAAGCCCCTCCATGTAAAACCAATGGCAATGAGGGGTAGCAAACGTTTGTAAGCTCCTCAAGCACTCAATGTGCAAAAATGGAAACAGCAGAGATGTTTGTAGGGAGAGGAAGGCGTGGGAACCCAATTTTTAAACAAGTTGAAATGCAAAACTTAAAAACAAAAAAAGCCATTAAAAACGGAGACACTCCCAAAAGAAATGGAGACGCAAATGCCAAAAGGCAAATACTAAAATGAAAAAAGAAAGATAAGAATTAAAGCTGTGTAAATTAGAAAGATTAAAAGAAGCGAAAAATGGAGATGTTTTTAAAAAAGGGAGACAGAGGAAATGGAAAATAAAATAAGCTAGAGAAAAAGCCAAAATAAAACAGCCAGCTGTAAGCAATAAAAAAAGTGGAGACGGAGGAGATACAAATTAAAATAGCAAGTAAAAACACAGCCAAAGCTGTGTAAACATAGAAAAAGCTGTTCAAAATACAAACAAGTTAAAATAGGTCAAATGAATTACAAAAATCGCCATAGAAACGAATGGATTGTAGCCCCATTTTGATAATGGCACAGTTTGTTTTAAAAAAATGAAATAAACAAGACAAACCGTTAATGAAATGAATGGATTGGAGTCTCATTTTGATAATTGCACAGTTTACTTTAAGAAACAAAATAAACAAGAAAAATCGCCGTTAAAACGAACGGATTTTAGTCTCATTTTAATAATTGCACAGTTTTTATTAAAAACCAAAATAAACGAGACAAATCGCTGTTAAAATGAACGGATTTTAGTTTCATTCTAATAATTGCACAGTTTACTTTAAAAACCGTAATAAACAAGACAAATCGGCATTAAAATGAACGAATTTTAGTTTCCTTTTTATAATTGCACAGTCTTTCTTTAAAAACAAAATAAACAAGACAAATCGACATAGAAACAAACAGATTATAGTCTCATTTGTATAATTGCATAGTTTTTCTTTATAAACAAAATAAACGAGACAAAATGTCATTAAAACGAATGGAATTCATTCTCATTTTGATAATTGTTGTTTTTTCTTTAAAATACAAAATAAACGAGATAAATCGTGCATTGAATCGAACAGCTTTACAAATGGAATGAAAACAAGTCAAACATTTAAAATGAACATTTTAATTATTTAACAGTAGCAAAAATACAATTTAAATAGTACAATTTTTCTTATTCTTTTTTCTGAGGTGTGCAATATGATTTCTTTTATTACGTAGAAGTCGTAAAAACTGATTTACAGTATAACCCTTTACAGCAGCTTTTACACAGTGTTCTTTAATAAAGGCAAGATCTTTTTTTGTAAAAGATGACGACAT
>JAAFCF010006284.1:843-11882 GCA_013389785.1 Helicorthomorpha holstii | reverse complement strand
ATACATACCCGCAATTTTATAATAGCTGTCGTTTTTATTTTTATAATCGCCTCCGTCGTGATTGATTAAAAAATATGAGCAGCTACATAAACAAACCGCCAAATAATAAATAATTAAATTAACTGAAAAATAAAAAAAATGTGTGTGCTTTTTATAACCCTGACAAAAAATTAATTGTATAACTCCTCCCCCTCACCTTGGACTTTTAAGTGACTTTTAAGGGTGTCAACCGGCGGTAGGAGGCGTGAATTTGGGAGATGTCTTAAAAAAGTGGGTGTGGTTGGGCATGTTTATGTTAAATAAGTTGATAAAAAGAGCTTGACAGAGGTATCAAATTTCATTACACAGTGTAAAATATGCCCGAAGACATCGCCAAATCACTCATTTTTTAAGAAAAAATCAACAATTAGGCATCAAATTACATGAAATAAGCATCAAATTACATAAAAAAGGCATCAAATTACATAAAAAAGGCATCAAATTACTGGTTTAGTAGTTTAAAAAGTGAGTAATTGTCAAGGTCACAGTGACTAAATGTGTAAAATTTTCAAGGTCACTGTGACAAAGTGTGTAAAATGATGAATTCAGGGGGGGGTGGTGTGACGTCACAATGGGACTTTAACATGGGGAAGTGTGTCCTTTAGGCTCCGCCCTTGTGTCACTAAGCCCCGCCCCTTTTGGAAATACAGCTCTGTGATTGGTTGAAATCAAAAAAAGAGGAGGAATGGAGCTCTGTGATTGGTTCGATTTAGATTGTATCATAACTACTCAGAGTCGTTGCTCTAATCTCTAATTCAGGGTAGTTTTGCACTATTTCCTCGATATAGTGCTCCTGATGGGCTCCCACATAGCCATCTCTGCATACAAAATTGACTCCCAGGAGCTATTTAATAGGCTCTGGGCTCCGAATTTCATAAATAGAGGTGAGATCCAGCAACGCCTTTCCAATGGCTGATCGATTCCTCCCAAAAACGCCAACATCATCTACGTATACAACAAGCACTATTATTTTGTTTTTAATATAAACACAGGCTGACCCATCAGCTCTGTTATAACCCATGCCAAACAAAACACCGTCTAAATGGAGAAACCACTCCTTCCCAGACTGGTGGAGTCCATAGAGTGATTTAATCAGTCTAACAGACTCCCCTAAATGGGAAAATCCAGGAGGTGGTCTCATCCATATATTGTGCTTCAAGGTCCCATACAAGTCCACTTGCTGGTGACACCACTGTAGACGGCCCACTAAAATAGAAAAACACAAACGGATTAAAATGAAATTCATAACTGGCGAATAAATTACATCATAATCGATTCCGTTACGCTGTCTATGGCCCCCAGCCACAAGACGTGCACGGAATCGATCCACGTTACCACTGGGTGTATATTTCACAGCATACACCCAACTACTTGGAAGTACTCTTTGTCCAGTAGATGGCCTCTCACTTATCCACACCTTCCTCTCAGTCATCATGGCAATTTCCTCTTCCATGGCAGTCTGCCATTGATCTTTTTGAGGGGACTCCATGGCCTCTTTATATGTTTTTGGCTTCTTGACTCTGCTTTCTTCACTATTGCTATTAAAAACATTAGTCATAAAAACAAAATTAGAAATGTCTGAATTAGAAGATGATGAATTCATTTCGTCAGTTGTTTCATCAGTTGTTGTGGTTGGCTCCTTTTCGTTATTGGAGTCTTTACTGGACTCCTGGCTTGGTGATGACCCTTGACTTGACCCCTGACTCGATTCAGTGCTGCTTTGGCCATATGCATCATCCCAGATGGGTATGGCGTTGCCTCCTGACATTTTAAAATGTACTGGAACGTGTGGGGCTGGCATCGGCGGCTCATACAGCTCTTCTTCAATATTCTCTAATTGAAACTGCACCTTGGTCGATGGCCTGTTCTTCCCTGAACGTGTCCAACTTGGTTTGAGGGCGTTGTCAGCAGCAATGATTTCCTGATCAGATGAACTAGTTGATGAAGTCCCTGATGAACTCTGCACCTGTTTAAGTCTCAATTTTATTGGAGTTATATCAACTTGTTTTACTGGTGTTGTTGACTTTGTGGCACTTCCAGTTCTTGTCATGGTCCCAATACCACTGTCAACTGCACTTGGAGCTGGTTCAACAACCTCTGCATCGTCATCCATGTCGTCATCATCGTCATCTGAATCACTAGAGTCATTAAAATTCTGAAAAGAGTCATTTGGTTTATTATTCTTGTCATTAGAGTCATCATCTACTATTTCATCAGTGGGATATTTGTAAACACTTTTCACTAATTCCCCCTGTTTGGGCACTTCATGAAATTGAACACTTTTCGATTCCACTATTTTACCAGTAGATGGAATATACACTCTATATCCAACAGTGTCATACGCATATCCAACCATTAACCCCTTAATGGATTTGGATTCAAGCTTTTTGCGCTTTTCACTAGGCACAAAAACCCAAGCTTCACATCCAAATAGTCGCAAATGATTAACACTGGGTTTGGATCCAGTCCAAACCTCCATTGGTGAGCTCCCATTTAACTTTTTGTGGCCAGTCCTGTTGTATAAATAGCAGGCAGTTAACGCAGCTTCTGGCCAAAATTTGATCTCCAGACCACTATCAAAATTAGCGCGCGTATTTTCTCTCCCATGGTGCGGTTAAACCGCTCAGCCACACCATTTTGCTTGGGAGAGTAAGTGTTTGTGCATTGATGCTTAATTCCAACACTGGTTAACAATCTTAACCATTGGTTAACCATTATCTGTTCTAATGGCTTTTATTTTGTTCTCAGTAGACCTTTCAGTATACCTGATGAAATTTCTGATGGTATCAAAACACTCAGACTTTAATTTCACTACAAACACACGCACACGACGACTAAAAGCGTCAACAAAAGTAACAAAATAATGCTCTCCAGTCAACCCTTCAACTGGAGCAGGCCCCCAACAGTCAATATGTACCAAGTCCAGTATTTTGAAACTGTTTACCTCTAATACTGGGTGCTTTTGCACTAGTGGCTTTAGCACGTACACAAACGTCGCAAAATCAAAGATCTTTGCTATGAATGTCATTAATTCCAATTACGGTTTTATCAGCAATCATTTTCTTGAGCACAGTTGCACTTGGGTGCCCCAATCGACGATGAAGCATTTCTAAATCCACTATACTATTGGCAGTATCCACCATATTCACGCCCTCGCGAATTATGGGAGCCGCATTTAAAATGTAAAAGTTACTATTATTTAATTTAGCATTTAAAATTGTATTGCCACAATTATCAATAACTGAGAAAACACCATTCTGAGTTACTTGTTTAAGACATTTTCTGTCTATTCTAACACAAATAATCAAATTCACTCGAGAATCTGATGCATAACAAACATCAAATAAGGTCACTTCACGACCATTAATATCCAACACTATGTTACCATGACCACGAATATTGAGGGACCCTCCCTCTCCAGTAGTATTAGCCACACTTGGCTGCTCTGTGTATGTACTAAACCACTCTAGGTGCTTGCAAAAATGGCATAAGGCCCCACTATCTATGACCCAATCAAACAACTCTTCAGTGCATTTTGTCTTAAGCACTGACTCCGACAATTTATCCCCAAAATTGCCATTGAGTTGTTCAATTGCCATAAATCCACAATTGCCATTGGAAGGGCCAGCATTGTCAGAAAAATTCGAATAAGGCTGTTTGCAATCTTGGGCAAAATGACCCTTGACCCCACATCTATAGCAAACAACTTCAGTATTTTTCTCTTTCTGAGTAGTCTTGCCTTTATCATTATTCTCTGGCTTTGCAGCCCCCACCAGTATTTTTATTAGAGGAAACATTTTTCCTACCTTTCTTTTTGTTAGGAACCATCTTAATTCCATCAGTAGCCATTGAAGAATGATTTCCGTTGCTATATCCATTATTGGTGGGTGCAAGTGAGTACTGGACTCTACAGTCCTCCACAGTTAATGTTTGCACTACTTTTTCCACAGTAACTTCCTCTCTAGGAAGCTGGTGAAGAGTCGCACAAATTCCAATGTAAGCAGGGGGCAATGACCTTATCAGCTGATAGGCCACAAACCGTTTATCCATTTCATATCCGGAATCACGCACTTCCCTTTCCTTCTTTTGCATTCTTGAGATGAACATTTTCATTGACTCTCCTTCCATGAAAGTCAAATTGCAAAATTCCGTTAATAATGCAATTTCCCTTGCCACTGCTGAGGGTTGAAACATCTGGCGTAATTTAGTCCAAACTGTAGATGCAATTTCGTCATTGCAAATTGTGTCTTTCATGCTGGTGCTCAAATTTCTCCAAATAAGAGCTAGGGCTTTTTGATTTTTCTGCTTGAAAGTGAGATGAGCTTCCGGCATTGCATCATCCCCAGGCGGCATAATCGTCCCATCAGCATGCTCATAAAGGTCCCTATATCTGAGGACCATCCTCATATCCTTAACCCAACTCACATAGTTGGTTTCAGTTAAGGGAGCAATAATATCCATTTTAATCTTATCTTCAGCCATTTTGTAGATTGATGATTAATTACAAACGATGAAAAGTTCAAATTGATCCAACAAACAATGTCTTAAAGTCGCAAAACTGGCGAATTCAAAGTAGCGCACCAAGACCCTTTGTTTGCTCAAAATGCAGAGTTAGTCCTAAAGATAGCGTCCTAGGGCTTCTCACAATTCACTGTTGATATCACACTCACAATCACAAATTCCGGGCAAATATCAATCCAAATAAGCTATAGGTCCTGGGCCCATAACCTTTGTTGTGTCTTATTTGATGATTTGATTAATCTAACCCAGTTAGATTAACCAAGAATAAGATGATAAAATCGTCGTATATATTCAAAGCATGCTACAGCATGCTGTTACTATTAACAGCAATTTTTAATGTAATTCAATCGTCGATATTGACTAACTTAAGTTAACAGGAAGCTCCTAATTAGTTTAAATAGATTGATATAATATGAAATAAAAGTAAAACTTCATTATTTAATATTTGAATTTGATAATTAAGACAAATCAAATGACATTCATTACTATACTATTACAAGAATACAAGTGAAGGGCAAACGACTATACATTGAAGGTATAGGCCCTTTTCATCAGCGCCATCTATTAACATTACGAGCAAACAGATAGCGCAAATTTCAAATTTGGGTAAACGAAATTTGCTTGGTTGCTATGACGCAGCATAGCCCAGCAGGTGGCGCATATTACACATAATATATCGCAAACAAACACATAATAATATTAATAACTCATCGTAGAGTTATTCAATTATAACATGCAAGGTGTCATCTTAAAGAGAAAATTAATGCGCATCGGATAAGCATTACTGCGCAACTTCCGGTTTTTCTGTGTAACTTCCGGTTTTCGCCATGACGTCACAATCACATTGCGAATATACAAACATGCATAAGTATTACATTTACAATGATTATTTCTCTAAATAACTAGTAATATTAACCTGCAGCATGCTCCAACATTAATACCATTGATAAAAGATCACTGTCAATTCAAGATGTGGTAAATCACTATTTACCATACGCAAAACAACAGTATATAGTCGATCAACTGCGACAATTCCAGACTACATGTAGAGATACGTCGCACATTTTGCTGCCTCTGGCCAAAACACTGGATCCAATCCACTGTCAAACAGCAAGCCCCTGGTTCCTTCTATTAACGTACAGTTGAACCATTCAGCGATGCCGTTCTGTTTTGGAGTGTACGTATAGGTCCTCTGGTGTTTAATTCCAGTCTGCAAAAGAAAAGTGTCAATATCTCGGTTGCAAAACTCGATGCCATTATCCGTCCTAATGGCCCAGAACTTACTATTGCACAAACGCTCGGTGGCTAGATTAAACTGTTTGATTAACATTGCAACATCTGACTTAGATTTCATTAAGTAGATCTTAGCCTTTTGGCTAAAATCATCAATAAACGTCACTATATAGCAACTTTCACCAATGCCTACCACATTGGCGTGGCCCCAGCAATCGGCATGTACCAGTTGTAGAACACGCATACTCTGTTTGCCCTTGTTCCGAGGCACCACCGCACACGCCATAGGGGCCCTTACACATACGTTGCAAAATCCACTATTATAATTCTTGATAGCAGTGAGACCCTCCAGGGCCCCGTCCGCAATCATCTGTCTTACATCGCCGTCGCTGGGGTGCCCCAGCCATCTGTGTTGCATGGCTGTGTCGTCACTAATCGCATGCACTTGATGGTTTCCGCTCACAAAATTTTGATGCAGGTGAGGTGTAACAATCACTTGAGCCTTTAACACATAAAAGTTATTAGTCAATACAGTTTTAAACATGACTTCACCTGCTATAGTTGAAACTACATAGTCCTTGCCCTCCATATGTTGTAAGTAGCCATTTCACGCCAATTGTGTCGCACTAACCAAGTTCACAATGGCTTTAGGAGAATACCGGACACCTAATAAAGTTACGTTAATTCCGTCGATACACAACCTGATGTCTCCATAGCCAAGAATGGGGATTGTATCTCCTTCCCCAGTGGTTCTGGCTGTAGACGTCTGCTCTGTGAACAACGAAAACCAGTCTCTCCTATTTGTGAAATGGCTTGAGGCGCCAATGTCTATTGTCCATTCAGCTAAGGCAGTATTTTCTGTGTTGAAGACATGATTAATAACAGATTGACTAGACTCCTTTGTTACCCCATCATCTATCAGCAATCCAAACTCTGTAGTAGGCTTTGCAGAAGCCCCCTGCTGGTCCTTGGGTTTTCCAGCAGCTCTTGGTTGATTGCACTTGTTGGCAAAATGGCCAGGCTTCTTGCATTTAAAACACTTAATTTCGGTTTTATTAGTACTGTTTCCATTATTATTAGATTTCCCAGCAGTTTTCTTTCCCTTCCCGCCCTTCTTCTTGCCATGTCCGGTGGCAAAAGCACCATTTCCATTTATGTTACGGTTTCCTTCAACTGAGAATTAGACACGCGCGTTCTCAGTTAATAAACAGTCAATTACTGTTTTGACCGTAAACTGGTCTCGGGGCGTACGGTACAGCTGCTGTAGAACACTATTGAATTCTTGGGATAAAGCAGTCATCATCTGGTATGCCATGTAATGTTCGTCTAAGACAAAACCAGACTCTGCAACCTCTCTTTGTTTCTTTTGCACCCTTGCAATAAACACTGGGATGGTTTCCCCATCAATGTATCTAATATTGGTAAACTCCCTCAAGAGTGCAGCCTCCCGAGCAATGGCTCTTGGCTCATACGCATTCTTGAGGGCACCCCAAGCTTCATTGGCTGTCATTTCTGGAGTTATCATATTTTTGATCTCATCAGTGAGATTCAAATATATTAGGCCAACTGCCTGTTTGTCCTTCAAGGACCACTTATCTCTGGCTTCATCTGTTGCAGTTCTATCCAGTTTCGGAATGAACTCTTCCCCAGATACATAACGCCAGACATTCTTTGATTTGAGCATCATTCTCATATTACTGGCCCACGCCTGGTAACTTGTATGAGAAAGCTTATCAAAGTCCTCCCATTTATACTTAGACGCCATTTTCGAATTAAGCTAAGCTAAGCTCGGAATTTGAATGTTTAAAGTACTTACAGTAGATCTCGTATAGATCACTGATGATTAACAAAGGATGATGCAATTGTGCACTATTGCATCAGCCAACTTAATCGTAGCACAAACACAAAAACACTTGCGTAATCCAATGGCAAATTTGTAATTACAGTCCATTAATCACAATCTTCAATTGATGAATCTTCTTAGAAATAGTAATGAGCCTGGGCCCATAACCTTTGTGGGCTTTATTTCCCAGTTATGTAGTCCTAAAGTCTGGTTAGCTACTCCAGACAATAGAGACGCTATAACTAATAAGGCCCCAGTGGTTTCCAAGCTATATCTCCAATAACGACGATTATCAATTTAAAGAATATGTCTGTAATTCTTTTACAGATGTGACTAATTCGATTATCTTAATTAAATGAATAAATGAATAAATAAAGATAAAGAACTGATTAGACAAACTTATTTAAGTATAACAAAGGGATATTTATTAATACAGTGTAACTCCTATGCAAGCCCAATGTTAAGTAAGGTCCATAACATTAAGAAAAATGGAGAAGCCATTTTTTCTAACAAACGCTCTATGTTAGTCTATGGACATGACTAAGCGAAAAGAAGCGCTACGAAGCGCAAGATAGAAATGCTAGCAGATCTAGCTTCGCGAAGTAGCGCTGACGTCATTGTTCTTGTGATGTCAGAAGCAAGTACTGCGATTACAATAAAGCACATCTGCGCATGTGCAAGTACTTCTCTATAACGCAAATATAGAGACTTAACGTCATCGCAAAACGATTACAATAATATCGATAAATCGATTATCGCGAACAATAATAGTATCGAATTAACAACCGATTTTAATGCGAATAACAATTGCAGTTAATATGTTAAGCATATTAACTGCTAATAACAAAGCATATGTAACGTCTATTTGAATAAGACGAAACCGGAAATGCGACCGGAAGTACGTACTTAACGTCGTCAAATCCCAAACGGTTTGAAATCCTGTACTTCCGGTATGCAAACGACTATGGTCATGTAACGCATGACCATCCCAAGTTGACTGCATGTATGTATCAACGTTAGGGACGCGAGTCCACTATATTGCATGCAGATGATATGTTACGCATAGGAAATGCATTACCAATGCATTTTCTATGGAGTCAACTACTATATATGTTACAATAGTTTTTCTCCATATGATTCCATGCTACCATGCACATCCTACACTACCATTACAGGGTTGCCATAAGTGTAGCAAGGGAATATCTACCACAGCCACGCTGTTTAAAAACCTGAATACTGGTAAAGGTGTGTCGGCAACAACATGACTAGTTGCCAAAAACATACCACTTCCTCAAAGTTATAAAGAAGCCATGGACTCACCGTATGCCCACAAATGGACAATGGCCATGGACGAGGAAGTACATATGATGTTACAACGTGATGTTTGGGAGATTGTACAACTCAGACCACACCAGAAATTGCTGCCAAATCGTTGGGTCTACGCTATAAAAGCGGACCGAAAAGGGTTTGTAACAAGATTCCGGGCCCGCCTTGTGGCAGGTGGCCACAGGCAAAGGGCCAGAATCGACTATGATGTTATATATTCTCCAGTTGTCAATTTTACTGTAATATGTCTTTGTTTTTGTTTACTAGTTGGACGTTATGGATGGCATCATCATCAGGTGGACATCACTGGAGCATACCTTTATGGAGATCTTCAACATGAAATTTTAATGAAGCCTCCAATGGGGTATGAACATATGGGCACTGCATGCAGATTGAAGAAGGCACTGTACGGCCTCCATCAATCTGGAATGCAATGGTTCCACCATTTGGACCATGCTCTTACAAATGCTGGCTACAGATGCTTGGATGGTTCCGCATGCGTCTACTTAAAACAGAAAGACATTATTATGACAGTTTATGTAGACAAGATTGGAGTTTTTGGCTGCTCATCCAAAGCAATCAAAGAAGCCATTGAGAACCTTACGTCCATTTACGAAATATGGTCATTTGGATCGATTACAGCCTTATTAGACATTAATTTTATACATCTGAATGACTACATTGGCATTCACCAATGCGACAAAATTGAAGCATTGCCAACGAAATACTCTACATTGGAAGTTAGGGTCACTTCGCTACCAATCGTCTTTGGGAGTATAGATGGCAGACCTGATGATAATGCTCCAACGGCCAAACCATATAAAAGTGTAATTGGGGCCTTGCTCTTTATTGCGCAAAGAACAAGGCCCGATATATTGATGGCCGTTATCTATTTGGCCCAATACTGCAGCGAGCTAACGAATTTAAATTGGCGTCAATTGGGTAAACTGGTTGCCTATTTGTATGGCACCAGAACTTAGGTTTTGAATTTATTTGTTAGAGGATCAATGACTGATGTACCTTATTTTGATGCTTTTTCAGATGCCAGCTTTAACATTACAAGGGACCATAACTCCTTTAGTGGCTATATTATCTCCTGTGATAGTGGAATGATCGCCTGGAGATCGAAAAAGCAGTCATGTATTACCCATTCCCCTATGGAATCGGAATACATGGCCATGTACATCCTCACCAAAAAACTGGTATGGCTCAATGGTAGTACTACAAGGTGGGATTTGGTCCATATGGACATCCCAGTGATTCAGTGTGATAATGAAGCTGCCCAAACGTTAACGGAATCGAGAATTAAGAATGAACGCTCAAAATCCATTGAGCTTAAGTTCCATTACATACGGGAAATGCTGGAACAAGGGGAATTCACCTTGCAGCATGTCCAATCACATTTGAACCTGGCTGATCATTTGACCAAGCCAATGAAAAAGAAAGGATTGCGTTTTGCAATCGAACGTATGTTTAGGAAATTATAAACATATGAATACTTTGAAAATTTAATTTTTACCAATACAAAATATATTAAAATTTGTTTATTTTAAGTTTTATTATTGTTTACCAGCCAATACCAGTACTTCCGGTGAGAAATTTGAGTGTTTTACATCCAATATTGCAGGCCATACGTTAAATTAGTTTTAACATATTAGATTAAGCATATTTATTTCGGCCCATTGCCTGGGTTTACACAATTGTACATCATATCTACTTATGTAGAGATGATGTTCAAACATGCATTTACATTGATTTCTCAAAGTTAAATAATCAGGTTTCAGAGGGCTGAGCATGGAAGTCTATGGGAAAAATCATGGATTTTCTATTGTTTTGAAAACCAAACTTTTTCAAAAAATCACGTAAAAATGTGTTTGAAACACATGCAAAGCATGCGTAAAAGTCTTGAATTGCAAGTTGAAATAGGTTTTATCAACTGCTGAAGGGATTATGTCCACACGTGTATTTAAGCAATTTTGTAAACGTCAGATTTACGAGCTTCGTAAGCCTCGTATGGCAAAATGCATGTTTGTAAATCATATCTACTTACGTAGAGATGATGTTCAAAAATGCATTT
>JAAFCF010006271.1:0-29346 GCA_013389785.1 Helicorthomorpha holstii | reverse complement strand
AAAAAAAAAACATTTTTATTGAATAAAGACATGAAAATAATGTAAATAAGTCATTTAATAATTTTTTTCTTTGCTGGAACATAATTTGGATCATAAGAGGTTAATATACTGGTGTCTGTCTTGCTCCGACTTGACCCAAACAGGCCATCCTGATGACTCTTGTTTAATTTTTAAAAGAGTGTTAACATATTTAGCAGATAGACCTTTAATAGTTTCTTTATAGTGCCACACTTCAAACATTTTGATCACTCTGTAATGACGTTTTACTGCTTCATCTACCTCAATAGTTGTCCATGTACCATGCATTTCTCTTGCCTCATTATCATGATTACACTCTTCCTGCTGGTTTTGAGCACATGCAACACACAGTGGAAACATCAATAGTAGTTAGGGTACATCCTAAGCCGGGCCAATCAGCGTTGAGCTTTTGGGCGCGAAATTTGAATCTGACCAATCAGAGAGCAGGATTGGGTGGTGGGCATGGCTAAGTGGAAAAGTGGGCAGAGCCTACTGTTACAAATGCCCCATGTTAAACTCTCGTAGTGATGTCATAATTTCTTTTTGTGTTACATTGTATGAGGCAACCCTGTACATATGCGCTCCCAGCTGTTGTGTGTTAAATGGGTAGCGCATGCATAGCGTAAACATACCCGCTACGTGTTTGTCGATATTAATCCGATCAGGCTCCGCCTCGATTAGTTACAGTTATAATGGCATACATGTGTTTTAAGTATTATTTATGTAATACAAAAAAATGTCAATAAAGTTAAGTGTTTTGTTTGAGTTGAAGAGAGGAATGCGTTAAGTGATTTATGTAATATGAATAAAAAATGAAAGAGGGGGAAAATAATGATTCATGGGATTTTTCTTTTTGAGAGATTATTTTTTAAAACAATGCATGTGTGTCAATAGTTAAACAGTTTTAGAAACTAAAATTGTTTAGTACACTTGCAGAGATGGCTTGGTTAAAGTTAATAACGTATGATTTTAATAATTTGGATATACAGGAGGCCCTCGAGATACATAACTGGTTCGTTCCAGTACCCTTTATGCAACTCGAATTTTATGCAAGTCCGAGGAATCCTTTATTTATGCTGAAAAAAGTGGTTAAGTAACCATATACTAAGTTGAAAACATCATTATATCAGTAAATTATACTAAAATGATATTAAAATAAGTTATTAAATAATCAAGAATTTGTTTTCAACAATAATTCCTTCACATTGTTTGTGTGCATTCAGTTTGTTATTGAGTGCTTTCAGTGCCAAAAACCAATTTTCAGAGCGCCTTAACGTTAAAATTTGTATATGTAACTCAAGGATTATGCATGTCGAAACTATGTATCTCGAGGGCTTCCTGTAAGTCCTAACAGATTATTATGTGCGGATAGTTTGCATAAAATTTATGTGGGATGTTATGATCGTAATAAGAAGTGTATTTCGTTGATTGAATACGACACTTTGACCCAGTTGGGGAATTATATAACGTTCGATAAATCGAAGGTGAAGGAGCACTGTATTTTGTATGTGCGTGGATTGTCATGGGGAGAAGATGTAATTTTGGTAACTCGTGAGATACATGAATTGGATTATTATGATCCTAACTATTTGGAAAGTCGTTTTGTGGTATTTTATCGTATCGATTTTAAGAAGCATGAGTTGAAGCAACTTTACCAGTTTCAATGTGGAAAAGTTAATGCCTGTTTGGTGGGCAGAAGTGTTTTTATAATACAAAGTTATGAAGACACGTTTACAAAGGCTTTGATGATTGATTCGATAACAGGTGGAACAAAAGATATAACTTTTGCGCGTTTAATTCCAAAATTTAAATTTCACGGCTACGTTATAATACCCAAATGAGTGTATTGGGTTTAAAAATTTATATTATGGTATGCCCTATTGGTGCAAAAATGAGAAGACAATTGACGCGTTTGTATGTTTACGATACGGTAGAGGATTGTATTAGTTATAAAGCGCAAATCGGTATCTCTTACCGTTGTTTTTATGGTATTACGTCGGATGTAAGATTGTTTGTGCGTTATAATAATATTGATAATATTTACATTGTTAATGAAAAGTTGAACGTGTTGCAAGTAATTGTCGCTGATGTTTATGAGTCGTTTAATTGTTGTGGATAAGCAGATTTATGTGTATAATGTGTCGTTCTTTTCGTTATCAAAAGAGTTGACAAAAAGTATTCTAAAATACGGAATATTTCATTGGCTTTCGTTGAATCGTGATTTTATTATAAAATTACTTTTTAGACGTTATACGTCGTTACCGTCGTTACAAGAGTTGTGTAATATTGTGTTTCTTGAATGAAGTTACTTAGTTCTTGTAGATTTGGTAGCTCAATTATGTCGACATTTTTGTTCTCATTTTCAGCAGATGTCTGAGTGGGTGATAAATCAAGAGGTTCATCAACATTATCAACTTTTTATTATGTTCAATTTTGGTGGATTTTTTGTTGTTTTTGTTGTTAGATTTTCTTTTTTTGTTGTTGTTAAGTCTTCCTACCAATTTCATATTTTGATCAGGTTTGACGATTTCTTTTTGCTGTAAAACTTTGATGGGGGTACACGTTGGTTGTTGTTGTTTCTAGATGACAATCCTCATTTACCCAGAAAGGTATTTCTTTGAAGAATAAGGGCATTATAGTTGTGCGGTATGATGCATGTATAAACACATATAAGTTGGATGATACTGTCTCCTTGATTAATTAGAAAATTTAGTTTTCTTAAATTTATTAGAATAACGATGATTTCGCCGGTGTAATCACGATCGATTACGCCTCCTAATACGTGATACCGTTCTGTGCCGCTAATCCGCTTCGATCGGCGATATGTCCATAACAATTTTCGGGTAATTGGGTTGATTTGTCTAATTTCACTGGGGGAATGTGACAGGTTACGGAGGAGTACAGATCTAAGCTGGCCAAATATTGAGTTGAGCGGGTTGGAGGAAATGCTTGACCGTTAAGCGGAGCCCATTCTAACGTTAACGCCATTTTTTTAAAAAAAGGTATTCATAAACATATATTTTTCTGAGGAAGATGTTTAACACCACGCAAAATCTGTTGAAATAAGGTGAAGGTGTAAACAATTTTTGAATTTATAGTTTTGTAGATGCAAAGTGTTTATAGAAGATAAAAACAGAAAGGGGAAGAGATTTAAAAAAATAGTGAAATTACTTTTTTTTAAAAAAAGAAAAAAGTTAATTGTTAACATGATATTGTTTTGACGGACAAATATGTACAAATATAAAGGGGGTAAGTTTAAAAGCGTTTTGACATGTGTGAGGTTAAAAATATTTTTAACCTTACGACAGTTAGCTAAGTGTTGTTGAAATATCTACAGAAGAAAAACGAAATAGGATAAGGGTATTTTAATTTTTATGGGATGTTAATATAAATAAAAGGGGGGTGTTGGTGACATGCGTGAGAAGAGGAGAGAAAAAGAGGAAGAAAGGTTTAAAAGTTTAAATACAATATATCAAATAAAAAGAAGAAAAATATATACAGAAGAGGGGCGTGTTTTTACTATGACGTGTGGTATATGACAAAAAAATAAAGTATGAAGAAAAAGTATAAAAGCATTTGCTCAAGTGATCTTGTAAAATTATTTTTGTGAACGTTTTGTATATGCTGTTTGCTGAATAATAATAGTTAGAAGCGGTAGATAGAGAAAGTGTCCGTTATGATGGGTCCACATCGTTTTGATATTACGATCGGCAAAGCACAGCAGTTGTTAATATCATTAGTTTTTGTATTAATCGATCAAATGTTGGAGTTGGTGGCTGAAAAGAGTAAATTTTATTCAACAACTTTTAGCAGTAACGAAACGAATGATAATATTAGAGCGTATGGGTTAAAAGTTAAACCGTTAACTAAGATGAGGTGCTTTCATGGTTACCTGCTCCTCTAAATATGTCAACTGACGGTGGTAATACTACGACAGGAACTGTTGATGGCGGTAAAAATGTTACTACATCTTTAAATGTTCCTCCTCCTCCTCCCTTGTCGCCATCGATATCGGAGAAATCATCATATGATGAACCTTGGAGTAAAGTTTATAAAAAAAAGTGCAGACGATAATAGTCAGGAAAAATGAAGAAGAAGAAATGACGACAATTGACAATTAATGTATCATCCGCTTACCATATATTTGTGTACTAAATTTTTATTTCATGCATCCGATGATTATTATAATTGATTTATTTGTTTGTATTAAAAATAATACTCAATAACACACTTTATGTAAGAAAAAATATAATTCTTTATTATCAATTTTTATACATTTAATAAAAAAACATGTATCCCATCATTATCATTTTAAAAATAAAAAATTATATTCCCCCAAAAAATATTATTTTTAATTACTATAAATTAGCCATTTTTTAGTAGGTACAAAGGGTTTTCGTCGTCCAAAAAGTTGTTTTAGACCTCGTCTTCCTCCTTTTTGTTTTCTCTTTTGTTGTTGTTGTTTAAGTTTAGTTTTGCTACGTGTATGTGTAGCGGGTGGTGATACTGATTTAGCGGCGATGGATTGTTGTGATGTTGAAGGTAACGACGATACAGAGCTGTCCAGTGATAACGGTAAAGGTATGGGTGTAAGAACGATTTCAACGAATTTCTTCTTTTTTTTCTTTTTTTGTCGAGAAGTTGCTGATGTTGTTGCGGAAGTGGATGGTAGGGTTGTAGAGTAAATATTTGGCGGCGGAGATGGATGCGCATTTTCTGGCGTTGTGTTAAATGTGGGGTTAAGTGGTGCTGCTTGCTCTTCACTTGCTGTTGTTGAAGGTATTATTGACGTTAAAGTATGTTCGTTTTGACGTAATTGTTCGAGTATTTGATTAAATTTTTCCACTAGTTTGTGGTACTGTCGCATGCGATGTTGTAAAGGTAATTTGGATTTTTTTCCTAAAAGCTTAGAAATTTGTAGTTGTGTTTTATAAAGTATCTGTATTTTATTATGCATGTTGTCAGAAGTTGTTAAGGGTTGCAGCAAATGTTGTCTTAATTTTTTGTAATCCTCTACATCCACAAGCATCATTTTACATACCATTTTTTTTAATTAACGTGTTAAAAGCGATGAGGCTAAACTAGCGATGGCAGGACCTAAAATACCAATTAAGGGACCTATGAAACCTTCATTCTGTGACATTAGTTGACGTTTCTGAGGACGTGACAACTTTGGTTCTGATAAATGATGAATAATTTTGCCATATTTATGTAAACGACTTAAACCCTTTTTTTTACCCATATATTTGTTACGATAATTAAGACAAAATTCTGACATTTTATCTACGGCAGCAGGTGATAAACGTTGACAATAGGCGGCCTGTTGTTCAGGTTGGTTTTTGAGATGCCGTAATATTTCTAATTCCTGTAGGGGTGCTGATAGGCGGAAGAGAGGGTGTTGTGATCCACCTTTCATCGAAGTTGAAACCCTCACCCCCCGATGGCAACGGCGGCGGCGGTGTGTGTAGAGAGTGGGAGGTTAGATGACATCGTTGAGAAAATTTCTTCTTTTTTCTCTTCGTTTGTAGGTGATGTCTTGCATGTGGCCGACAATGGGCAGCCATAATTGTTTGCGTTTAATAGGGGTAGGGCGTATGGGGTTATAAATTGATAGGGTTGATTATGTTGTTCTCTTACTAATTCGAGGGAATGGATGGTTTTTTTAAGATGATTAACCTCTTCTTAATTAAGTCCTCCGCCACTTTGAACTGATTTAATTAGTTGAACGAGAAATAAAATTTCCAATGTCAAGGTGACAACTAAGGCAAATAGTGTGGTGCAATTTTTTTAAATACTTTTTAAATTTTTGTAGTTCTTTTTGTTGTACATTATTATTATTTGACATAAATTTATTGGTACTGGTTGTACTACCTGTCGGTGTTTCAAGGTTAACGGGTGATATTTCACCATTATCAACATCAGTGGTGGATGAACTGCTACCTCCCATGCCAATGCGCGTATAAATATTTTCTAAAACGTTAGGCAGCATGATGATGTTTAATTTTCTTTTATTTCGTTAAGTAACCCCTGATAGAGAGCTTCTCCTATATAGGCAACACTTTCTTCCCCAGGTAAAATTTTACTCAGATACCTTACACAGGTAGGTGTGTTGGGCATGAAATCTAGAAATAAATAGGTGTAACCCTGATGTGTGGCCTCTATATATGCTTCTTTAAATTCTTTGGCCGATATGCCTTCCACCTGTTGACCAAAATGGCGACATTGTTTACTGTCACGTGAACTTTTGAATAGAAAAAAATATTTTGTATTCAGACTAACTGTGCGACTTTCGTTACCTCTAGGAAATAAATTTTGATTAAAAAGATTGACACTTATATTGTCATGATGACTTCCTTTTGTAAACATATCTGAAATAAATTTATTAGATTGACACTCGATCATCAAATCGTCAATAATAATTAGAGTTTTTAGTTGTTTATCATCATTCGTAGGAATTTCGTCCAACAAACCTTCGTGTAATTGTACTTTTTTAAAATTGTCACAAACTTGTTTATTATCGTATAAAGGTTGATATTTACCATAGCATATAATGAGTTTATCAAGAGGCGTTGAAATCATTTCATTTGATTTATGTAAACATTTTGTTAAAAATACCATTTTACCACATCGTGTTGGTCCTGCAATAATGCAAGTAAAAGGATGTAATAATTTTACGTCATATTTTTTATCTAAAAAGTAATACATGTTTTTTTTGCTAATTTTTTACATAATGTTTTTTCAAAAAATTAAATTGCCTTCTCTTAGACTAAATGGTAAAATGGTATAATTAGACTTTTACACATTCTATTTATAATATCAACATGCAAAAAAATAAAAAACAAAAATTTTTCATTTTTAATAAAACATATTTTTTATTTAATAAATAAGGCAGTCGAATAGCCCAGTTGGTAAAAGCGTGGACTGGGAGTCGGACGATTCGGAGTTCGAATCCCGACCACTGCCTACACGTGGAATGGATGATGGGTTTTTTTCATCCATTCTTTCTCGACTCATCCAGAGGATGGAAATGGTCGAGGAACAGTTGAGCCTCTGCTGACTTAAAATAATAATAAGAATAATTAAAAAATATAATAGGTATGACTGATGTAGGAGTGGAGACGCAGGCGAGTGCTTGGAAGCTCCATAACCCCACTGTTAAAGGTTGAATTACCAAACAGGAAAAAGAATAATAATATTTAATAAATATAAAAATTTTTTAAAATATTTGTTTACATAATTATTTAATTGACATTATTAATTGCTTGATATTTTTAAAAACTGAAAAAAGTAGTTAAATAATTAATCATCATCGATAGTGATGACTTCCGGATTGTTGTTGTTGTTGTTGGTAACATGACGAATACTGGCTGTATAACGATGACTACGATTTTCACCTCTAGAAGTCGATGATGACCCTCCCGACGACGAAGAAAATGTAGAGGCACTGCTACCGTCCACAATGTTGGTGGTGACTAACTTTTTTTCTACCGAATATGGTTTTACACAAGCAACAGGAGGGGCGCTTTTTTTCTTACCGTTGAAGTTTTTTTAAGATTGTTGTCGATTATCATCAATATGATTTGTTTTTGTTGGTGGTGCCCCTATTCCATAACCTTTATCATCCTCGTCATCTGGCAGACTTGCGGTGTCAGCTTCCGATAAAATTTCGTTTGTAGTAGTGATGGCATCTAAAGGTTGATATCGAACTGTTTATGTTGGCTGGTGAGATTTTAAAAGTGGTAGATTTTCCTCCTCCTCTTCATCATTTTGGCTGACAATGTTAGTAAATATAAACTGCATGGCCTGTGCTGTACGTGGTTCGCCTTTGTTTTCATTAGGATCCAGCATGGCAAAAGCTTGGTCGATCAAGGGTATCAGCTGTTTTAATTGTACCCAACTTTCTTGGGTAAAGTTTAGACCCGTACACAACCACTTTGACGAGGCACAACATCACCCATACTGGTGGCTGAATTGAAAACACGTTCCAAGGCTCTTAATTCCAGGAATTTTCGTTGCTGATAGGTATAGACTTTTAAACCTCGATTATATCCAAAAATTTTATAGCCAGCAATTTGACCTTCCATATCGCTGACGGATCGATAAAGTTCATTAGCGAGTGTAGTATAACATCCGTTTTCACCGTCGCCAAATTGTTGAGTCAACATCGGCCGTAGGATTGAAGATCTGGGCACATTTTGTGGCGTATAATTATATTTACCATTCATTTTTGTTGTTTAACTTTTTTAAAAAATATTTTTCTTAAGAGAGAGTTGTTACGCTTTTAAAAGTTATAAAATAAATGATTATTAAACAAGCAGTGTGTGTGGCTTTTTATTGCTAAAATTTTTAAAGTTAAGGGGGGTAATAGGGTGCTTTTTATTTACTTATATCTGATAGTTTACTACAACTGTAAATTTAAATTGATTAATTTAAGAGGTGTCAAAAAAAGGTTAAAAGGTTTTTCAATTATTTCTTGCTTCACCCTCCTCTCCAACTACCTCCTATATAACACACATGTGAAAACTGTAGTAATCTATTAACATCATGATGAATAACTACTAAACCACTTAATTTTTAAAAACACGTTTTATTATTGTAATGTTAATGCACAGTGGGTGATACAGGAGGAGAGGAAGAAGAGGTAGATAAAGAAGTAAAAGTGTTAAAAGAAACACGCGTATTAAATTACTTAGCTATAATATTGTTCACGTTACAATGACGTAGTAAAAAGTTTTGATGTGTATACTATTTTGATTTATTACAAAATGAACAGTTTTTAAAGCATGTACAACTTTGTTTTAATGTCAACAATGTTGTTGATTTAACGTTATGAGGGTCATATTTTTTATATAACATTTTCGTTACCATTTCATCGTTTAAACTTAAATCCATAGTATATAAACGATTTAAAATATGTGTAGGAGAAATTTTTTTATATCGGTTAAATAAATAAAACAAACAATGAGCCCCGCATGCAAAACTAATGGGACTCTGTAATATATGAGGATAATTAAGATATTTTTTTGAAAGTGTTTTTCAAACCATTGTTGCCAATATAGGTGATAAAATGATGGAGAGTTGCCAAATAAGTCAAAAAATTCTCCCTGCATACGTTCGTTAACATAGAAACAAACCCAATGTTGACAGCCTTTATTGTCTTCATCTGTATTTAAAATTATACTCATACCCTTAAATGGTTTATTTATGCACTTTAAATGGTTAGCAGGAAGTACTCTTAAAAAGCAACCTTTACCGCTGGTGGTAAGTCATATTTTGTTCATACATTTATCCAAAGTAAAATTATCCATATTTTTCTTACGTTAAGCATTAGAGTTGACGACACTAACCTGGCGATTACGATTAATGTACATTTTTTGACTAAACACGCCGTAATATATCATTTGCATATTTTCAGCTAATTTAACGATAAAGTGCCCGTTTAATTTTAAAACACCGGATTGATTGGGCTGCGTCAAGTCACTACCGGCATTATTATTGGTAAAATCAAACACTATTACAGTATATCCTTTGGCATAATTTTGATGTGTAATAATGGGAGCAGGTGTAGAAGCTGTACCAGCATCTACATTATTTAAAATCGACATGTATCCTTCCATAAAATCATCATTAGCAAAGTCAACGATTTTAATTCCGCATTGTGTTATTCTACTGTCTACGGTTGCCGTCAGATCTTTTAAACTACAATGATGAAAATTAAAAGGGTTTTTGTCAGGAGTACCGTTTAAAGCTTCATGGGTTACAAAAGCACAGACAAAACTGTTTGGCACTTTACCGTTAAAAGGGTCGTTGAGTACAAAGGACAGAGAATCCTTGGCGATGGAATGCGATCTCACATGAATGTCAGGAAACGCAAAAGAAAATTGTCCAAATGGCATTGGACGTTCCAATAGTTTAGCATATTGATATAAAATTGCATTATCCGGCCTGTATTTGTTATATAGCAACACTATGTCGTCAATTTTAAATTGGTAACCTCCTTTGACTGGATCGTAATTTAAATAAAATTCAGGTTTACTACGTGTTAATTTAAGACGTGTTTGAATAAGATTAGGCATTAATATTCCGCAGCGTGATAGATCCAAATGTAATGGAACAACCATGTTGTAATTTTTTGATAAAGCTATATTGGCGTTTAAATTTTTGGTAGCGGTCGTACAGCCATCAGCGTTTGGTGCGTAAACGTCATTAACCCCATTTGCATCAGGTATAAAACCCTGCAATAGTCCTTTACTTTTTATTAACTCGTCATCAAAATTTAACAAATTTTCAAAGTAACATTTATAAGGATATAGGTTACTGGCCGTTGTAAATAGGCAGCTGTTAATACTTAATTTGATTTGTCTAAACCAGTGGTTCCCAAAACTTTTTGGCCCATCGACCCCTTGGCAAGTTTTTTGGTTTTTCGTAGACCCTTTGCCAAATTTTCATCAACTTCAATTAACATGATACACTTCAATCAACAAAATACATTCAAACACATGTTAAGTTTAATACATTTCTTAATTAAATTCAAATTAAAATAAACAAATTCAAATTTACTTTTTTTTACCTAAAACTAAGCAATAACTAAATGATTTTAGTGGGATGGATGAGCCTGATGCTTTAATATTAGATTATCAACATTTGGCGCCAATTTTGTTAGGTTTAATCTTAAATCTCCCCGGTTAACAATATCGAGTCTGTTTCTTTTTTTGTTAAAATATTGGCAACTGTGCTGAAACCCCTTTCCACTAGATATGAAGATGGAAAAGCAATTAAAAACTTTCTTGCAATAATCCATAATACGGGATAAGTCACAGGTATGTTTTTTTGAAGCCAGAATTGCTGATATCCATTTCTAAACTGTACTTTAAGTTCTTCGTTAGTGCTTATTCCAATCAGTTCCTCTTGTAGTGCAACATCTGTTTCATCAATGACACCATATGGATTGATTTTCCATGGTGGTATTTCCATACTCAAAACATCCTCAAACCTAGTTTCAAAATCGGAATAGAGGGCATTTAAATGTTGAACGTAGGTTAAAACATCATCTTCCTGACAGTCTGTCTGTGACAAATTGGGGAACTGGGATAATTCGCCTCGTCCAATGTTTTGCTTCATTAGCTTAATTCTGCCAAGAAATGCTGATATGATAGATTTTGTTTTAATCAAATTTAGGTTGTCACCTTGTAACTCCAAGTTAACCATATTGAATTTAGTAAACAAATCTGTTAAATAGGCAATGTCCATTTTCCACTTCATTAACTTTTCTTTTAAAATTTTATCTTTAGCATCCAGAAATTCCAAAATAGTCTCAAAAAGTGCATAAAATCTTGTCAAGCATAAGCCTTTCGACAACCAGCATACTTCAGTGTGAAGGAGTAATTGATGAAAGTCCTCATCATTTTCTTCACACAACTGTGCAAATAACCGCATATTCAATGCGTGGCTTCGGATTCGATTTACTGCATTAATAACCAATTGAAGAGATTCATGCCATCTAACACTCAAATTTTTAGCAACTAAATGTTGTCGATGTATGACACAATGTATTGCTAACACTTCTGGTACATTTTGTTTTAAATAGCTTATAAATCCACGATAACATCCAACCATTGCAGGTGTTCCATCTGTAGCTACCGATATTATATTTGATAAAGGGATTGCTTTTTCCATGAAGTAATTCTTCAAAACATTAAATATTGATTCACCTTTAGTGTCTGTTGTCAAAGTTCTCGCAAAAAGCAGTTCTTCAAAGATTTTTTGATCCATAATAAAACGAACATATGCCAATAATAATGCTTCATTATTAGGTAAAGTTGACTCGTCCAGTTGTAAGGAAAAATGGGTCATTTTCAAATAATTACACAAGAAGCATTTCAATATCAGAACTCATTTCATCAATACGTCTTTCAACTGTGTTGTTGCTTAAAGGAATTCTTTTAATGATATCAAACGCAGGTTTGTGTAAAACAGTTTTTAAAACCTCTTCAACAGCTGGCAAAATTAACTTTTCACCAATAGTATGGGATTTTCCGGATTTTGCTATAAGCAGTGAGATATTGTAAGAGGCCCGCAAACCATCATCATTTCTCTGTAACGGCAAAGCCAGCATTTTGTCCAGTGTTGGTCTTTTCTGAAGTTTATCTTTGAGTGTTTGAAAGTAATTCAAATCTTTATCTTTTTTATCAGGGTGACATCTTCTCAGATGGTCCTGCAGCTTAGATGGTTTCATAGCGTCATTGCTTAAAATTTTGTTGCATAAAAGACACATAGGCAATTGTTTGTCAGACAATGATGGAATGAAACCCAGTTTCAAATAATCAACACTGTACTGTCTACATTTCTTTTTAGAATCAGACATGGCTTCAGTTATCTGTGTTCAAAATTAAATAATTATTTTAAATAACAAAGTCCAGCTTGTAATTTTGCATGATTAACTCTTGTCCGGGCAACCTCATTTTATGAAAAAAAAGGGCAACTTGAGTCTGTTAAGCTCTTATAGAACTCAATGCATAAGCACACTAAATATGACATTTAATTAAAGTTAAGTGTTTCATAAATTATGACAACTGTTTATCAAATATTTTATAACTTAAAATAAAATTATATATGCAATAATTGTTATTCAATACTAGATTTTTTAGATTCCAAAACATTTACATTGTGTTGTATGAGAGCCAAACAGACTCTCATTGCTCTGATATGTTCAAAAATTTGATTTTGTATTTTGTAAAACAAATTATTTGTAAAATGCAATTTCATTAATTAGATTTTAATAAACAGTTACAAAATTTCACAAACAAATTTGATATTAACTAATGAAGTTATTTAATGACAAAGTAGTTGAAGAGCCTAACAGACTCAAGGTGCTGGGAGAAGAGTTAATAATAATTTTTCTAATTTATTAATTCTGCTCAATACAAGTACAAAGCTAAAATGTTATAAAAATAATGTACTTACTATTCTCCAGCACTCTCACACAAAATTATAGTAATTCACAATTGTTAGTGACACTTTCTATTTAAATACACAGGAAACAAATAAATGCATTAGCCGCTCATTCATTTTAATAGACTGACGATTTGAACAAGTCAGTGCCTGTTTGCAAAGCTTTGAGACGAGACGAGACTTTTTACTGCGCGTATGCAGTTATAAGCTGTTACGTAATAAACACAGTCAAAACACTACTACAGTTTGGTATGAATATTTATTTTAGCAACTATAATAATTTAAATTAGTATGTTTAATAAAATTGTGTATTGTGTTACTTATTATACAGTAAGTACTATCAAAATATATTGATTATTTTTTTACAGAATGCCAAAATTAAAATCACAATATGTTAATACGAGATTTACTACCGTGGACCCCCATTTTGACTTCATGGACCCCCAAATTTTTTTACGTTGATGTAGACCCCTTGCAGGTCTATATCGACCCCAGGGGGTCGATATAGACCACTTTGGGAATCACTGGCCTAAACAGTGCTGATCCAAAACAATTGGTAGGAGTCACCACATCAGCATCTGTTAAAAGGGTGCCATCATGTTTCACCACTCTCCCTTTTATGTGTAATTTTAGGTCTTGGAAATCCGCAAAATATTCCATATCAGGTGGAATTACAAAATTGATGGTGTCCTCAGTAGGTTCAGTAGACAGTTGCATATCCACCTCAATACAGTCAATGATGTCATTCTGATAATCTCCATCCTCTTTAAAAAGCATCAATCTAGATTCAGCAATGTGCAGCACTTTTGTTGTTGTTGTGTTTAATTGTTATTTATTATTATTATTATTAATTGGCAGCACGATGATAACGCTTTTGCTTGACCATATGTCTTACAGGTCTAAATATATCTTCTCTAGTGAGCTACTTTTTGACTTTTATTGCCTTTTTATTTGGTGGCTTATGATATGATGTTGGAAGCTTCCGCTTTTGAGAAGGTATGTTCACTCCTCTAAATTGCGCATCAGTTAGTTGTTTCATTGCTCCAGGTAACAACCCTACAGGTAGTCCCTGCATTGGAGTTGTACTACCACCACCACCACTGAATGTTTTGTTGATGGATCTTGCAGCTCTATTTACTAATACATTGCCAGCATTTGAGAAATGTTATCTGCCTGCTTCTTTTAACTGACGTCCATCCAAAACATCCGTCAAAATGTTCATTCCAGCTCTTCCTAATTCTTTACCAGTGGAATGTAATGCTGGTGTCAGCCAACGAAATACATTTGAAAAAAAGCTCCCTAAACCTCGTCCTCTTTGAAATCGTACTCCAGAGTAGTATGGATCACCCCCACCATTTTGCTTGTTGTAATAGCACATGTTTGATGGTGGATTATATTCAGCTCTCGCCATTGTTTTTAAACAACACAGTGTTGACAATCTCTCTCTCTCTTTCTCTAATAAAAGTGTTTGTTTTGAGGTCTAAAGTGAAGTTTAAGACTGGTGACACCTCTTTCAAATGGAAATAAACTGCTGTAATGTGTGCGTAATTCTACTTTTATGGTTTGAAAGCTCTGTCTGCTGACAGGTACATACTGTGGCTTGATGTAGAGATAATGATTGTTGACGCTTCCACCAGCCCTATTTATAGGAACTATCTGCAACAGTGTCACCTTTTGGTCACCTACAAATTGATGCTCTATAATGTCTGTATGCACATACATGGCTGGCTCCCATATTTCTGGTGGGTATGGAGCACACCATCTTTTTCCTGTTGCATTTGATGATGCTAATGCACACTCATTTCGTGATTCATCTTCATCGAATCCCAACATTTGCATTAAGGGGCTCTTAGCATTCATAAAACACTCCAAAGCACCGCTGAAAATTTCATCAATGTGTATCCGTTTGTGTATCGGATCATATGAAAAATGAATGAGATTTTTAGGAGCAACAGTAACAGCCATTTGTGCAGGTTTTTCAATATTTAGGAGACCATCACTACAGATTTTAATGAGTGGTTTTACATCTTCATTTACTGTGGTGTTACTTTCTTTTAGTAAAGTTACCACATTGTCATACATCCCATGTTTTATTTTTAGATTAGTACATATTAATTTCATGGCACCATCATTAGATTTGCAAATGGTAGTAAACTGTAGTCAGCATCTTCTTTCAAATGTGCTGTTAGTTGTGCTACTGTACCTGCTGGCAGGTTTGCTGAAGGTACATTTATAGTGTAACTCAATGTGTCACAGGTTTTGGTGACATTTTTCCAAGTTGGATGATATATGATATCTACCAAACTTACCTCCCAATCCATTGATTTTAAATTGATGTCATCTTTCAAATGCACTGTAAACTGCGACTGCGAGTTATTGGGGTAATATCCATATGAAAAATTGGATATTAAGTAAACATATAAACCATTTTCACTTTCCATTTTTTATTTTGGTTTGTTACTATTATTTGTCAACTTAACGGTTGTGTGCATAACAGCTCTTGTTGTGGTAGTTTTTGTTGTTGAAAAGTAGTTTGCTAACAGAATGACAGTTTACAGCAGCAATCCTGACCTTTTCTATTGTTTGTATGCTATTTATTATTATTATTTTGACAAATTAAAGAAATAGAAAGGGGTGTGGCTGTGGGCCGCGCAAAAAGTGAGAGGGTTTGTCGCGCCTTGCCGTCGCCAAGCTTTTTGCGCGTGCTCCTTTCGCAGCTCTCCCCTCACGCGCCCTCTCACGCGCCCTTCCGCAGACCCCCCTTGTGCGTCCCTCCGAGGACCCCCTCAAGTGCCCTGCTGCGGACCCCCCTCGCTCGCCATTCCAAGGACCCCTTCATGCGCCCCCCCGCGGATTCCCCTTTACGCGCTTGATTCAGGATTCTAAATCGATGGCTGGCACTAGTGCCGGCCAACGAGTTCAGAATGTGAAGCACCCCACCCCTCCCAAATCCCCACACACTTTCCATTACTTAATTAAAAACAAAAAAATAAATCACACATTTTATTTAAAACCAGCAACTTTTATTTAACATCAAAATATGATGAACAATGTTAAACAACATCTTTTATTTCAGCAGCATTTACCCAACTATTCATGTGCGCAGGATAACCTAGCCATTTTACTAAATGCATTTTCCTTTTATTAACATATTTTGTTTCAAGAATTTTTTCTATTTTATAAAGTGTATTATCATCATCATCGGCTGGTGTTAAAATTTTTTGTAACTCTGCTTCATAAAATGTCCCCTCAATCTGTTCACCAGCAAGATCTTTCACCTTATACACAGAATAAGGATGGCTGTCATACACATGATGAATCACAAATATTTCTTCTGTCCAGTTGGGTTCTGCACCTTTTTCAAATGTTTGCTTTACATTTGCCAAACGTACTTTATCCCCAACTTTTAATTTTGGTATTTTGAGCTGATGTTTGTCCAAATAGTTTGGTATACACTTTAGCTTCATTTTCAGAGTTTACTGCAGCAAGTGCAATTCCAATTGAATTATGTGAAGTGTGGTTGTACGAATTCATATGACGATTAAGTGTGTCCAAATATCTGTAGCTGTTGATAGCTGAGGCATTTATACAGAGACGCTCTCTAAGTGTGCAATTAAAACAATCCACAACCGCCGCTTTAACATCACTGAATGATGTGTAAAAATGTATATTGTACTTTTTAACAAGTCTGTCAACCTTGGAATTTACAAACTCTTTGCCTTGATCAGTGCACAGTTTATCAGGTTTTTGCCCACCATTCTCCTCAATCACATATTCCAAAGCTGCAGCAACATCCTTTGCACTTTTGGTACGTGTAGGTTTGGCCCAGGCATACTTTGAAAACACATCAATTACAGTCAAAATGTACCTGTAGCCGTCATTATACTTTTGCACAGCTTGCATGTCCATCAGATCTGCCTGCCACAAGTCATCAATGCCTACAGCCTCTGTTTTGTTTCTAGGAAAGTGCCGCACTACACGTCTGTGTTGTGTATAGGCATATTGCCTAGCTGCCCATGCTTTGAACTTTGCATTATTTGGATGTCCTATATGACGTCTGAACCGGTCAATACCTCCAAGACTGTTGGGCTCATTAGGATCATAATACTTTGCACCATCATTACTCAACAGTTCAACCAGGTCTCTATAGTCTGCTATTTAAGTTGTTGTCGGCAGATTTTCTTGTTGTGCAAACTTGCCCCACAATGAATTTAGCATAAATTTAGCTATAGCTCTTTTACCAGGGTTTTTCTCCACATTTTCCAGTTTTATACTTTCTACACTTTCATAATCTTTAACCTCTTATGACCCAATGTGTAAATTTGGAAGCCTACCCAAACTCTGTTTAACATAGGCGTTTGAAATACAAATTTTGATATTTTCCCAGTTGTGCCTTTTCTACACACCCATAGACTTATTATGGTATTCATTAATGCCATCTATTAGCACTACCAATAACTAAATGGTTGGGGTGAATTTGGCATTTGGTAGTGAATTGCATGTCACAAAAATTGAGACGTTTTAGATTTTTTTCTGGAGTTTCAAGGGAGTTTACTGTTTTGAAAAAATACATAACATGTAACTAATGGTCTAAACTAACCATTTAATATATATAGATCAAAATTGCATGATGGATTTCTTTGTAGTAATCCATAATTAGTATGAGTAAATTTGGCATCACTGGGACACCAGTGCTAAAAAAACACCTGAATGTGTTAGTGTAAAATAACATTGTAGATTTTATTTTCATGAAATTTAGGTAGCTTTTTCAATAAAATAATATTTATATTGATGAAATAAGGATAAATAACCATTTTTGGACCAAAAGTATTGGATTTCAAGCCTAAATCAAAAGATATTTCACTTGAAAGTGACAATAGTGACTGCCAAAATGTTTAAAAGTAAATTTTAAAAGATGATACAAAGAAATAAAACACTATTTAGAACGTACATGACCACAGATTGAACAGATGTACATTAATTTTATGGGGAAGCAACTCAATAAAAAAACTTATGCAAATTCCTACATGCAAATCTCAATCTCATGTTATTTTGTAAAAAATTCAAAGTGAATTTATGCTTAGTTATTAATAGAATATGATTTAAAACATTCCACAATACTTAACTACTAAAATATTCATGTTTATATAGGCATTGTATATTTTACTATAGGTACTACCATTAGAAAAAGTTAATGATGGATGCCCGGTGAGTAATTTTGGCACTGTACCTCAAAATCATTAAATAAAAAATAATTAAAAAAAAAAACATTTTTATTGAATAAAGACATGAAAATAATGTAAATAAGTCATTTAATAATTTTTTTCTTTGCTGGAACATAATTTGGATCATAAGAGGTTAATATACTGGTGTCTGTCTTGCTCCGACTTGACCCAAACAGGCCATCCTGATGACTCTTGTTTAATTTTTAAAAGAGTGTTAACATATTTAGCAGATAGACCTTTAATAGTTTCTTTATAGTGCCACACTTCAAACATTTTGATCACTCTGTAATGACGTTTTACTGCTTCATCTACCTCAATAGTTGTCCATGTACCATGCATTTCTCTTGCCTCATTATCATGATTACACTCTTCCTGCTGGTTTTGAGCACATGCAACACACAGTGGAAACATCAATAGTAGTTAGGGTACATCCTAAGCCGGGCCAATCAGCGTTGAGCTTTTGGGCGCGAAATTTGAATCTGACCAATCAGAGAGCAGGATTGGGTGGTGGGCATGGCTAAGTGGAAAAGTGGGCAGAGCCTACTGTTACAAATGCCCCATGTTAAACTCTCGTAGTGATGTCATAATTTCTTTTTGTGTTACATTGTATGAGGCAACCCTGTACATATGCGCTCCCAGCTGTTGTGTGTTAAATGGGTAGCGCATGCATAGCGTAAACATACCCGCTACGTGTTTGTCGATATTAATCCGATCAGGCTCCGCCTCGATTAGTTACAGTTATAATGGCATACATGTGTTTTAAGTATTATTTATGTAATACAAAAAAATGTCAATAAAGTTAAGTGTTTTGTTTGAGTTGAAGAGAGGAATGCGTTAAGTGATTTATGTAATATGAATAAAAAATGAAAGAGGGGGAAAATAATGATTCATGGGATTTTTCTTTTTGAGAGATTATTTTTTAAAACAATGCATGTGTGTCAATAGTTAAACAGTTTTAGAAACTAAAATTGTTTAGTACACTTGCAGAGATGGCTTGGTTAAAGTTAATAACGTATGATTTTAATAATTTGGATATACAGGAGGCCCTCGAGATACATAACTGGTTCGTTCCAGTACCCTTTATGCAACTCGAATTTTATGCAAGTCCGAGGAATCCTTTATTTATGCTGAAAAAAGTGGTTAAGTAACCATATACTAAGTTGAAAACATCATTATATCAGTAAATTATACTAAAATGATATTAAAATAAGTTATTAAATAATCAAGAATTTGTTTTCAACAATAATTCCTTCACATTGTTTGTGTGCATTCAGTTTGTTATTGAGTGCTTTCAGTGCCAAAAACCAATTTTCAGAGCGCCTTAACGTTAAAATTTGTATATGTAACTCAAGGATTATGCATGTCGAAACTATGTATCTCGAGGGCTTCCTGTAAGTCCTAACAGATTATTATGTGCGGATAGTTTGCATAAAATTTATGTGGGATGTTATGATCGTAATAAGAAGTGTATTTCGTTGATTGAATACGACACTTTGACCCAGTTGGGGAATTATATAACGTTCGATAAATCGAAGGTGAAGGAGCACTGTATTTTGTATGTGCGTGGATTGTCATGGGGAGAAGATGTAATTTTGGTAACTCGTGAGATACATGAATTGGATTATTATGATCCTAACTATTTGGAAAGTCGTTTTGTGGTATTTTATCGTATCGATTTTAAGAAGCATGAGTTGAAGCAACTTTACCAGTTTCAATGTGGAAAAGTTAATGCCTGTTTGGTGGGCAGAAGTGTTTTTATAATACAAAGTTATGAAGACACGTTTACAAAGGCTTTGATGATTGATTCGATAACAGGTGGAACAAAAGATATAACTTTTGCGCGTTTAATTCCAAAATTTAAATTTCACGGCTACGTTATAATACCCAAATGAGTGTATTGGGTTTAAAAATTTATATTATGGTATGCCCTATTGGTGCAAAAATGAGAAGACAATTGACGCGTTTGTATGTTTACGATACGGTAGAGGATTGTATTAGTTATAAAGCGCAAATCGGTATCTCTTACCGTTGTTTTTATGGTATTACGTCGGATGTAAGATTGTTTGTGCGTTATAATAATATTGATAATATTTACATTGTTAATGAAAAGTTGAACGTGTTGCAAGTAATTGTCGCTGATGTTTATGAGTCGTTTAATTGTTGTGGATAAGCAGATTTATGTGTATAATGTGTCGTTCTTTTCGTTATCAAAAGAGTTGACAAAAAGTATTCTAAAATACGGAATATTTCATTGGCTTTCGTTGAATCGTGATTTTATTATAAAATTACTTTTTAGACGTTATACGTCGTTACCGTCGTTACAAGAGTTGTGTAATATTGTGTTTCTTGAATGAAGTTACTTAGTTCTTGTAGATTTGGTAGCTCAATTATGTCGACATTTTTGTTCTCATTTTCAGCAGATGTCTGAGTGGGTGATAAATCAAGAGGTTCATCAACATTATCAACTTTTTATTATGTTCAATTTTGGTGGATTTTTTGTTGTTTTTGTTGTTAGATTTTCTTTTTTTGTTGTTGTTAAGTCTTCCTACCAATTTCATATTTTGATCAGGTTTGACGATTTCTTTTTGCTGTAAAACTTTGATGGGGGTACACGTTGGTTGTTGTTGTTTCTAGATGACAATCCTCATTTACCCAGAAAGGTATTTCTTTGAAGAATAAGGGCATTATAGTTGTGCGGTATGATGCATGTATAAACACATATAAGTTGGATGATACTGTCTCCTTGATTAATTAGAAAATTTAGTTTTCTTAAATTTATTAGAATAACGATGATTTCGCCGGTGTAATCACGATCGATTACGCCTCCTAATACGTGATACCGTTCTGTGCCGCTAATCCGCTTCGATCGGCGATATGTCCATAACAATTTTCGGGTAATTGGGTTGATTTGTCTAATTTCACTGGGGGAATGTGACAGGTTACGGAGGAGTACAGATCTAAGCTGGCCAAATATTGAGTTGAGCGGGTTGGAGGAAATGCTTGACCGTTAAGCGGAGCCCATTCTAACGTTAACGCCATTTTTTTAAAAAAAGGTATTCATAAACATATATTTTTCTGAGGAAGATGTTTAACACCACGCAAAATCTGTTGAAATAAGGTGAAGGTGTAAACAATTTTTGAATTTATAGTTTTGTAGATGCAAAGTGTTTATAGAAGATAAAAACAGAAAGGGGAAGAGATTTAAAAAAATAGTGAAATTACTTTTTTTTAAAAAAAGAAAAAAGTTAATTGTTAACATGATATTGTTTTGACGGACAAATATGTACAAATATAAAGGGGGTAAGTTTAAAAGCGTTTTGACATGTGTGAGGTTAAAAATATTTTTAACCTTACGACAGTTAGCTAAGTGTTGTTGAAATATCTACAGAAGAAAAACGAAATAGGATAAGGGTATTTTAATTTTTATGGGATGTTAATATAAATAAAAGGGGGGTGTTGGTGACATGCGTGAGAAGAGGAGAGAAAAAGAGGAAGAAAGGTTTAAAAGTTTAAATACAATATATCAAATAAAAAGAAGAAAAATATATACAGAAGAGGGGCGTGTTTTTACTATGACGTGTGGTATATGACAAAAAAATAAAGTATGAAGAAAAAGTATAAAAGCATTTGCTCAAGTGATCTTGTAAAATTATTTTTGTGAACGTTTTGTATATGCTGTTTGCTGAATAATAATAGTTAGAAGCGGTAGATAGAGAAAGTGTCCGTTATGATGGGTCCACATCGTTTTGATATTACGATCGGCAAAGCACAGCAGTTGTTAATATCATTAGTTTTTGTATTAATCGATCAAATGTTGGAGTTGGTGGCTGAAAAGAGTAAATTTTATTCAACAACTTTTAGCAGTAACGAAACGAATGATAATATTAGAGCGTATGGGTTAAAAGTTAAACCGTTAACTAAGATGAGGTGCTTTCATGGTTACCTGCTCCTCTAAATATGTCAACTGACGGTGGTAATACTACGACAGGAACTGTTGATGGCGGTAAAAATGTTACTACATCTTTAAATGTTCCTCCTCCTCCTCCCTTGTCGCCATCGATATCGGAGAAATCATCATATGATGAACCTTGGAGTAAAGTTTATAAAAAAAAGTGCAGACGATAATAGTCAGGAAAAATGAAGAAGAAGAAATGACGACAATTGACAATTAATGTATCATCCGCTTACCATATATTTGTGTACTAAATTTTTATTTCATGCATCCGATGATTATTATAATTGATTTATTTGTTTGTATTAAAAATAATACTCAATAACACACTTTATGTAAGAAAAAATATAATTCTTTATTATCAATTTTTATACATTTAATAAAAAAACATGTATCCCATCATTATCATTTTAAAAATAAAAAATTATATTCCCCCAAAAAATATTATTTTTAATTACTATAAATTAGCCATTTTTTAGTAGGTACAAAGGGTTTTCGTCGTCCAAAAAGTTGTTTTAGACCTCGTCTTCCTCCTTTTTGTTTTCTCTTTTGTTGTTGTTGTTTAAGTTTAGTTTTGCTACGTGTATGTGTAGCGGGTGGTGATACTGATTTAGCGGCGATGGATTGTTGTGATGTTGAAGGTAACGACGATACAGAGCTGTCCAGTGATAACGGTAAAGGTATGGGTGTAAGAACGATTTCAACGAATTTCTTCTTTTTTTTCTTTTTTTGTCGAGAAGTTGCTGATGTTGTTGCGGAAGTGGATGGTAGGGTTGTAGAGTAAATATTTGGCGGCGGAGATGGATGCGCATTTTCTGGCGTTGTGTTAAATGTGGGGTTAAGTGGTGCTGCTTGCTCTTCACTTGCTGTTGTTGAAGGTATTATTGACGTTAAAGTATGTTCGTTTTGACGTAATTGTTCGAGTATTTGATTAAATTTTTCCACTAGTTTGTGGTACTGTCGCATGCGATGTTGTAAAGGTAATTTGGATTTTTTTCCTAAAAGCTTAGAAATTTGTAGTTGTGTTTTATAAAGTATCTGTATTTTATTATGCATGTTGTCAGAAGTTGTTAAGGGTTGCAGCAAATGTTGTCTTAATTTTTTGTAATCCTCTACATCCACAAGCATCATTTTACATACCATTTTTTTTAATTAACGTGTTAAAAGCGATGAGGCTAAACTAGCGATGGCAGGACCTAAAATACCAATTAAGGGACCTATGAAACCTTCATTCTGTGACATTAGTTGACGTTTCTGAGGACGTGACAACTTTGGTTCTGATAAATGATGAATAATTTTGCCATATTTATGTAAACGACTTAAACCCTTTTTTTTACCCATATATTTGTTACGATAATTAAGACAAAATTCTGACATTTTATCTACGGCAGCAGGTGATAAACGTTGACAATAGGCGGCCTGTTGTTCAGGTTGGTTTTTGAGATGCCGTAATATTTCTAATTCCTGTAGGGGTGCTGATAGGCGGAAGAGAGGGTGTTGTGATCCACCTTTCATCGAAGTTGAAACCCTCACCCCCCGATGGCAACGGCGGCGGCGGTGTGTGTAGAGAGTGGGAGGTTAGATGACATCGTTGAGAAAATTTCTTCTTTTTTCTCTTCGTTTGTAGGTGATGTCTTGCATGTGGCCGACAATGGGCAGCCATAATTGTTTGCGTTTAATAGGGGTAGGGCGTATGGGGTTATAAATTGATAGGGTTGATTATGTTGTTCTCTTACTAATTCGAGGGAATGGATGGTTTTTTTAAGATGATTAACCTCTTCTTAATTAAGTCCTCCGCCACTTTGAACTGATTTAATTAGTTGAACGAGAAATAAAATTTCCAATGTCAAGGTGACAACTAAGGCAAATAGTGTGGTGCAATTTTTTTAAATACTTTTTAAATTTTTGTAGTTCTTTTTGTTGTACATTATTATTATTTGACATAAATTTATTGGTACTGGTTGTACTACCTGTCGGTGTTTCAAGGTTAACGGGTGATATTTCACCATTATCAACATCAGTGGTGGATGAACTGCTACCTCCCATGCCAATGCGCGTATAAATATTTTCTAAAACGTTAGGCAGCATGATGATGTTTAATTTTCTTTTATTTCGTTAAGTAACCCCTGATAGAGAGCTTCTCCTATATAGGCAACACTTTCTTCCCCAGGTAAAATTTTACTCAGATACCTTACACAGGTAGGTGTGTTGGGCATGAAATCTAGAAATAAATAGGTGTAACCCTGATGTGTGGCCTCTATATATGCTTCTTTAAATTCTTTGGCCGATATGCCTTCCACCTGTTGACCAAAATGGCGACATTGTTTACTGTCACGTGAACTTTTGAATAGAAAAAAATATTTTGTATTCAGACTAACTGTGCGACTTTCGTTACCTCTAGGAAATAAATTTTGATTAAAAAGATTGACACTTATATTGTCATGATGACTTCCTTTTGTAAACATATCTGAAATAAATTTATTAGATTGACACTCGATCATCAAATCGTCAATAATAATTAGAGTTTTTAGTTGTTTATCATCATTCGTAGGAATTTCGTCCAACAAACCTTCGTGTAATTGTACTTTTTTAAAATTGTCACAAACTTGTTTATTATCGTATAAAGGTTGATATTTACCATAGCATATAATGAGTTTATCAAGAGGCGTTGAAATCATTTCATTTGATTTATGTAAACATTTTGTTAAAAATACCATTTTACCACATCGTGTTGGTCCTGCAATAATGCAAGTAAAAGGATGTAATAATTTTACGTCATATTTTTTATCTAAAAAGTAATACATGTTTTTTTTGCTAATTTTTTACATAATGTTTTTTCAAAAAATTAAATTGCCTTCTCTTAGACTAAATGGTAAAATGGTATAATTAGACTTTTACACATTCTATTTATAATATCAACATGCAAAAAAATAAAAAACAAAAATTTTTCATTTTTAATAAAACATATTTTTTATTTAATAAATAAGGCAGTCGAATAGCCCAGTTGGTAAAAGCGTGGACTGGGAGTCGGACGATTCGGAGTTCGAATCCCGACCACTGCCTACACGTGGAATGGATGATGGGTTTTTTTCATCCATTCTTTCTCGACTCATCCAGAGGATGGAAATGGTCGAGGAACAGTTGAGCCTCTGCTGACTTAAAATAATAATAAGAATAATTAAAAAATATAATAGGTATGACTGATGTAGGAGTGGAGACGCAGGCGAGTGCTTGGAAGCTCCATAACCCCACTGTTAAAGGTTGAATTACCAAACAGGAAAAAGAATAATAATATTTAATAAATATAAAAATTTTTTAAAATATTTGTTTACATAATTATTTAATTGACATTATTAATTGCTTGATATTTTTAAAAACTGAAAAAAGTAGTTAAATAATTAATCATCATCGATAGTGATGACTTCCGGATTGTTGTTGTTGTTGTTGGTAACATGACGAATACTGGCTGTATAACGATGACTACGATTTTCACCTCTAGAAGTCGATGATGACCCTCCCGACGACGAAGAAAATGTAGAGGCACTGCTACCGTCCACAATGTTGGTGGTGACTAACTTTTTTTCTACCGAATATGGTTTTACACAAGCAACAGGAGGGGCGCTTTTTTTCTTACCGTTGAAGTTTTTTTAAGATTGTTGTCGATTATCATCAATATGATTTGTTTTTGTTGGTGGTGCCCCTATTCCATAACCTTTATCATCCTCGTCATCTGGCAGACTTGCGGTGTCAGCTTCCGATAAAATTTCGTTTGTAGTAGTGATGGCATCTAAAGGTTGATATCGAACTGTTTATGTTGGCTGGTGAGATTTTAAAAGTGGTAGATTTTCCTCCTCCTCTTCATCATTTTGGCTGACAATGTTAGTAAATATAAACTGCATGGCCTGTGCTGTACGTGGTTCGCCTTTGTTTTCATTAGGATCCAGCATGGCAAAAGCTTGGTCGATCAAGGGTATCAGCTGTTTTAATTGTACCCAACTTTCTTGGGTAAAGTTTAGACCCGTACACAACCACTTTGACGAGGCACAACATCACCCATACTGGTGGCTGAATTGAAAACACGTTCCAAGGCTCTTAATTCCAGGAATTTTCGTTGCTGATAGGTATAGACTTTTAAACCTCGATTATATCCAAAAATTTTATAGCCAGCAATTTGACCTTCCATATCGCTGACGGATCGATAAAGTTCATTAGCGAGTGTAGTATAACATCCGTTTTCACCGTCGCCAAATTGTTGAGTCAACATCGGCCGTAGGATTGAAGATCTGGGCACATTTTGTGGCGTATAATTATATTTACCATTCATTTTTGTTGTTTAACTTTTTTAAAAAATATTTTTCTTAAGAGAGAGTTGTTACGCTTTTAAAAGTTATAAAATAAATGATTATTAAACAAGCAGTGTGTGTGGCTTTTTATTGCTAAAATTTTTAAAGTTAAGGGGGGTAATAGGGTGCTTTTTATTTACTTATATCTGATAGTTTACTACAACTGTAAATTTAAATTGATTAATTTAAGAGGTGTCAAAAAAAGGTTAAAAGGTTTTTCAATTATTTCTTGCTTCACCCTCCTCTCCAACTACCTCCTATATAACACACATGTGAAAACTGTAGTAATCTATTAACATCATGATGAATAACTACTAAACCACTTAATTTTTAAAAACACGTTTTATTATTGTAATGTTAATGCACAGTGGGTGATACAGGAGGAGAGGAAGAAGAGGTAGATAAAGAAGTAAAAGTGTTAAAAGAAACACGCGTATTAAATTACTTAGCTATAATATTGTTCACGTTACAATGACGTAGTAAAAAGTTTTGATGTGTATACTATTTTGATTTATTACAAAATGAACAGTTTTTAAAGCATGTACAACTTTGTTTTAATGTCAACAATGTTGTTGATTTAACGTTATGAGGGTCATATTTTTTATATAACATTTTCGTTACCATTTCATCGTTTAAACTTAAATCCATAGTATATAAACGATTTAAAATATGTGTAGGAGAAATTTTTTTATATCGGTTAAATAAATAAAACAAACAATGAGCCCCGCATGCAAAACTAATGGGACTCTGTAATATATGAGGATAATTAAGATATTTTTTTGAAAGTGTTTTTCAAACCATTGTTGCCAATATAGGTGATAAAATGATGGAGAGTTGCCAAATAAGTCAAAAAATTCTCCCTGCATACGTTCGTTAACATAGAAACAAACCCAATGTTGACAGCCTTTATTGTCTTCATCTGTATTTAAAATTATACTCATACCCTTAAATGGTTTATTTATGCACTTTAAATGGTTAGCAGGAAGTACTCTTAAAAAGCAACCTTTACCGCTGGTGGTAAGTCATATTTTGTTCATACATTTATCCAAAGTAAAATTATCCATATTTTTCTTACGTTAAGCATTAGAGTTGACGACACTAACCTGGCGATTACGATTAATGTACATTTTTTGACTAAACACGCCGTAATATATCATTTGCATATTTTCAGCTAATTTAACGATAAAGTGCCCGTTTAATTTTAAAACACCGGATTGATTGGGCTGCGTCAAGTCACTACCGGCATTATTATTGGTAAAATCAAACACTATTACAGTATATCCTTTGGCATAATTTTGATGTGTAATAATGGGAGCAGGTGTAGAAGCTGTACCAGCATCTACATTATTTAAAATCGACATGTATCCTTCCATAAAATCATCATTAGCAAAGTCAACGATTTTAATTCCGCATTGTGTTATTCTACTGTCTACGGTTGCCGTCAGATCTTTTAAACTACAATGATGAAAATTAAAAGGGTTTTTGTCAGGAGTACCGTTTAAAGCTTCATGGGTTACAAAAGCACAGACAAAACTGTTTGGCACTTTACCGTTAAAAGGGTCGTTGAGTACAAAGGACAGAGAATCCTTGGCGATGGAATGCGATCTCACATGAATGTCAGGAAACGCAAAAGAAAATTGTCCAAATGGCATTGGACGTTCCAATAGTTTAGCATATTGATATAAAATTGCATTATCCGGCCTGTATTTGTTATATAGCAACACTATGTCGTCAATTTTAAATTGGTAACCTCCTTTGACTGGATCGTAATTTAAATAAAATTCAGGTTTACTACGTGTTAATTTAAGACGTGTTTGAATAAGATTAGGCATTAATATTCCGCAGCGTGATAGATCCAAATGTAATGGAACAACCATGTTGTAATTTTTTGATAAAGCTATATTGGCGTTTAAATTTTTGGTAGCGGTCGTACAGCCATCAGCGTTTGGTGCGTAAACGTCATTAACCCCATTTGCATCAGGTATAAAACCCTGCAATAGTCCTTTACTTTTTATTAACTCGTCATCAAAATTTAACAAATTTTCAAAGTAACATTTATAAGGATATAGGTTACTGGCCGTTGTAAATAGGCAGCTGTTAATACTTAATTTGATTTGTCTAAACCAGTGGTTCCCAAAACTTTTTGGCCCATCGACCCCTTGGCAAGTTTTTTGGTTTTTCGTAGACCCTTTGCCAAATTTTCATCAACTTCAATTAACATGATACACTTCAATCAACAAAATACATTCAAACACATGTTAAGTTTAATACATTTCTTAATTAAATTCAAATTAAAATAAACAAATTCAAATTTACTTTTTTTTACCTAAAACTAAGCAATAACTAAATGATTTTAGTGGGATGGATGAGCCTGATGCTTTAATATTAGATTATCAACATTTGGCGCCAATTTTGTTAGGTTTAATCTTAAATCTCCCCGGTTAACAATATCGAGTCTGTTTCTTTTTTTGTTAAAATATTGGCAACTGTGCTGAAACCCCTTTCCACTAGATATGAAGATGGAAAAGCAATTAAAAACTTTCTTGCAATAATCCATAATACGGGATAAGTCACAGGTATGTTTTTTTGAAGCCAGAATTGCTGATATCCATTTCTAAACTGTACTTTAAGTTCTTCGTTAGTGCTTATTCCAATCAGTTCCTCTTGTAGTGCAACATCTGTTTCATCAATGACACCATATGGATTGATTTTCCATGGTGGTATTTCCATACTCAAAACATCCTCAAACCTAGTTTCAAAATCGGAATAGAGGGCATTTAAATGTTGAACGTAGGTTAAAACATCATCTTCCTGACAGTCTGTCTGTGACAAATTGGGGAACTGGGATAATTCGCCT
>JAAFCF010006258.1:0-15739 GCA_013389785.1 Helicorthomorpha holstii | reverse complement strand
GTAGCAGTAGTATCATGCTTGAGGGCCTTAGGTTGTGAAATTGGTCTAGATTTATAGATTTCACATTTAGGAGCTTCAGACGGCCATTTTGTAGCAGTAGTATCATGCTGGAGGGAAATAGGTTGAGAATTTTGTCTAGATTTCTAGATTTCAAATTTAGGAGCTTCGGAAGGCTATTTTTTAACAGTAGTATCAAGCTTGAGAGCCTTAGGTTGAGAAGTTGGTCTAGATCTATAGATTTCAGATTTAGGAACTTCAGACGGCCATTTTGTAGCAGTAGTATCATGCTGGAGGGAAATATGATGGGAATTTGGTCTAGATTTCTAAATTTCAAATTTAGGAGCTTCAGAAGGCTATTTTATAACAGTAGTATCAAGCTTGAGGGCCTTAGGTTGAGAGGTTGGTCTAGATCTATAGATATCAGATTTAGGATCTTCAGACGGCCATTTTGTAGCAGTAGTATCGTGCTTGAAAGCCTTATGTTGAGAAATTGGTCTAGATCTATAGATTTCAGATTTAGGATCTTCAGATGGCCATTCTGTAGCAGTAATATCATGCTGGAGAGCATTAGGTTGAGAAATTAGTCTAGATCTATAGATTTTACATTTAGGATCATCAGAAGGCCATTTTGTAGCAGTAGTATCATGCTGGAGGGAAATACAAGACATAACTACAACGACACCTTCACCCACAGTTCAAGGTAATGTAATCATAAGACACAAAACCCAAGTAAGTGTAATGCTTATAAAAATTAAAATATATCTATTTTAATTAATATATAGCGGATAACTCTTATAAATGGATTGTGATTTGCTTATTGGCTACCATCTTAGTAATCGTAATCAGTATTGCAGTTAAATATCACTTAAATATCTTAAGAAACTGCTGTTTTCACTCACAAAATACAGCCAAGTAAGTCATGAAATAACTTAATAAATTAATACTCTATAAAAATACTTTTAAATTTTAGCCCTCAAGAAGTTAGATTAGATGAAATTAGAGCTGAAGTGTCTCACATCATGTCATTAGAAAGAGATGAAAGGGTTGATCGTGATGGATACTTAATACCAACTATAAGAAGCGATTTTAATGCAATGGATAGTGATGGATATTCAATTGTTAGAAATAAGGATGAAGCTCCTATAACTAAACAAGTACATGTCTACGAAAACATTAATTAAGCTATAATTAGAGATAAAATACCGTATGAATTATTATATTATTTTTAGTACTGTATTTTACTGTATCAATAAAAGTAATTTTTTCAGTGAAGTCCATCTGTTATGACAACAAATTCAATTATTTAATACTATTTTACCAATTGACATTAAAACCAAACCGTGTTAGCTAATTAAAATATAAAATTGTGATAAGGTATGATGCATGACTTTACTGTACCGATTTCATGAAAAACGTTATTACCGTTAGCTATCAATTAGTGATTACCATTACCAACTTTATTTGTTTTACTGACTATAGCGATGCTTTCGTAAACGTTATCATTTAATTTCAAATTTTATTAAGTTAAGGTAAATTGCATAAATGTATTGTGAAAATTGAAATGCAATAAAAAAATCAGGTTCACAGAATTTGTAATGTCTACAACATGTCACGTATTCAATTTGTTTTAAATTTTTAATCGTGATCACTATCATAAAGATACGTTTGAAAAGCGTTTCTCATCATTATACCCCTCAAATGTCGTCACTAAATATTTACTGTGAATCGTACAGGTGACTTATCATAGCATCTTTGTTACTGTTTCTATAACAAAGATTACTCTATCTATAAACTGAATCTTTAAAAAAAATCAAGCGGATAAACCGAAAAAAGATTCAGATATCCGATGCTTATTTCAGTTATTAAATTAGTGTTAAGTTACTCTGCAAGTCGTTCATTTCTAGTACAATGAAAATAAACGTTTGGTTTTACCATTATAAAAAAACCAAAAAATTAAGAAACGTCATTCACTGTTGGACTGAAAACTGCTTGGCGTAACAACTTAAAAGTAACGTTGGAAGTGACACAAGTTATTATCAGAAAATATTTATATAGAAAACTTACAAAAATGAAAGTAAAAGAAGACTTTCTTCTTCTTTTTCATTTAATAGGTAAGAATGTTTAATTAAATTCTTCATAGAGTACTAACAACATATAAAAATGAGTTACTGTTACTTTTAATACTATCTTCAGTAGCTTGAGTTATTTTTTTACGATTGCTGTCCATTTAAAGTAATTACATTACATTAATTAAACGATATAAACCGTGCAAAATGTATTGCCAGGCAAAGAAACCAGCCCTTAATAAAAATACGACTAAAAAAAAAGTTAGTTAATATGAGAATATGATTTTTTAGATAATGCTTTATGTAAATTAATGCTTAAATCAGAATCGATATCATGCAGCCAATTAATAAAAATCATTCAACTTTTATAGCTATTGGAGTTTGTACTGAGATTATAAGACATCCAGAAGATGTTTCAGCAATTGAAGGAGAAGCAGTTGAATTGAATTGCGATTTTGACAATGAAGTCGATTGCGCTTGGTTGAAAGATGGAAAAGATTTAAACATCGCTGATCCATACCAATACATCGTCAGAAATGGAATTTCAACGACGGATTGTAGTATTAAAATCAATCCAGTCACTTTATACGACAATGGATCAACATGGCAATGCGTTAGTATGGTTGATTCAGACGGAAATCCAGAAGTTAAATCAAAAACAATTGGAACAAGTGTACAAGGTATATTATTATAACGTTTTATATTGCTCTAAGATATAACAGAAAGCAATTAAAGCATTCAATTACCATCATCCTCATTAAGTAAGCCATACTACTGTACTTAGTCCATCACTTTGTAACAGCCACAATACCATTATTATTACAGTATTTTTACTTTCTTAGCCATAAAAATATTGGAACAGTCAAGGAATATTTCAGCCGTTGAAAGTCAAGCAGTAGAGCTTGAATGTGTGTTTAATACTCCAGTTGAATGTAATTGGTATAAAGACCAAAGAGCAGTTGAAATAATTGGAAATTACAAATATAAAAACCGAATGGGAAATCAATTCACTAGAGATTGTACCATCATCATACATTCAGCTGAATTGGTTGACAATGGACAATGAAAATGTTTCAATAAAGCTAATAATAAAGACGTATCTACAGTTTATTCAAAACCAATGCAGCTTCAAATTAAAGGTTTGCTAAATAATGAATTAATTTTTTTATATGCAGTAACATTAATTTATAAATGTACAATAATCAAATTAGCTTTGAAAATACTGAAACAACCACCACCAATATCAACTGTTTCAATTGGAGAAATTGTTCAACTAGATTGTGAATTTAACACTGAAGTTGATTGCAATTGGATAAGAAATAGAAAAGAAATCAATGTTGATGATTATTACGTTCACCAATCAACTAGAGGAATAAATACTAAAAACTGTTCAATCAAATTCGTTATAGAAAGTGAAGTTCATGAAGGCAACTGGACTTGTAGCAACAAAATTACCCAAAAAATTAAAACAACAATACAATCATCGATTGTCCAAATAATACTCAATACTATAAATGACAATATCAAGAAACCAAATACATCTACTGAGATAACATTAATTGCCATGGTGTCATTATTGGTCATTGTTTTGTTAATTATATTAATTGGATGTGTGGTTTGCTTATGGAGAATCAAACGAAACACGAAGAAAAGTCTAGAATCAAATAGGTTTGTGTTTTAATTGAAATTCCCAATAATCTTTCTAACTTAAAATGTTATATTTTGTTTAGAAATCTCATATAGTAATAAGTTACAATGTGTGAAGAAACAAATGGAGATAAAGAGTTATTGTATGCTAATATCAAGGGTAAGTGAGCTGCTTTTTTACTTCACAATTTCACAAAAATTAACGATCATTATTTGAGTAATATAACAAATTAAAACAATATTAAGGTCATTTATCAAACTTAATGATAATAATACCACATACAGTATAGTCAATTTACTATTGTCTTAGTAATTGTTTTATCTTTTCAGCAATCCTGCAACGCTGCAATAGAAGATCAAGATTGAATGAAATCAAATTACTTGATCAATATTATTTTAGTTTGCTGTGAATGCTTTGAACGAGTACGGTGACAAGGCTGGGGACAAGTTTGTCTTGTTTGACATCCTCAACCAATATGAAAGATGAAAAAAATCAAGTAGCTTCTTGAAAATTAAGAAACTTGTCCCTAGCCTGGGTGTTCACCATCCTATAGAAAATCTACGATGCGCTAATTCAACACCATAAATTATTGATTGCACCAATAAAACATCTATACATTTTGTCTGCAATTAAAAACGTTTAATATTAAAATTAGAAAATATCAGCAGTAACGATTTTAAATTATTATTTACGTCAAATATTGTATATTACTGTGAAAAAGTTCATAAGTTACAATGGAAAAGAGGTTCACTGTTTAAACTTTCACTTTTATTTTGGAAGTTGAATTACTAAAAACTAGTAGTCCCACATTACAAGAAATACTAAACTTGTAAGTAAACCACTAAACACATAAAAAAAAAAACACAATCAAATCAAACAGCAAGCTTTTTATAACAGTTACGAATTTATATGGGGTGTTGGACAATTTCTGGCACAAACTGAGAAGAGGTGATAGACGATACTAAACTAAACAAATTTGCTCAAATAACAAACGGGTGGAGATACCAGTTTCAGGGTCAACAAAGAATTGAAATTATTTAAAAAATAAAAAGTTTTTAAAATGTTTTTTTGGAAAATTAGATGATAAATGAACTCAATACTTGTTTTCAAATCGATTAATTAAAGCAATTAATAACTTAATAAATATTTGCACTGAGTAATTTTTTGTGATCTAGTTAAATGTTTTTAAAAATTTAAAGTTCAATACGTATTTATTGCAAATTTAATTAATTTTTGACAAATTCAATTTTATTCATCAATTTTATTCATCAAATTCAGTTAATTGTTTTTTAAAAACGTTAAACTTGATTTTTATGTTATTAAATTAACAACGTTTTAATTACAATGCAGCTAAATTGCAATCGTAACTAATTGGTAACAATTTGCTAATAAAGTGCACAAAATATTTACAATTTAGCATTTATAACTTTTTTTAATTAATATTTTAGTTTGTTTTAGTTTCATTTGCTAAAATTAATCTGAATCTAATTGATTATTTTTGTTGAAACTATTATTTGCTGTAGAAAAGTTTTTAAAAACTTGAATTTAGTTGTTCAAATTGATTAAAAATTTTATTATGTTTGAAATTAAATAGAATTAATTAACAAATTAAGATTCAATCGCTGATTAATGATAATGCTAATCTACACAATTCATCAAAGTCATTTCACCAAAGGTAAATTTAATCGATACAATAGAAAGAGATTGAATTAGTTTTCTTGAATTAGCATTTACTTCCGGTTATTAATCATTTGTTAACCAGTACTCGTTTTGTGAGGTTATGTAATAAAGAATTTCTCAAATGTCTTTGGTTGATAAGATTTTCATTGAAAATAGTGACGTTTTTAGCAAATTGTGGCAATTTTTACTGAATCTTTAACATTTTATTTAATAAACTGAAACATTAAAACTTCAATTGATCTCTATAAACATTTCATTTAATTTTGGTTGGATTTTACTATTAAGCTATTTTAGCAAATTGATCACGTTGGCCATTGTATGATTTTTGTTAAAATATTTGATTGTTTTTAATAGTTTTAACATTTCATTAAAAAGACAATCTCTGCCCAAATTTAGCCCATTTATGTCTTAAAAAGTCTATTTGAAGCATTATTTTTTGGTTAATAACTTGAATTAGTTTAAATTACATTAGGTTTGATTCTATTTTAATGGTCTAATTTTTTTTATTGTTAATTAAAAATGTTGATTAAATAATAATATTGAATGACCATTTGTGGTCGAAAATAGCACTTTTACCAGCAAAAAACATTGAAGTTTTGGCTAATAATGTCTGATTTTTAAATTGTATGAAGTCATTCAACTTTGAAATCATTTTGTTTGTATTTATTTTGATTAGTAAATTGGTTTAATAGAAAATATTTCGAAAAACCGAGAAATGATTATCATTATTGATCATTTTTGTTGCAACTATAATTTTGCTGTGGTAAAGTTTTTTTTACACAAATTAAAACGTATAATTTAGTTGTTGAAATATCTTAAAAACTTTAAAACTTTAACTTGTTAAAATGTTTTATTTTATTAGTTATTTTACTTGAATTATACATTAGTTATGTTTAACAAGCGATTGAATCTTAATTTGCTAATTGATACAAAGAGATTGAATTGGTCTTATTGAATTAACATTTACTTCCGGTTATTCATGACATGAAAATTTAATGAAATTGTAGTGATTCTTAATTTTTTTCTGAATTTTTAAATTGCATTGATTAAACTGAAACATTAAAACATGAATTGATTTGCAAAACTATTTGAATTTACTATTAAAACATTTTAAGTAGGAAGTTGTTGTCTATTTTACGAAGGTTTCTAATAGTCTTAACATTTTATTAAAAAAAAGGAAAGCTTTACCTAAATTAGGCAGATTTATGTCTTAAAAGTCCATCCAAAGAATTACTTAGTTTATTTTTAAAATTAATATTACCTGAAATACTTAAATCAGTTTGAATTACATTTTGTTTGGTTTTGTTTTCATTGGTTAATTAATTTTATTTTTAATTAAAATTGAATATGTTGATAAAATAACTGCAAGCAAATTTACTACACAAGCCTTTTCGGTCTGGGTGGAAATATCCATTCACTTGATTAGTTAATTACTAATTATTACTAACTTTGACGAGTTAATTTAATTAAAATTAGGTAATAATGCATTTGTTTCAATTACATTATTTTAATGGTATTTTGTTAATTACTGATTTCAGAAATTGTAATAGCAATTCAGCTTTGTAATTCATTTTTGATAAATTGTTTGTTTTTAATAATTTAGTTAAATTAGTAAATACTAGTATTGAAAACTGAAACAATTATCATTATTGTTTGAATTTAATTTTAAAATGATTACAATAAGAATTTATTACACTAAATTTATTTTAACTACTGTATTTTGATTTTGAGCATTTCAATGATAGTCAGACACATTAATTAATCATTTCTTCAAAATTTAGTTTAAAAAAAATTAAGTTTTGTTTATTAGTAGTGTTAACATTTCTTTAAAAGGATAGTTCTACCTAAATTAGGCTCATTTGTGTCTTTCAAAGTTCATCTAATAATGTTTTGGTTATTTTTTAAAATTAAATATTCTTGAAATACTTAAATTAGTTTGAATTACATTAGGTTTGATTTCTTTTTAATGGTTTTATTTTATTTTTATTCATGTAAATGTATTAATTTATCATAAATTTATAAAGTTTTACTAAACTTTTTATTTCAATTACATTTTTTCATGCATTAATTATTTCATTTAATGAAAAATCAGCATTTAGCATAGTAGTAGCCATTTTTAAAGCTTAAATAATTTTTAATTACCTTAATATTTAATTAAGTTGAGATTAATTAACAGTAAAGTAACACTCAAATGTAAAAAAGTAATTTTCGTAATAATTTTTTAAATTTTTGAAAACATTTTTAGTTTGTTTTAATTTGAATTAATATTTTTTACGTTTAAAAATCAAATGTTTTTGTTGTTTCCATGCATTTGGTAATTATTTTCGGATTTATAAGTAAGATTGGTATAACATTTAACTTAGAAAAGTGAATCTATTAACTAATTATCTGATATTTTAAACTTATTAGAATTTTGGACTTGAACAAAATAATTAAATTTAACTACAGTTGATTTTTAATAACCTTTTCTTGTTTATTAGTTGATCTGCACTTTATCCATTTATTGGTTTATTTTATTTTTATTGCTAATTGAAATTGTTGATGAAATTGTATTGAATGACTTTTGGGGACACTACATCGTTAAAAATAGCACTTAACTATTAAAAACAAGAAAAAAACATTGATTCTCTGGCTAATTATTTCTTTAATGATATTATTTTATATTTATAAATTGCATTTTGAAATTGTATTAAGTTATTCAACGTTGAAATGATTTTGTTTTGACTTCTTTTGTAATTAGTAAATTGGTAAAATAGAAAAAAAATTGAAAACTCAAGAAAAGACTATCATTATTGTTTGAAATTTAATTTTAAAATTATTTTGTAAGTATTTCATTGTTAATCAGGCACAATAATTAATCCAATTTATATTTTAACTAAATTTTGAAAAACTAAGAAATCAATTATCACTAAATAAATTTTTTTAATTAAATTTAAAATTTGAAATACAACAAATTATAGTTCATAACTTATGTTTGCAAATTTTTTTGTTACGAAAGTTTCAATTATTTTTAAATAAATGTTTGTTTTTTTTTTAGTTTTTTTTTTAAGTTTTTCTCAATTAAAAAATTAAATTAAACAAAAATGTTTTCCAACAATTTTTATGTAATTTTTTTAAAATATATTTATTTTTTTTTCGTTAATTTGTTACTTAGAAAATCCATGCTCTTTATTTTCTAATTTTTGGTATGTAATTCAACGTTTACTCAGTTTCAAACGAATATTTGATTAGTTTATTGCGATTAATAATTTTTATAATATTTTCAATTGAATGTTTTTGTATTGAGAAAAGTTTTTTTGGCAAATAAACTGTAAGTCAATAAAACAGTTTATCAATCAACCATAATTCCACTGCGCAAAATAAACTCTACAATTGGTAGCAGAGCATTTTACGTGATTGTAGACTACAATTGCTACAATTGATAGCAGAGCTACAAAGTCTACATGGTTGAAAAAAAATTGGCTGGGGAGAAGAGAGAGAACTTTGTACAACGTGACAGCAAGAAGACTGCCAGACATTTTGAACAGAAAAATCGCCGTTACAAATCTGCAAATTTTTGAATTTGATTTTGTCAACAGTTTTGACAAATTGGCTGCAATTATTTTGAACATTTTACAACGTCTATTCAATTTAACTACTGCAAGCCAATCTACTGAGATTTTTCAATCTGAATTTCACAACAAAAACTGAAATTTCAATTTGTAAATTTTCTCTACTACGATTCAAATTTCATTTTGCCACCACGCCTACATTTCTTTTGATAAGAATATGGACAACAGCTACAACTCTCAATTTTTGGTTTTCAAGTTTAAAGTCAATTATAAATTTGAATAATCGGAATTTTGTTGGGTCAAAGACAATTCCTAAATTTTTACTACGTATCAACAACAGAAAAAGATGGCAACAGCAGGCAGCAATAACAACAGCATTATTACTAGCCTTGAAAAATTAAACGGCAAAAACTACAGGAGTTGGAAATACAATCTCCAAATGATTCTAGAAGACCGAGATTTATGGGGCTTCGTAGAAAACACCGAGATTGAACCTATTACCACCGACGAGAAAATTTTACGAGAATTTCGCCAACGTAAGCGACGTGCTTTAACTACGATTGTTTTACACATCAATCCAGCTCAGCAAGAAATTACTCGAAAATCTCATACAGCTCATGAAGCCTGGACAGCGTTAGAAGACCACTTTGAACCTAAATCAGTCGTTCGCGTTCTACAGCTGAGGAAACAATTTGTTGCAATCAAGCTGAAAGACAATGAACCCATGACCGACTATTTAAACCGAATTACTATTTGCGCTGACCAGATGGAAGCTGCTGGAAATAAAATTCCAGACAAAGAGATCGCTTTTTCCATGCTATCGGGTCTACCTGATTTGTACGATTACATCGTCGCACAGTTTATTGGTCTTAATGACGTCCGTCTAACTTCGACCAGCATTGCTGATTTATTGATGATCGAGTACGAACGCCGCAAGCTAAGAACTGATGAAGTTGAAGAAAGTTCTGAACAACCAGCAGAAGAACTTTACGCGTTTCGTGGCAAACAGCAAAAGCCAAAACCCGCTGTTAAAACTGCTAAACGATTTGACTTCAACTGCTACAACTGCGGCAAACGTGGACATATGGCAAAGGATTGCAGAAGCAAGAAACAGCAACTGCATAGCGCTAAATCCAATCATCCGAGAGAAACTCTCTTGCTAAATACCGAGAGTGGAAACGATGATCGTTGGATACTTGACAGTGGTTGTACAAACCATGTTAGCTACGTTAAGTCCTGGTTCAACGACATTACCAAAGTCCAGACTAACGATGTTTTGACTGCCGACGCAAACAGCAAACTAAAGATTGCAGGCAGAGGCTCAATTAACGGCATTGGGAAACCAAGTTCCAGAAGAACTTTGGAAGACAACTAAACCCAGCGTTAAACATCTCAGAACATTTGGATGTACCGCTTACGTGCACATTCCAAAAGAGAAAAGACACAGTAAGCTGGAAAACCGAGCTGAGCGCTGCATGCTACTGGGGTATGCATCTGGAAGAACTAGAGGATATCGCCTTTGGAGTTTCGAGAGTAAGAAGATTATATTCTCGAAACACGTCACCTTCAATGAAACCTTACCAGCACACCCATCCAGTAAAACACCAACAAGTACAGTGACACTGGAAGACGTAATCAACGAGCAGCAGAGCGACAACGCATCTGAATACGAAAGAGCAGATGAGGTCGAGCCTGACAGTGGTATTGGAAGGACCATGTTTGACTCATTGGACCAAACCAAGGTTGAAACACCTCCACTAGTTGTGAGCGAACCACAAGAACTAGTGGACAACGCACCACGACGTGGAAGACCTTGTAAAATTAAGCTTGTACCAAACCTTTATGGACGTAAGGGGAAGCCAAAGGAAGAACCTGTACCATCCGAGGAACCCATTGAAAATGTTGATGAGGAGAAAGACTGTGAAATAGTCGAACTTCTTCATACCGACTTGGGTGAACCGCTAACGATTGAAGACGCGTTAGATGCTGAAGACTCAGAAGAGTGGTCCAAAGCAATTACACATGAATTAGACACTCTTAACGACCGTGGAACCTGGATGATTCCAGAACAAGTTCCTGACACCATGAAACCTGTGGGATCTAGGTGGGTTTTCAAGAAGAAAACCGATGTGAATGGCAAAGTAAAGTGTTACCGCGCCAGACTAGTTGCACAGGGATTTACGCAAAAGTATGGCACCAACTACTTTCATACTTATGCGCCAGTGATCAACTTTGTGATTCTGAGACTTTTATTCGCAATTGCCTTTGTGTTGAAGTGGAAGTCACAACACATCGACATCACGTGCGCGTATCTCTACGGCAATTTGACCGAAGAGATCTACATGAAAGTGCCAACGAATTGTCGTTTGCAAAATGGAAACGCAAACATTGTAAGACTGTTGAGACCAATTTACGGACTCAAACAGAGTGGCCGAAACTGGTACGAGTGTTTGCATGAGACACTCACCACCCTGAAACTCACAAGATTATCAGCATGTAACTGTGTGTATAAATACAACAATAGCGCATACATCGCAGTATATGTTGATGACCTCATTATATTTGGTAAAGATGACCAAACTATAACTGATATTGTACGCGAGCTGGAGAAGCATTTTACACTGAAAAACCTCGGAAGTGCTTCTTACATCTTAGGAGTGCAAATCCACCAGACAGTGGATTCTATCTCCATGTCCCAGCAGAACTACATTCAACAAGTGTTGAAGAGATTTGCAATGAAAAATTGCAAAAGCATTAATACCCCGATGGAGACAAACAAGAGACTGGAACCGAATGAACTATCCAGTTGCAGTACTCTTCAAACAATTTACCGACAGGCTATTGGGTGTTTAAGCCAATTAGCTACGCACACCCGACCTGATATTTTGTTCTCCGTAACCAAACTCGCGCAGTTCAGTAATAACCCAAGTGAGGTACATTGGACTCAAGTCAAGCGAATTTTGAGATACCTGAGTGGAACTCAAAACTACCAACTGAACTTGACCGCGCGAAACCGGACTTTAAAATTTTATTCAGACGCCGATTGGGCATCATCTTTTGTGGACCGACATTCAACGACCGGTATAATCGCTTTCTTCGGAAACATTCCAATTTTGTGGCGATCAATCAAGCAGCGTTGTGTCGCATTATCTACGATGGAAGCTGAGTACCTCGCGATGTCGGAAACTGCCAAAGAAACCATCTAGATGCAGAACTTGTGTCGTGAGTTATTACCAACAACTAACTTCGATACGGTGACTCTAAATTGTGATAACCAGAGTGCTATTCACTTTGCGGAAAATCGTATCGAAAATCGACGCAGTAAGCATATCGAAATTCGTTTGCATTATTCGTGAATTGATTGAAAAGAAATTAATCAAACTTAGTTTTATAGCATCAGAAAAGAATGTTGCTGATATTTTCACCAAGCCATTGAATGTAAAGTCGCATAATTGTTTTTGTAATTTTATGTTTAGAAATGCGCACAAATTCTAAAGAAGGGGGAATTTGTTGGGATCCCATAGTGTATTTGCGCGCATTAGCATTATTGCCTTATATGGTTTGCCATAGGTGTTGATTAGCGTGATTAACACCTGGGTATTTGTGTTACTTCTGTTCTGTTCGCCGCATCTACAAGTTGTAGATGTTAACAGTCTGGCCAGACGTCTAACAAATTATGTAACCACCGATGAAGCAATGTAGCTTCATAAAGACAATTATATTTGTATCTCCGCCATTTTTATGTTATTGCCAATTTGGCAAATAAACTGTAAGTCAATAAAACAGTTTATCAATCAACCATAATTCCACTGCGCAAAATAAACTCTACAGTTTTGATTTTGTGGTGGGACAAACACCTTTTCCAAAAACAAAAAACTTTTTTGATTTTTACTGTTTCATTGAATAGTTTGGTGATTTTTGTTTTTAATTGAACATTAAAACCATTTTAGTTTTCATTCATTTTATTACAATATTGAATGAATTGTTTGGGTTTGTTGTTGTGGCATTGTCGGAAGTGAATGTTTCTCCAACTTCCGGTATTGTATTTCGTTTAAACTGTTTTTTTGATGGATGAATAGGCACATTGAATCTTTTCACTATTTTCTTAATTCATAAAATCATCTGTATTTCTATTAAAAGTTTGCATTTAAAGGAAAATTGTTTGAAACACTTTTTGCTAAGAAATTTGTTCATTTTTTTGCTGTCAATTAGTAAATTTGCTGCTTGTTTAACCGAATCACTGAATTTATTTAGCCAAATTTCAATTATTATTTTTAAATAAATTTCTTTTTTGTTCAGTTTTTTAACCGTTTTTCTCAATTAAAAATTAAAGATATACAAAACTCTCTCCCAACAATTTCTGTGTAATTTTTCCTTATAAATTTATGATTTGTTATACATTTATTTAGTTAATTTTTTATTTAAAAAATCTCTACACTTCATTTTCTAATTTTTGATTCATAATTCTACGTTTCTTCAGTTTCAAACGAATATTTGATTAGTTTATTGCAAAATTTCATAAGTTTAGCTGAATATTTTCAATTAAATGTTTTTGTATTGAGAAACGTTTTCCTTTTTTGGTGAAAACTTTTTTTGATTTTCACTATTTCATTGAATAATTTGTCATTTTTGTTTTTTAATTGAACACCAAAACCAGTGCAGTTTTCATTAATTTTTTTACTATATTGAATGAATTTTTTGGGTTTGTTGTGGCTTTGTCGGAGGTGAATGTTTTCACAACTTCCGGTATTGTATTTTGTTTGAACTGTTTTTTTTTTGATTAGTGAATAAGTAATTTGAATCTTTTCGCAACTTTTCTTCATTCATAAAATCATCTGTAATTTTATTAAGTTTGCAATCAAAGCAAAATTCTTGGATTAAAACACTTTTGGATGAAAGATTTCTACTTTTATTTTGTAGTTAAATCTAGCAAATTTGCTGTTTGTTTAACCGAATCCACTTAAAATTGATTTTGCCAATTTTCAATTATTATTTTTAAATAAATTTCTAATTTGTTTTAGTTTTCAACAGTTTTTCTAAATTAAAAAATAAAAGATATACAAAAATCTCTCCCAACAATTTCTGTGTAATTTTTCCAAATATATTTATGATTTTGTTTTACATTTTTTTGTGAATTTATTACTTAGAAAATCTATACATTTTACTTTCTAATTTGTGGTTCATAATTCCATGTTAATTCAGTTTCACACGATTATTTGATTATTTTACAGCGACATTTTGTAACTTTTTAATTAAATTTTTTTGCTTTAAGAAAATTAATCTTTAAGTTTATAAATGGATGCATAGTTAAGATTATTTGAGAGAATTTATTGAAATTTAATCATTATATAAACAAGTATTTTATTTTGTTAATTTGAGTTTGAAATGTTGAATTCCATTTTAAAAAATCTGCCATTTGATTTTTCTTTTTTTTAATAATTTATAATAAGTGATTTTTTATTTAATTTAAATATTTAAAACTTGAATTCAATTGTGAACTTGTTAAATGTCATTAACATCACCAAGACGTGTGTTTTATGTCACAGAATTAATCTGAAATCAATTTTAAGTTTCTTAATGTAAAGTTAAAGTTTCTTAAGTTTTCTACTTTAATTCAACTTTTCAGTGTTTTGACTGATTTTTTACTTTTATTTTTTATAATAAAAGTTCGCTAAATATTAAAAATATAATTTTATTAAATGTGAATTTTGTAGATTTTTAAAACATTTACTTTTGTTGAAAATTTTCAATCAATTTTAGTTTTAAAAAACTGAATTTTAGTTTTACTGGATTAGGATAATGGTATTTTAAAGTTTTTGGTAATGTTTAAAAAAAGTTTAGTTATGAATTTAATTTTTTGATAAAATTCTCATTAATTTTTCCGAGTTTTATAAAATGTTTTTTGTTTTATTGAGTAATCAAAAAAATGTCACTGCTGTGATTTCAAACTGCTAATTATTCACTTTAATTTTTGTCGATTAATCAATGTAATTAATTTCTTTGATGTGCTGAATCGTTTGAGAATTTATGGTTAAAAAAGTTTTACTAAAAATGTTTTAGTATTTTATAGTTATACACTTGACTGAATTTAGTGAAATATTTTTTAAATTAATATTAAATCATCTTTGGGAATGTCTAAATTAGACATATTAACATAATTAGGCGGTTAATTGGATAATCATTAAGTTTTAATCATTAGCTTTTTAATTTGTTGAGTTCTATAAAGTTGATTTATTGTAATTAAATTTCTACGATTGACAAATGGTTACATTAGAAAGTACTTTTAATTTGATTGATTAGGTAATTGATTAATTAGTAACAATTTGATTAATTAGTACTTTTGTTTATTAAAACTGAAATTTTCAACATACCAAAACAATTTTGTTTTTTCCTAAAATTTCAACATTTTTGGTTGCCATTATTAATTTTGAACTACAGTGAAAACTGAACGATTTTTCTGCACAATAATTGATTACTTTTAATTAAATTTATTTTGTTTAATTGTTTATTTTAATTAGTTTACTACTGTTTATTATACAGAAAGAATTGTTTATTATTAATATTGGACAAACTTTTTAATTGTGTGAAATTGTTGAAAAAACTGAATATTTTTTAAAAATATTTAACATTTTCTCTTGTGTTTGTTTTAAATTGAAATCTGAAGTTTTGAGTTTTATTTCAACTTCTTACAATGCCAAGATGTTAATTTCAGATCAACATTTACTATAGTTTTCCAGGTTTGCTATAAATTTAGTTATTTAATGTAATTATAGCAGCGATTTTTTATACATTAA
>JAAFCF010006255.1:3923-14406 GCA_013389785.1 Helicorthomorpha holstii | reverse complement strand
CACAGCATTAGCTGAGGCATCAAATACTGCTCAGCCGCAACAAATACACACATTGTTTGCAATAATTTTGACAACAGGCTTTCCCTCAAATCCAAAAAATCTTTGGGAGAAATACAAAGATTACATGGGTGAAGACATTTTTAGACATTTGCAAGCAGCAAATACAGATATGGAATTCACACCAGATATTTACAATCAAACGTTAGTTTTGATTGAGGATACATGTTTGGCAATTGCTAACAAAAGACTGGTGCAGTTGGGAATGTGTGCAGCAAGTCAATTGGCAGAGGATGCATATGATAGCGGCTTGCAACATGAAACACACTTTGATATTAATGCTTTAAGTACATTTGTTGCAGATAACCTTCCAAAAATGGTTGCAGAGCAGTTTGCTGTGTATGAAACAATCATGCAAGCAATTGAAAATAAAAGCGGTGGATTGTTTTTTATTGATGCACCTGGAAGAACAGGCAAAATGTTTCTTATTTCCATCCTTTTGGCAACTGTAAGATCCCAAAATAAAATTGCACTGGCAATTGCATCATCAGGAATTGCAGCAACACTTTTGGATGATGGTCGAACAGCCCATTCAGCGCTAAAATTGCCGTTGAATTTGCAAACCACTGAGGTGCCAACATGTAATATCACCAAACATTCTGGAATGGGCAAACTTCTCCAAGTGTGTGAACTTATTATTTGGGATGAATGCACAATGGCTCACCGAAAGGCATTGGAAGCGCTTGATCGTACACTGCAAGATTTGAGAAATAATGAGCAGCCATTTGGTAAAGCACTCATTGCGCTGTCTGGCGATTTTCGACAAACACTGCCAGTTATACCACGTTCAATGCCGGCTGATGAACTTAATGCATGTCTCAAATCATCAATTTTTTGGAAGTATGTGAGGAAGCTGACCTTAAAAACTAACATGCGAGTTCAATTACAAAATGATGCATCTGCTGAACATTTTGCAAAGCAACTGCTGGATATTGGGGATGGAAAGATGGCAATTGAACTTTCTACACAATGTATCACATTGCCAGCAGACTTTTGCACCATCAGATCAACTAAAGATGAGTTGGTTAAGAAGGTATTCCCAGATCTATCTCAAAATTATAAATGTCACGGGTGGATCAGAGCACAAGCTATTTTAGCAGTTACCAACAAAAAGGTTAATGATATCAATTTTACCATTCGAAATGGAATACCAGGTGAAACCACAACATACAAGTCCATTGATACCATGATGAACCAAGATGAAATAGTCAATTATCCAACAGAATTCTTAAACTCACTGGATTTGCCAGGTATGCCTCTACACATCTTAACATTAAAAGTTCGTGTGCCCATCATTCTGCTGAGAAACATTAATCCACCATGGCTTTGCAATGGCACAAGACTTTCAGTTAAGAACATGAGGAACAATATCATTGCAGCTACAATTTTAAATGGCAAATTCAAAGGAGAAGATGTGCTGTTGCCACGCATTCCAATGATACCTACAAATATGCCATTTGAATTTAAACGCCTACAGTTTCCAGTGCAACTTGCATTTGCAATGACCATCAATAAAGCACAGGGACAATCACTGCAAGTTCGTGGGCTGCATTTGCAAAATCCATGCTTTTCACATGGACAACTTTATGTGGCCTGTTCTCGAGTTGTAAAACCTTCTGATCTATTTGTTTATACTCCAGATGGAAGACCCAAGAATATAGTGTATCCACAAGCCCTAAAATAGATAATATCACATTTCATGTGACACTGTGTAATGTATTCTAATTTTTAATTTTAGTTCTTAGATAGGTCATGTATAGTGTGCAGTGGGGCAGCCATCATGAGTCAACAAGCCCTCAAACAGGTAACATTCAATTTAATGTTAAACTTTTTCATGTGTTTTAATTTTCAATTTCAGTTCTCTGATAGGTCATGTATAGTGTGCAGTGGGTCAGCCATCAAGTGTCCACCAGCTTTCAAACAGGTAACATTCAATTTAATGTGACACTGTAAAGTATTCTAATTTTTAATTTTAGTTCTTTGATAGGTCATGTATAGTGTGCAGTGGGTCAGCTGTCAGGTGTCCACAAACCCTCAAACAGGTAAGATTACATTTACTGTAAAGCTTTTTAATGTATTCTAACTTTTAAATTTAGTTCTTAGATAGGTCATGTATAGTGTGCAGTGGGTCAGCCATCAAGTGTCCACAAGCTTTCAAACAGGTAATAGTACATTTAATGTGACACTGTGTAATGTATTCTAATTTTTAATTTTAGTTCTTAGATCATGTATAGTGTGCAGTGGGTCAGCCACAAGCTTTCAAACAGGTAACATTCAATTTAATGTGACACTGTGTAATGTATTCTAATTTTTAATTTTAGTTCTTTGATAGGTCATGTATAGTGTGCAGTGGGTCAGCCATCAAGTGTCCACAAGCTTTCAAACATGTAATAGTACATTTAATGTGACACTGTGTAATGTAGTCTAATTTTTAATTTTAGTTCTTAGATAGGTCATGTATAGTGTGCAGTGGGTCAGCCATCATGAGTCAACAAGCCGTCAAACAGGTAACATTCAATTTAATGTTAAACTTTTTCATGTGTTTTAATTTTCAATTTCAGTTCTCTGATAGGTCATGTATAGTGTGCAGTGGGAAAGCCATCATGAGTCAACAAGCCAACAAACAGGTAAGATTCACTTTAATGTGACACTGTGTAATGTATTCTAATTTTTAATTTTAGTTCTTTGATAGGTCATGTATAGTGTGCAGTGGGTCAGCAGTAGTTAGGGTACATCCTAAGCCGGGCCAATCAGCGTTGAGCTTTTGGGCGCAAAATTCAAATCTGACCAATCAGAGAGCAGGATTGCGTGGCTAAGTGGAAAAGTGGGTGGAGCCTACTGTAACAGATGTCCCATGTTAAACTCTCGTAGTGACGTCATAATTTCTTTTTGTGTTACACTGTATGAGGCAACCCTGTATGTATGCGCTCCCAGCTGTTGTGTGTTAAATGGGTAGCGCATGCGTAGCATAAACCTAGCCACTCCGTGTTTGTCGATATTAATCCGATTAGGCTCCGCCCCGATTAGTTACAGTTTTAATGGCATACTACTGTTTTAACTATTATTTATGTAATACAAAAAAGTCAACAAGGTTAAGTGTTTTGTTTGAGTTGAAGAGAGGAATGCGTTAAGTGATTTATGTAATATGAATAAAAAGGAAAGAGGGGGAAAATAATGATTCATGGGATTTTTTTTTGGGAGAATATTTTTTTAAAAACAATGCATGTGTGTGTCAATAGTTCAATGGTTTTAGAAAACTAAAATTGTTTAGTACACTTGTTGCAGAGATGGCATGGTTAAAGTTAAATACGTATGATTTTAATAATTTGGATATAATACCTTATGGATTATTTTGTGCGGAAAGTTTGCATAAAATTTATGTGGGATGCCATGATCGAAAATCGAAGTGTATTTCGTTGATTGAATACGACACTTTGACCCAGTTGAGAAATTATATAACGTTTGATAAATCAGTGGTGGAGGAGCGGTGTATGCTGTATGTGCGTAGATTGTCATGGGGAGAAGATGTAATTCTGGTTACCCGTGAGATACGTAAACTGGATTATTATGATCCTATCTATTTGGAAAGTCATTTTGTGGTATTTTATCGTATCGATTTTAAGAAGCGTGAGTTGAAGCAATTTTACTAGTTTCAATGTGGAAAAGTTAATGCTTGTTTGGTGGGCAGAAATGTTTTTATAATACAAAGTTATGAAGACACATTTACAAAGGCTTTGATGATTGATTCGATAAGAGGTGGAACAAAAGATATAACTTTTGCGCATTTAATTCCAAAATTTAAATTTCACGGCTATGTTAATAATACCCAAATGCATGCATTGGGTTTAAAAATTTATATTATGGTATGTCCTTTAAGTGGAAAAATGAGAAGACAATTGACGCGTTTGTATATTTACGATACAGTAGAGGATTGTATTAGTTATAAAGCGCAAATCAGAATCTCTTACCATTGTTTTTATGGTATTACATCGAATGTAAGATTGTTTGTGCGTTATAACAATACTGATAATATTTACATTGTTGATGAAAAGTTGAACGTGTTGCAAGTAATCGTCGCTAACGGTTATGAGTCATTTAATTGTTGCGTTGTGGATAAGCAGATTTATGTGTATAATGTGTTGTTTTTTTCATCATCAGAAATTTTGACATGTTGTATTATAAAATATGGAATACATCATTGGCTTCCATTGGGTCATGATTATATTATAAAATTACTTTTTAGACATTATACATCGTTACCGTCGTTACAAGAGTTGTGTAATATTGCGTTGGCTAAAAATCAAATTCAATTTCCTGAATGGTTACCCTAAAAGCTTTTGTCAAACGTTTAAAAAGTATACGACAAAAGGCGTTAATTGCATTGAAATCTGTTGAAATAAGGTGAAGGTGTAAACAATTTTTAAATTTATAGTTTTGTAGATGTAAAGTGTTTATAGAAGAGGAAAAAAAGAGGGGGGAAGAGAGAATTACTTTTTTTTAAAAAAATAGTGAAATTACTTTTTTTAAAAAAAGAAAAAAAGGTTAATTGTTAACATGATATTGTTTTGACGGACAAATATGTACAAATATAAAAGGGGGTAAGTTTTAAAAGCGTTTTGACATGTGTGAGGTTAAAAATATTTTTAACCTTACAACAGTTAGCTAATTGTTGTAGAAATATCTACAGAAAAAAAACAAAATGGGATAAGGGTGTTAATTTTTATGGGATGTTAATATAAATAAAAGGGGGGTGTTGGTGACATGTGTGAGAAAAGTGAGAAAAAAGATGACGAAGAAAGGTTTAAAAGTTTAAATATATGGTATATCAAATAAAAAGAAGAAAAATATATACAGAAGAGGGGCGTGTTTTTATTATGACGTGTGGTATATGGTAAAAATAAAGTATGAAAAAAAATTATAAAAGCATTTGTTCAAGTGATCTTGTAAAAATTATCGTTTGTATATGCTGCTTGCTGAATAATAATAGTTAGAAGTAATAGATAGAGAAAGTGTCCGTTATGATGGGTCCACATCGTTTTGATATTATGATTGGCAGAGCACAGCAGTTGTTAATATCGTTAGTTTTTGTATTAATCGATCAAATGTTGGAGTTGGTGGCTGAAAAGAGTAAATTTTATTCAACAACTTTTAGCAGTAACAAAACAAATGATAGTATTAGAGCGTATGGGTTAAAAGTTAAACTGTTAACTGTGGTTAGCGCATCTTTTCATAGCGATAAAGAGTATTTGAAGAAAGAAGATCAAAGTCGATGGTTAAGAATTCGAAATATGTACAAATATACGGTGTGCGGATATAAGGGTGGCATAATACAGTCTTTTGATGCTAATGATTGCGTTCCGTTGGATTCTTGGGACAAGCGACTACAATATCAGGTGAAAGCTAAGGATTTTTTTTTATATTTGTAAGGAAGGTGACGACTACATGAATGTCAAACGTGGAGGCAGCATCATCTGCCATTATTTGGCAAAATTATTTCGACAGGTAGAGGATGAAATGTTTGCGGAGTTCAACGGATGTATGCGAAACAGTGAGAATACAATAATACCACTTGAAAATGTGCCATTTTTATACGCTCGATTTTTATCGATTTATCAAATTAGAGTTTTTAGCTGTTTATCATTATTCGTAGGAATTTCGTCCAACAAACCTTCGTGTAATTGTACTTTTTTAAAATTGTCCCAAACTTGTTTATCGTCGTATAAAGGTTGATATTTACCATAGCATATAATGAGTTTATCAGGAGGCGGTGAAATCATTTCATTTGATTTACGTAAAAATTTTGTTAAAAATACCGTTTTACCACATCCTGTAGGTCCTGCAAAAATGCAAGTAAAAGGATGTAATAATTTTACGTCATAAGTTTTATCTAAAAAGTAATACATGTTTTTTTTGCTAATTTTTTACATAATGTTTTTTTTAAAAATTAAATCGCCTTCTCTTAGACTAAATGGTAAAATGGTTTAATTAGACTTTTACACCTTCTATTTTTAATATCAACGCGCAAAAAAATAAAAACAAAAATTTTTTTTTTAAAAAAAAAACAAATTTTTTCTTTAATAATATAATAAAATATTCGTTTACATAATTATTTAATTGACATATTGCTTATTATTTTTTAAAAAATGAAAAACTAGTTAAATAATTAATCATCATCGATAGTGATGACTTCCGGATTGTTGTTGTTGTTGGTAACATGACAAATAGCGGCTGTATAACAGCGACTACGATTTTCACCTCTAGAAGCCGATGATGACCCTCCCGATGAAGAAGATGTAGAGGCACCGCTACCGTCCACAATGTTGGTGGTGACTAACTTTTTTTCTACCGAATATGGTTTTACACGAGCAACAGGAGGGGCGCTTTTCTTCTTACCGTTAAAATTTTTCTTAGATTGTTGCCGATTATCATCATTATGATTTGATTTTGTTGGTGGTGCTGCTATTCCATAACCTTTATCATCCTCGTCATCTGGCAGACTTGCGGTGTCAGCATCTGATAAAATTTCGTTTGTAGTAGCGGCGACATCTAAAGGTTGATATCAAACTGTTTGTGTCGGCTGGTGGGATTTTAAAGGTGGTAGATTTTCCTCCTTTTCTTTATCGTTTTGGCCAGCGCTGTTAGTAAATATAAACTGCATGGCCTGTGCTGTACGTGGTCCGCCTTTGTTTTCATTAGGATCCAGCATGGCAAAAGCTTGGTCGATTAAGGGTATCAGTTGTTTTAATTGTACACAACTTTCTTGGGTAAAGTTTAGACCCGTACACCATCCACTTTGACGAGGCACAACAACACCCATACTTGTGGCGGAATTGAAAACACGTTCCAAGGCTCTTAATTCCAGGAATTTTCGTTGCTCATATGTATAGACTTTTAAACCTTGATTATACCCAAAAATTTTATAGCCAGCAATTTGACCCTCCATATCGCTGACGGATCGATAAAGTTTGTTAGCGGGTGTAGTATAACATCCCTTTTCGCCGCCGCCAAATTGTTGAGTCAACATCGGCCGTAGGATTGAAGATCCGGCCACATTTTGTGGCGTATAATTATATTTGCCATTCATTTTTGTTGTTTGACTTTTTTTAAAAAATATTTTTCTTAAGAGAGAGTTGTTACGCTTTTAAACATTATAAAATAAATGATTATTAAACATGCAGTGTGCGTGGCTTTTTATTGCTAAAATTTTTGAAGTAAAGGGGGGTAATAGGGTTACTTATAATTTACTTTAGAAAAAATATCCGATAGATAACTACAACCGTAAATTTAAATTGATTAATTTAAGAGGTGTCAAAAAAAGGTTAAAAGGTTTTTCAATTATTTCTCGCTTCTCCCTCCCCTCCAACTACCTCCTATATAACACACATGTGAAAACTGTAGTAATCTGTTAACGTCATGATGAATAACTACTAAACCACTTAATTTTTAAAAACATGTTTTATTATTGTAATGTTAACACACAGTGGGTGATACAGGAGGAGAGGAAGAGGAGGTAGATAAAGAAGTAAAAGTGTTAAGACAAACACACGTATTAAATTACTTAGCTATAATATCGTTCACGTTACAATGACGTAGTAAATTTTTTTTTTATGTGTATACTATTTTGATTTATTACAAAATGAACAGTTTTTAAAGCATGTACAACTTTGTTTTAATGTCGATAGTGTTGTTGATTTAACGTTATGAGGGTCATATTTTTTATATAGCATTTTCGTTACCATTTCATCGTTTAAATTTAAATCCGTAGTGTATAAACGATTTAAAATATGTGTAGGAGAAATTTTTTTATATCGGTTAAATAAATAAAACAAACAATGAGCCCACATGCAAAACTAATTGGACTATGTAATACATGAGGATTAATTAAGATATTTTTTTGAAAGTGTTTTTTAAACCATTGTTGCCAATATAGGTGATAAAACGATGAAGAGTTGCCAAAAGAGTCAAAAAATTCTCCCTGCATACGTTCGTTAACGTAGAAACAAACCCAATGTTGACCGCCTTTATTGTCTTCATCTGTATTTAAAATTATGCTCATACCCTTAAATGGTTTATTTGTGCACTCTAAATGGTTAGCAGGAAGTACTCCTAAAAAGCAACCTTTACCACTGGTGGTAAATATTTTTTTTTTCATACATTTATCCAAAGTAAAATTATCCATATTTTTCTTTCGTTAAGCATTAGAGTTGACGACACTAACCTGCCGATTACGATTAATGTACATTTTTTGACTAAACACGCCGTAATATATCATTTGCATATTTTCAGCTAATTTAACAGTAAAGTGTCCGTTTAATTTTAAAACACCGGATTGATTGGGCTGTGTCAAGTCGCTACCGGCATTATTATTGGTAAAATCAAACACTATTACGGTATATCCTTTGGCATAATTTTGACGAGTAATAATGGGAGCAGGTGTAGAAGCGGTACCAGCATCTACATTATTTAAAATCGACATGTATCCTTCTATAAAATCATCATTAGCAAAGTCAAAGTTTTTAATTCCGCATTGCGTTATTCTGCTGTCTACGGTTGCCGTCAGATCTTTTAAACTACAATGATGAAAATTAAAAGGGTTTTTGTCAAGAGCACCGTTTAAAGTTTCATGGGTTACAAAAGCACAGACAAAACTGTATGGCACTTTACCGTTAAAAAGGGTCGATGAGTACAAAAAACAAAGAATCCTTGCCGATGGAATGCGATCCCACACGAATGTCAGGAAATGCAAAGGAAAATCGTCCAAACTGCATTGGACGTTCCAACAGTTTAGCATATTGATATAAAATTGCATTATCCGGTCTATATTTGTTATATAGCAACACAATGTCGTCAATCTTAACCCATTCCATGTCCCCATGTTAAATGTTTTCATGATTCACACGTCCAGAATATCAAGTATGATTACCCTGTGATGCATGATGATAAAAATGTTTGGAAAAGTGTTCTGAGATCAGCTGCAAAGCCGCTACATGATGCAAGCTTAGAAATTATCTGAATCACTGTGGCTACATGCATTTTTTAACTAAAATTTTTTTCTCCACACGTCCAAATGTAACTCATGTGATACACAGTTATTACCCATACGTCCAATGCATAACATGTGATACACATGACATCACTGATACGTCATTTTTTCACAGCTGATCATTTTGATGTGTGGATGTGTTTTCATAAGTTTTAGTGTGTTTTCAAACAATTTTCTAATATTTTGAAAGCATCTATTATTTACTTGTAAGTATTATGTTTATTTGGTTAATTATTTGTGTATTATTGACATCAATAAATTCAGAATTTTAAATAAATGGAGGCTGATACATTTTATGGTAAAAGAAAATGTCATACCAAAACAAAGAACATTTCAATTTTAGAAAAACGAAAATTAGTAAAACCATGTGTTTCAGGTAAAACATTTGTGAGAAACTTTGTTTATAAATGGTAAATAGTGATACTAATAATTGAAATATAGCCACAGTTAAACAAATTACAACTACAACTGAAACCAGTGCAGCTAAGGGAAGAAAACCAACTAAGAAATGCAAAAGAAGAACCAAGAATAGTAAAATACAATCTACAAATGTGAAAAATACATCTGGAACTCTTGGAAACGATTCTGGCATCAGTGACATTGTTGAATATAATGTAGAAGTTCCTGTTGTTAGTGAAAATGCTGTTCTTGTTGAAAATTATGCAGAAATTGCTGAAATTGATGTGCAAGTTGCTGAAATCGGGCACCAATTTGAAGTAATAGAAGAAATTGCTGAAGTTGTGATTCAAACTTGTGAAATGGAAACAGGAACTGTAAGTGAATCGTCTATACCCATTTACATTGATGAAATTGAACTGTCAACAATCAATAATGCTGGCAAAGATAATGAATCTGAAAATTGTAGCCACGACTCTTCCAATCAGAAAATTAATGACAACATTGAACAATTAGTTGCTGAAATAGTACAACAAAGTTCAGAACATGAAAACCAACATGCAGATAATGAATTACAGCAAATTCAAAATGAAGTAAACACTACTATAGAAGAAAGTGAAAGTTTTGATTCAGACTGGGAGATATCTGGAGTAAGTGACAATGATGATGATTACATTCCATCAGCTGATGGGAATTCAAGTGACTCAGATTATACAGTGGACAATTCAACCAATTTCTTTTCATTTGGTGAGTCACAAAAGTCTACAGATACTTATGGGCACAGTAACTCTGAGCTTGATGAGTTAGAAGAATCTTGCATTTCTGTTCATGAAGCCAATAGTACCAATTTACAGCAACAAATATGGACTTCTCCATTTCAGGAAAAAGTTAGGATTCCATTCACTGGTAATTGTGGATTAAAAATTCGTGCAGAAACAAGTGATAATGATGAGACTGTTCCAATAAGTGTGTTTAACCAATTTTTTG
>JAAFCF010006227.1:1629-6629 GCA_013389785.1 Helicorthomorpha holstii | reverse complement strand
TTTAAAAGAGTTGTCAGTAACCCAGTGGCCGAGCAGAAGAGAACGCCGATATTGCTCTTACTTTGCTTTGCACAGCATGGAAGCGGACACGCATTGGAGTCTTTATTCGGAGTAGCAGTTATTGGCAATAGAGCTAATGTTTGCCTGGCAGTCTTGCCATACAGAGAGAAAGTCAGTTTCCCTTCCCCTGACAATTTCTCTTGCCAAGCACTAACCATGACAAAATCAAAAGCTACAATTTTCTACAACCAACTACCTGTAAAAAAAGTCAACCCTTTGCAGTCACGCAATGCAAATGCAAGGCGTTCGGAACAGCGAGCGTTAAGCAAATGATATCTAAGGAGATGACCCCACAAACCCTTTGCGAAGCGCCAAATTTGGTTTCACTACAAACTGCGAGTTTACAGGTCTGGAAAAGCCTGGCTTAAAAGTTTGCGCCAACCCAATCCCATTTGACTCTAAACTTTTAAGAACCAAAACTTAACCATTCCACGATTTCTCAGCAGATAGTACTGAATACCGTGTTTAACGTCGCCACTATGTGGTTTGCCAAACTCCCGTAAGACATTCGATGCTCTCAAACCCAAAAAATCAAACCGTTTGGTTTACTTACCGGAGCTTTTTACACAACGGAAAGCCAACTTTACAGCAACTTTTTGAGCAAGGCATTCCATGCCATTAACGTAAATACCGACCCTCAAGCAGGCGTAGCTTCGGTAATAAACCGAAGCCGCAATGTGCGTTCAAAGTGTCGATGATCAATGTGTCCTGCAATTCACATTAATTAACGCAGCTGGCTGCGTTCTTCATCGACCCACGAGCCGAGTGATCCACCGCTCGGAGTTGTCAGTTTAAGCATTTTGGCGTCGCTTACTATTACCGTACTGTACCGCACTGTTACCCAGTTCAATTTTTCATTCGGGATGCACTTCTGTCCGTCATCTACACAATTGAAAACGTCCGGTGCCCTCCTCAATGTTTGAATCAGTTTAACAGCACTACAAGCACGGCATAAGCGGTGGTTCCATTGCTTGTAATAAAATTTTTAGTTAGCTTTTTGTTATATTAAATTTTTTTATTCATGTATGTTATCCCTCATACATTATGACCAGCTATCCAAAGCCAATTTGGGAGTTTTTTTGAAGCAAAGTGGAGACTTCCACATTCTTTTGCGCCAAGCCTCTTTTACCCCAACTGTAAAAAATTATATACTCCCGGGCTTTGATAACCCCACAGTTAGCACCTAGCTTTCTGTTTTACTCTTGTCTCAGCTAATGCTATATGCCTGTTCACACGCATGGAGATGATATTTTTGGTCAGCAGGTCAACCTACAACGAAGGTGGGAATGTGCTGCCTAGAATATCAGTTCACCGTGAATGATTCCAAAACATAAAACATTTCACTGCAGACTTGATGCAATTCATAGTTGCTATTGCTAACTTTTTTTGTGGCAAGGCTATTCTACCGCTCTCGCTATAGAGTCGAACCAAAACAGTTTTTGACGGATGGACGGTATCACACAAACGCCACCTGACTGTGCATGCACAGTCTATAATGACGAGCTCCGGATCACGGCCCAACACTCACACAAAAAGCTGCGTTTGATTTTTCTTTTTAGCTACAGAAGTAGTTTTGCCTGATCACTCTCCAAAGCTATTTAAAATTAGCCGGAGAGTTTAGTGATTATAGTTTTGAAGAAAGTCAAGACTATGACCACTTTTTGTGGCGTTTTGACGTTTTCAGTGTGATAGTTGATAGGAATTAGTAATAAATACACTGTTGGGGACGTCATTTTTTTAGGGCGAAAACCGCTTTGGTAGTTGGCTAGGCTACCAGCTTGCCGGGGCTACCGTTTCTGCCCCAGTAGAAACGGTCACTTAGAAGTTCAGAGACTTACGCCACGTACATCTCCTAGCTCAACCCCGTGCAATTTAGGCTCGTACATCTCCCAAGCCAACCAAACTTTGCCGCATTCAAAGCTTCTTAAATTCTGCCGTTACGGCCGCTGTTCGGCATCACCAAAGAAAACTTTGCCTGCTCAAAGCCGATTGACTCTCTCCTTCAATTTACGAGCCTACAAGTGTCTGTGCGTTCGGGCAATCTGATTCCTAAGCGGTATTTAATGAAGGATTTCAGAAGGGCCCCATCCCCGAATCTCTATGCATCAGCACTTTTTAATATGTTAAAAGTTTGAAAATTTAAAATTTTCAATCGTTAATGATCCTTCCGCAGGTTCACCTACGGAAACCTTGTTACGACTTTTACTTCCTCTAAATGGTCAAGTTCGGTCATCTTCCCAGAGCAAACCGGCGTGGCAACGCGAGGATGTCTCGCCGGGCCCCAGTCCGAAGACCTCACTAAATCATTCAATCGGTAGTAGCGACGGGCGGTGTGTACAAAGGGCAGGGACGTAATCAACGCTAGCTTATGACTAGCGCTTACTGGGAATTCCTCGTTTGTGGGGAACAATTACAAGCCCCAGTCCCTATCACGAAGGAGGTTCAGCGGATTACCCTGCCCTTCCGGGCGGGGGCAAACACAAGCTGATCCCTTCAGTGTAGCGCGCGTGCGGCCCCGGACATCTAAGGGCATCACAGACCTGTTATTGCTCAATTTCGTGCGGCTAAACGCCGCTTGTCCCTCTAAGAAGAACGGTTCGACGATTCAGAGAATCAACCGTCTATTTAGCAGGCTAGAGTCTCGTTCGTTATCGGAATTAACCAGACAAATCGCTCCACCAACTAAGAACGGCCATGCACCACCACCCACTGAATCAAGAAAGAGCTCTCAATCTGTCAATCCTTCCAGTGTCCGGGCCGGGTGAGTTTTCCCGTGTTGAGTCAAATTAAGCCGCAGGCTCCACTCCTGGTGGTGCCCTTCCGTCAATTCCTTTAAGTTTCAGCTTTGCAACCATACTTCCCCCGGAACCCAAACACTTTGGTTTCCCGGAAGCTGCCCGCCGGGTCATAAAGGAACTCCGGCGGATCGCTGGTTGGCATCGTTTATGGTTAGAACTAGGGCGGTATCTGATCGCCTTCGAACCTCTAACTTTCGTTCTTGATTAATGAAAACATTCTTGGCAAATGCTTTCGCACTAGTTCGTCTTGCGACGGTCCAAGAATTTCACCTCTAGCGCCGCAATACGAATGCCCCCGTCTGTCCCTATTAATCATTACCTCGGAATTCCGAAAACCAACAAAATAGAACCGAGGTCCTATTCCATTATTCCATGCTGTGTTATTCAGGCGGCAAGCACCTGCTTAGAGCACTCTAATTTTTTCAAAGTAAACTTTCCGGCCACCCGCCACACCCGGTAAAGAGCATAGCGGGGGAGGCCGGCCAGTAGGTCGCGGGACGAGCAGTAAACCACCAAAACGGTGGACCGCCCGCCCGCAACTGACATCCAACTACGAGCTTTTTAACCGCAACAACTTTAGTATACGCTATTGGAGCTGGAATTACCGCGGCTGCTGGCACCAGACTTGCCCTCCAATAGGTCCTCGTTAAAGGATTTAAAGTGGACTCATTCCAATTACGGGGCCTCGTAAGAGTCCCGCATTGTTATTTTTCGTCACTACCTCCCCGTACTGGGAGTGGGTAATTTGCGTGCCTGCTGCCTTCCTTGGATGTGGTAGCCGTTTCTCAGGCTCCCTCTCCGGAATCGAACCCTGATTCCCCGTCACCCGTTACAACCATGGTAGGCAATTAACCTACCATCGAAAGTTGATAAGGCAGACATTTGAAAGAGGAGTCGCCGGCACGATGACCGTGCGATCCGCTAAAAGTTATCCAGAGTCACCACAGACTGACGGGGCCGAAGCTCCGATTGGTCTTTGGTCTAATAAAAGCGCTCGTTCCACAAGGGTCGGAGCTCAGTTGCATGTATTAGCTCTAGAATTACCACAGTTATCCAAGAAGGATGGTATGTTCTAAGGAACCATGACTGATTTAATGAGCCATTCGCGGTTTCACCTTACTAGGGCATGTACTTAGACATGCATGGCTTAATCTTTGAGACAAGCATATGACTACTGGCAGGATCAACCAGGTAACGGCCAACGTCACGTGCAAACACCAATCTAATGCGTGTGTCACTCTGAACCCTGTGTCACATACTGGATGGCCACTCATGGACCACCACAGTTTTGACGGTTACGGGTGCATCATCGCAGCAGATTTTGGATTACAACGTAGAAACGTTATAGTGGCCAAAAATGCCATCCAGATCACCTTCACTTTAACTGCTGAAGCACAGAAAACACCCAGAGCCACAATGCGATCTGCAACACCCCCTACTGTGTCACAGACCACTAAATGTGTGCACTTTTGCGGCTTATGAGAGTTTCAGTACCCAACTTTCTACTTAAAGATACAAGGTTTGCCTGGTGGACTTTAGTGGCGGTTGCCGGTACGAGCTTATTCAGAGCTTCTTATCGTTAGCGCATTGTTAAGAGGTGAATCCCGCGACACACAGCGCACAGAAAATGCTCAACCTAGATGAATAGCCCACAACTACTCACCAAGGGAACTTAGTCTATGCTACGAGAAACACATTACCGACGCATACGTGCACCCGAACTTCCAGTTATCGTATTATTCCGGTCAACACACATCTTTTACAAGTCGCCTAGCAATACTAATTACTAGCATAACTTTGGCAACTTACCGCTATAAACACTGATACAGCTAAATTGGTCACACTGTCCCTTTACCCAAAACTTTATTTACTTGCAAGGCTTGCATTGCTTGGAAATTGATGATTTGCGTGGCGGAAACACGGTACTACCGCCAGCCGTAACTGGAAGTTTTAGACACCCGTGTTCCCACAATTCAAATTCACCAATTGCTTTGCAATCGCCAATAAAGCCATGCTTACTAAATGGAAAGCAAACAGACTACTTGCAAATAAGTTAGGTTAACCTGCACCTCCAACTAGCATCAATAAACAAAACCACGGTACTACCGCCAACCACAGCAGAACGCTGCACCTGGAAGTCTT
>JAAFCF010006193.1:0-13708 GCA_013389785.1 Helicorthomorpha holstii | reverse complement strand
GATTTAACAGATTTAAAATTGCGGTGCGTTTAGCGTTAAAACTTAAACAAGTAGCGCATTCTTTTAATAAACACGCTTTTAAGTATCCCGAAATAAAGTTGAAAGTTTGAAACATATCTTGAAAGTTGTGTAGTATGTTTTCGTCGATATCGCGTAAAGGTGGTACGTTAATAATTTCGATATTTGGAATTATATTGTTAGTGGAACGTTCCGTACTTTTTGAGAGAAAGTCGTCTGCGGTATTCATATTTTTTTTAAAAACATTTACAGACAAGATTACGTAGTATTTGTATCGATTAATAAACTTACTTAACTGCTTGCACTGGTGTTAGTTATATACCGTCCGTCAAGATAAAAAGTAAGTACTTGGTCATTGCAGCAATTTGTAACGTGAGGTCTTTTCAAATAGTAAGAGGGGGGTGTTTTGTTTTATAAAAGTAGTGGGAATGTTTTCGTTAGCAATAGTTAAGAGTTGAAAAATTAGAGAGGGAACTGGGTGATGACTATAAACAGATGGGAGTCGAGTTAAAAATGAATATATATACGAAGAGATTTGAATTGCACCACTTGGTTAAAAACTTTTTTAAAGGAATCAACAAGTGTTTTAACGGCTATGTACAATATGGAAGTGGTAAGTGTGTCTTAAGATTTCTATTCTATTTTTTTAAAAATAAAAGAATAAAAATAAAGTTTTTTTAAAAAAATATTTTTTAATTATAGAGTTCATTTGATGCAAATTTATTGTATGATACGGAGGAATTATTAATCGATAATATTTTGTATACGAATTGTAATTACCGGCAAATATCATCAAATTTAAGTGTAAGTTACTTTTTAATTTTTTTTAATTTTACCGCCAAAAAATATAAGTTAATTTTTAAAATAATTTTTATTAAAAAAATATCTAGACGGCGCAAATTAACCCGTCGTTATACGATCAAGCACGTTATGGCGTAGAGAGGGGAGGTAGTCCTTTGGTGGCATTACCAGCGGCATCATCATCATCGTCGTCATCATCATCGGTGCCTGTTTCAAATGGTTTAGAGTATCTTGCCTTGGCTTGTGAACCGTGTATGTATTTTTTATCACCTATATAAATAAAAAAATAATTAATTTTTGTTTTTTAATTAAAAAAAAGTATCAAAGGAGCTTGTTGCTAGACGCTTATACTCATTGGATATGGTAAGTGTTTTTTTGTTTTAAATTGTATGTGTATATTTTTTATTATTTTTTGTAGGATTTTACTAAAAAAAATTTGGATCGTCAATATAGACAGCAACAACAACAACAACAACGACAACAATATCATAGTCATTATCATCATCACCATTACCATCAAAACCAGCAGGAACAAGAGCAACAGCCGCAAGAAAACTACCGACCTTCTACTAGTTATACGTCATCATCATCATCACCACCACCACCACCCCTTTATTTATCACCAATACGTCCATTACAAGCATTTACTCATTTTGGCGATTCTTTAGAGGGTACAGCGTAATTAATATCGCAAACAGCTTTAGAGGTCATTCCAACAAAACCTCCTACTTCAGGTTTATATTTTGAAGTAGTTGGTAAAATGTTGAATCGCTATAGTGATGGAAAAGAATACATTACTGAACATAAAGTGTTAAAATTTGCGAAAGATTAAATAAAAAAAGTTGTTAAATAAAAAAACTATATTAGTTATAAAATAATTAATTGTGTCATTAGTATACGTACTTGCGCTGTTAAAAAGATGTATGATGAAATAAGTGAGGAGAATGAGGCGACAGCGACTGGTAAAAAACCTCCCGCTCATAATAATCAGGGACTTGTCATTGTCGGTGAAGGTGAGAATATGGCGATGACGTCAACACCGGTAGCTAATGATAAATATTTTAAGATTATTAATTATGAGCATAAAACAAACAAAAATTTTAAAACCAATAAGAGGAATGGGGAAGTTATTTTTCAAAATTTGGAAAAGATTTTACCTGAAAAGTTTAATCAAAAAATATAGGCTATTTTCAACCGTTTAATTGATAAATTTGCTGCTTTAAAAGAAGAAAACGAGGAAATGAAAGTAAAATATCCAGATGTACGTATGCGTTTTTGTTTACAGAGTGCCGAGTTAAAAAATCCAGTAAATATTGCGTTTATAAATCGAGAACAATTGACGGGAAAATTGTTGTTGGATACCATAGTCAATATTCAAAATTCGAACGATAAATTTAATTTGACAGATGTAAAGATACGTTTATTTGCTTATGAAAACACGTATGCCCCCACGAGGAGGGGCGCCGCCAAATGGTGTTGTTACTTCTGTGAAGAAAAGATATTTAAAAAATGTGAGAAAATGGATTAAGGATAAAAGTCGCAATAAATTTGTTGTTTTTATTGACAATACTGAGGATTTGATGTGTTGTGCAAAGGCTATAGTAGTTGGGATTAGAAATGCTCATTACCGAGAAGCCAAAGGTGAAATGCGTAAACAAAAGTATATGGAATTTAAAAAAAAATTAAACAAAATATGAACTATCAAACTAAATGCGCCAAGGAGCTTTGTGAGGAGGCCTGTGTAGCGTCAAACAAACCTTGTGGAATAGAAGAAATTAGAAAATTTGCTAATTATTTAGGTGAAAAGTATCAAATATATGTTGTAGAATTGGAGGGTGATTTACGGGTGACGTTTGCAACTTTAAATACTTATGATATGGAAAATCAAAAAAAAGTAAAATATAGACTGTGGCTATTGTTAGATGACGGACATTATGATTGTGTAGTTAATATATCTTCATTATATGGTGCTCAAACGTTCTGTATTTTATGTTTAAAAGGTGTTACCGCTCATCATAGGTGTACGTGTAATTGTTTGGCTTGTAACAGCACCGAATGTGAAGAATTTAAGATGTCATTACAGTTGCCTACAAAAAAATGTAGTCATTGTTTGAGATATTTTTATGGACCTCAATGTTTTAATAAACATCTGGAAAATGTGACTTGTATAGATTAACGATATTGTAGTGTGTGTTATCAACATAAACAACCAAAGCATATATGCTTTACTAAATATTGTAGATACTGTAAAACAAATCAGGAGTTCAACCACAGATGTTTTATTCAGAAATATGATCCTATGAGAAGAAATAAACGCGGTGAACCTCGACCACCTGCAGGGCATGTGTGGTATTTTGATTATGAATGCTTAGTGAAAGAGAGTGATAATATTCATTAACCAAATTTGGTTATCGTTCAAGATGAGGATAATAAAATAGAAAAAATATTTGACGATGGCGAGAATACCAATCATATTTTTTGCGAGTGGATTTTTGGCGAATTAATGGAAGGTGTGTTGGGAGAAAAACATATTTTTGTTAGTCATTATGGACGCGGGTATGATCATCATTTAGTTCTGCAGTGGTTGTTTAAAAATATGTGTCCTGAAATTATTTGGAATGGGCAAAAGATAATTACTATGAAATTAAACCATATAACTTTTATCGATTCTCATAATTTTTTGCCGGTACCATTGGCAGCTCTACCTAAGACATTCAATTTACAAGAGTTAAAATAAGGGTTATTTTCCGCATAAATTTAATCGTTTAGAGAATCAAAATTATGAGGGAGTGTGGCCGGCTTTGGAATTTTACGAACCTGATATGAAAAAAACAGCATACGAACGTCAAAGTCTGCTGGATTGGCATGCCCAACAGATTGGAAAAACTTTTATTTCTAAAATAGAGTTGCGCGAATATTGCCAGTCTGATGTTGTCATTTTACGACAGGCGTGCAATGAATTTAGATGTATGACACGCGAAATGTTTAATATGGATCCTTTTTTACATGCTGTAACGTTACCTTCATACTGTCAAAAAGTATATTTTGCTCATTTTATGCCTTTAAATAGTATTGGTATAATACCTCCTGTAGGTTATTATCCGTCTAAAAAACGTTACAGTGAAAAGAGTATTAAGTGGTTGGAGTGGATCGCTCAATCAAAAGGAGTCAATATATGTCACACTTTAAATGGCGGTGAAACAAATTTTAGAAATTTATGTGGACGGCTGGGATGAAGTGAATAGTTGTGCATATGAATTAATGGGGTGCTTTTTTCATGGTTGTCCACGTTGTTATAAACCGCATAGTTTTAATAGAGTAAACAACATTCCCATGTGCGATTTATACAATAAAACAATTCGACATTTGCGTGATTTGAAGGAGATAAAGCAAATTTAAGAGATAATCGTGAAGTGGGAGTGCGAATTACAGGGGGAAATTCAAACAGACTTGATTATGCAACAGTTTTTTATCAATAATATTTACGGTTTGATGGGACCCCTGATTCCAAGGCAAGGTTTTTATGGGAGACGTACGGCGCCTACACGTTTATATTACAAGACAAAAATAGGGGAAAAAATTATGTATGTTGATTATGTTAGTTTATATCCAACAGTTAATAAATATGACATTATGCCTGTAGGACATCCTGAAATTTTGCATCCAACTAATTATGAAGGTGATGGTAAATATTTTGGCATGGTCAAGTGTGTGGTAGTTCCTCCGCTTAAATTATATCATCCTGTGCTGCCATTTCGATGTAAAAATAATTTAATGTTTCCCTTATGTCGCGCTTGTTGTTTACACAATCTACCTGACGGTAAATGTAATCATCCGCATTTTTCAAGGGCTATAAGCAGTACTTGGACAACAATCGAAGTAGATGAGGCTGTCAAACATGGTTATCAGATGTTAAAAGTATCTGAAATTTGGCATTACAAAAAACGGATGAAAGGTTTATTTGCTAAATACGTGGATGCCTTACTTAAGATTAAGCAGGAATTTTCAAGATGGCCTTCTTGGGTTCGGTGTGAAGCAGATAAATTAAATTATATAAAAAATTATGAACAGGTAGAAGGTATTAAGTTGGAAAAAGTTGAAAAAAAATGTGGGAGAACAGGCTATTGCTAAAATTTGTCTTAATTCTTTATGGGGAAAATTTGCTCAACATGAAGATTTACCTGTTATAGTGGTGGTGAATAATTATATGACACTTGTTGATCGTTTAAATAGCGACGATAAAGTGATTACCGACGCAAAATTGGTCAACGAAAATAACATGTTGGTAACATATAAACCCTTGGTGGAAGTGAAAGGGATTTCTGCAAAAACTAATTTAGTTATAGCCGCCTATAAGACGGCTTGTGCCAGATTAAGGTTACAACTTTTATTGGATATGGTAGGGGAAAATTCGCTTTATATGGATACAGATAGTTTAATATACATAGTACCACGTGGGATGGAAGATCCTTTGAAAGAGATGATTGGCGAAAATTTGGGACAATTAACTGATGAAATTGGTAGTAAATATTGCTCTACAGGTTGTTGTAAAGACGAGGAGAAAGAAGTTTATATTACGGAATTTGTGTGTGGCGGTCCAAAAATGGAAGGTAAGAGGAATAAATATGAATTTTAGCATGAATGCGGATATAAATTATCGCCTTATTAAAAGCATGGTATGTCAAAAAATGATGAGTGAAGAGGAGAAAAGGGTTGGTGATAAGATAAAGGTGAAACAGTTTAACATTAAAAGATGCAAATATACTGGCGATTTAAAAAGTCAAGTTTGTGATAAAACATATCAGATAGTATTTGATAAAGCCTATGTAGATGATCAATTAAAGGCTTGGCCTTTTGGTTACTGATTGATTAATTTTTTGTTAACATAAACAACGACAACAACAACGGGTTCAACGACAACAACCAAATACAAAACGGTTTCAACAATGGACACTTCAACAATACCCTTACAGTTTGTTAAAGCAAGTTAAACATAAATTTCCGGGTAATAAAACTCATGCTATTGGTATTGACGACTTATGGCAAGCAGATATTTTAGATATGCAAAGCTATTCTCAATATAATAATAAATTTAGATATATTCTGATGGTTATTGATGTTTTCTCAAAATATGCATGGGCAAGACCTTTACTGACTAAAGGAGGTGTAGAGGTGTGCAAAAATATAGGTAAAATTTTTACCGATAATCATAGTGCACCAGCAAATTTTCATACGGATAAAGGAAAAGAATTCGAAAATAAGCATGTACGCAAACTGATGAAAGATTACGGTGTAAACTTTTATACTTCAGTTAGCGATAAAAAAGCAGCAGTAGTGGAACGTTTTAATCGTACTCTAAGAATGAAATTACAAATGTACGCCAGAAATAAAAACTCTTATTGTTATACGCAAATTTTACCAAAACTTATGGAGGGTTACAATAATACACCATCAAGAGTAACAGGAGTTGCCCCTATTAAAGTAAACACAAAAAATGAAAGTTTAGTTTACGAAAGATTATATGGAAAAAATCAGCGAATAAAAAGCAAAAAACCTAATTTTAAAATAGGGGATAGAGTATGTTTATCTAGTTCAAAAGGAATATTTGATAAGGAAACTGATACGCCCAATTGGACTGAGGAAATTTTCACTATTTATCAAGTAATTTTACGTCATCCTTATCCCGTATATAAAGTAATGGATAGTGAGGGTGAAAAAATAGATGGTGTATACTATGAAGCTGAAATACAAAAAGTAGCGAAACCAACGTTAAAAACTTATTTTAAAATTGAAAAAATTCTACAGAGTAAAAAAGTGGGGAAACAGAAGAAATATTTGGTGAAATGGTGGGGTTATCCTTCCAAAATGAATAGTTGGGTGGGTGAAAAAGATTTAAAAAATATATAAATAAGAAGTGTAAAACATAAAACATATTCATAATGTTCCAACCGTTCAAACGTGAAAACGTATCTTCTATTGCTTGCCTTGTGAATGGTTTTAAAAATTAATAAAAATATAAATAAAAAAAATGGCTTTTAAAGAAGAAACTAGTCAAAACGGTTTCTACATGACTTTAACATCTAATTCATCTGTACAATATTATCCAAAAAATAAAGCTGGATCATTTACGGTGCATTTGCCTGAAAGTATTAAATTGGGTTCAACTAATTGGGAAGTAGGGTTGGTAGATATAATGTTTCCACATCGATGGGAAAATATAATGGCAGATGCTAATTCGCTTAATTATGCTTTCACTTTGCAACTTCCTCAAGTTCCTTCTATTTTTTTACATAACAAGCTACCTTTAAATCACGCAGCATACCAATTGAAAGAAAAAAGTCAATGGCAATCAAATACGAGTATTAGCATGCGGCCTGTAAATGTACATTTAGAGGGTCAAACTTATATGAACAGTTATTTCTTTATTTATCGCAATAATCTAACAATACCTCCGGGATGCTACGATAGCGAGGAAATATTGGTAGAAAATTTAAATCTTATTGTATGGCAGGATATGGCAAATATTATTGAAAATCTTATTGAAAATCTATTTTAAATTTAAAACACATAAAGTATTAAATAAATACGGCAAATATTTTAAAGAAACTTTGCAGTTTATTTATGACTCAAAGTTACGACGTATTCTAGTCAAATCGGTACATAATACGGGTAAAATATTTTTTGAAACAGAACTTACAAACATTCTAGGATTTTCGTCGACAATCGAACATGAGGATCCTTTTTTAAATAAAATTATATATACAAAAGAAAAAAACAATAATATGGGTGGGTGGAAGGCGAGAGCCACATATCCTCCACGTATACAAGAAACAGCAGTATTTCTGCATACCGACATTATTCAACATCAGTATGTTGGTGATATGCAGGCTCAGTTATTACAAATTGTGCTTATAAATATGCAGTGTCAAAACAATTTTGTTCATTTTCTCTATAACCAGCCACAGTATGTTCCCGTATGTTTGGATACGTTTCAAACTATAAAAATTGATTTACGCACCTATTTTGGAAATTTATTTAATTTTGAAGACGGTAACAGTCAGACGGTAAACTGCATTTTAAACCGTTGTTAAGAATAAATAAATAAATAAAAAAGTTTCTGTTAATATGGCAACAAAAAGAAAAAATTATGGCGGTGGTGATAAGTTAATGTGTTATTATATGAAACAGTGGCATCAAAGTCAAAGAGGTTGGGGAATTATCATCTTGCATTTTATGCAGGTGTTCGTTTTCAATGTGGGCGAGGATTCGGTAGTTTTTTCTCAAACATTTTTAGGTGGATACGTCTTTTAGTTAAACCTATGGTTCGAACTGTAGAGAGAGAATTGGGCAGGGCCGGTATTAACACCTTAGAAGATGCAATAGATGGTAGAAATATTGGCAAAGCGGGAAAAGAGCACTTTAAAAAAGCAGGATCGTCACTACTCAGACGTGCTGTCAATGCCATGGGTGCAAAATTTATGGGAGGTAATACGACCAGATTACCTTCTATAAATTTTAACGAATATTAGGAATACTACCTGGTGGAATGGAAAATTTAACTAGAACACAATTTAGGGGAATTAAATCATCTTCTGCTGCGGTATCACCACATATACGTTCTAAATCTCATAGTAGACGACGGGGTGGTAGATATGGTACGGTTAAAAAAATCTATAAAAAGCTAAAAATATGAAAAAATCTTCCATAAAACAAGATATCTTTGGTCCTATCAGACGTAGTGCGTGTAAGACTCTTTTTTAAACATTAAAAAACTTTATTTTTATCATCATGCCTATAAGAAAACGTAATACCAACAATGAAAATAGTACCAAACATTCAAAAGAAAAAGATGTCATTTATGACAATAGATTAGACCTATTCGATGATGAAAAAGGTATTGTGGAATATCAAAAAATTCAGGAGCGTTGGAGGTGGAATTATTACCTCAAGCCCCACCAAACAATTCTCCTACCATTGATTTTTTAATTCCCGCGGATTTAGATTTCTTCTTGGATTTTATTGAACCCCATTTAAGAATTAAGGGGCGTGTAGTAAAAGCAAATGGAAATGACTTGGATGAAACAAATGTGGTAACCCCTACTAATAATTTTGGATCCTGTTTGTTTAGTCAAATTTAATTAAGTATTAACGGTTGTCTAATTACGATGGCCAGTAACCTATATCCTTATAAATGTTACTTAGAAAATTTGTTAAATTTTGATGATGAGTTAATAAAAAGTAAAGGACTATTGCAGGGTTTTATACCCGATGCAAATAGAGTTAATGATGTTTACGCACCAAACGCCGATGGCTGTACAGCTGCTACCAAAAATTTAAACGCCAATATAGCTTTATCAAAAAATTATAGTATGATTGTTCCATTACATTTGGATCTATCACGCTGCGGAAAATTAATGCCTAATCTTATTCAAACACGTCTTAAATTAACACGTAGTAAACCTAAATTTTATTTAAATTACGATCCGGTCAAAGGAGGTTACCAATTTAAGATTGACGATATCGTGTTGCTATATAACAAATACAAACCGGATAATGCAATTTTATATCAATATGCTAAACTGTTAAAACGTCCAATGCCATTTGGACAATTTTCTTTTGCGTTTCCTGACATTCGTGTGGGATCGCATTCTATCGCCAAGGATTCTCTGTCTTTTGTACTCAACGACCCTTTTAACGGTAAAGTGCCATACACTTTTGTCTGTGCTTTTGTAACCCATGAAGCTTTAAATGGTACTACCGACAAAAACACTTTCAATTTTCATCATTGTAGTTTAAAAGATCTGACAGCAACCATAGACAGCAGAATAATGCAATGCGGAATTAAAAATTTTGACTTTGCTAATGATGATTTTATAGAAGGATACATGTCGATTTTAAATAATGTAGATGCCGGTACCGCTTCTACACCTGCTCCCATTATTACGTGTCAAAATTATGCCAAAGGATATACCATAATAGTGTTTGATTTTACCAATAATAATGCCGGTAGCGACTTGACGCAGCCCAATCAATCAGGTGTTTTAAAATTAAAAGGACACTTTACCGTTAAATTAGCTGAAAATATGCAAATGATATATTACGGTGTGTTTAGTCAAAAAATGTACATTAATCGTAATCGACAGGTTAGCGTTGTCAACTCTAATGCTTAACGAACACACACAAAAAATATGGATAATTTTACTTTGGATAAATGTATGAACAAAATATTATTTACCACCAACGGTAAAGGCTGCTTTTTAGGAGTACTTCCTGCTAACCATTTAGAGTGCATAAACAAACCTTTTAAGGGTATTAGCATAATTTTAAATACAGATGAAGACAATAAAGGCGGTCAACATTGGGTTTGTTTCTACGTTAACAAACGTATGCAGGGAGAATTTTTTGACTCTTTTGGCAACTCTCCTTCATTTTATCACTTATATTGGCAACAATGGTTTGAAAACCACTTTCAAAAAAATATCTTAATTAATCCGCATATATTGCAGAGCCCAATTAGCTTTACATGCGGGGCTCATTGCTTGTTTTATTTATTTAACCGATATAAAAGAATTTCTCCTACACGTATTTTAAATCGTTTATACAGTAGGGATTTAAGTTTAAACGACGAAATGGTAGCGAAAATATTATATAAAAAATATAACCCTCATAACGTTAAATCAACAACATTGTCGACATTAAAACAAAGTTGTACATGTTTTAAAAACTGTTCATTTTGCAATAAATCAAAATAAGAAGTATACATAACATTTTTTTTAATACGTCATTGTAACGTTAACGATATTATATATAGCTAAGTAATTTAATACGCATACGCACGTTTGAATATCATATTTTTCTTAACATTTTTACTTCTTTTCACCTCTTCCTCCTCCTCTTGTATCACTCACTGTGATGTCAACATTACAATAATAAAATGTGTTTTAAAAATTAAGTGGTTAGTAGTTATTTATCATGACGTTAGTAGATTACTACAGTATTCACATGTGTTATATAGGAGGTAGAAGAGGGAGAAATGTGAGTTGATTGAAAAACCTTTTAACCTTTTTTGACACCTCTTAAATTAATCAATTTAAATTTACACTTTTGTTGTAGTTATCTATCGGATATTTCTTCTAAAGTAAATAAAAAGCACCCTATTACCCCCCTTAACTTCAAACATTTTAGCAATAAAAAGCCACGCACACCACACATTTAATAATCATTTATTTAATAACATTTAAAAGCGTAACAACTCTCTCTTGAGAAATATTTTTTAAAAAAAGTCAAACAAAAAATGAATGGTAAATATAATTATACACCACAACAACAGGTTGTCGCAGGAGGATCTTCAATCCAGCGGCCGATGTTGACTCAACAATTTGGCGGTGGTGAAAACGGATGTTATACCACACCCGCCAACGAACTTTATCGATCCGTCAGCAATATGGAGGGTCAAAATGTTGGCTACAAAATTTTCAGATATAATCGGGGTTTAAAACTGTATACCTATCAGCAATGAAAATTCCTGGAATTAAGAGCCTTGGAACGTGTTTTCAATTCTGCCACAAGTATGGGTGATGTTGTGCCCCGTCAAAGCAGATGGTGTACGGGCCTAAACTTTACCCAAGAAAGTTGGGTACAATTAAAACATCTGATAGCCTTGATTGACCAAGCTTTTGCCATGCTGGATCCCAATGAAAACAAAGGTGGACCACGTACAGCACAGGCCATGCAGTTTATATTTACTAACAGCGCTGGCCAAAACGACGAAGAGGAGGAAAATTTGCCACCTTTAAAACCTCATCAGCCAACACAAGCATTTCGATATCAACCTTTAGATGCCACCGCTACTACAAACAAAATTTTATCGGATGCTGACACCGCAAGTCTGCCAGATGATGATGATGACGATAAAGGTTATGGAATAGCGGCACAAAAAACCAATCATGATGATAATCGACAACAATCTAAGAAAAATTTTAATGGCAAGAAGAAAATTACCCCTCCTGTTGCTCGTGTAAAACCATATTTGTTAGAAAAGAAACTAGTCACCACCAACATTGTGGACGGTAGCGGTGCGTCTACATCTTCTTCATCGTCGACTTCTAGAAGTGATAATCGTAGTCGCCGTTATACAGCCACTGTTCGTCATGTTACTAACAACAACAACAACAATCCGGAAGTCATCACTATCGATGATGATTAATTATTTTATCTTCAAAAGAATAATAATAATAAGCAATTAAATAAAAATAATTATTATGTTGTAAACGTGTATTTTTAAAATTTTATATTAATAAAAAATATGTTTTTTTAAAAATAAATTTTTTATTATTTTTTTGCGTGTTCATATTATAAATAGAAGCTGTAAAAGTCTAATTATACCATTTACAGGTTATTCTAAGAGAGAAGGCGCGATTAATGTTTTTTAAAAAAAACATTATTATGTAAAAAATTAGCAAAGAAAAAATATGTATTATTTTTTAGATAAAAATATGATGTAAAATTATTACATCCTTTTACTTGCATTTTTGCAGGACCTACAGGATGTGGTAAAACGGTATTTTTAACAAAATTTTTACGTAAATCAAATGAAATGTGTTCGCCGCCTCTTGATAAACTCATTATATGCTATGGCAAATATCAACCCTTATACGACGATAAACAAGTTTGCAACAATTTTAAAAAAGTACAATTACACGAAGGTTTATTGGATAAAATTCCCACGGATGATAAACAGCTAAAAACTTTAATTATTATTGAGGATTTGATGATCGAGTGTCAATCTAATAAATTTATTTCAGATATGTTTACAAAAGGAAGTCATCATGACAATATAAGCGTCATTCTTTTTAATCAAAATTTATTTCCTAGAGGTAACGAAAGTCGCACAATTAGTTTGAATACAAAATATTTTTTTCTATTCAAAAGTCCACGTGACAGCAAACAATGTTGCCATTTTGGTCAACAGGTGGAAGGCATATCGGCCAAAGAATTTGAAGAAGCATATATAGATGCCACACGTCAGGGTTACACCTATTTATTTCTAGATTTCATGCTTAACACACCTACCTGTGTAAGGTATCTGAGTAAAAGTTTACCTGGCAAAGAAACTGTTGCCTATATAGGAGAAGCTCTCTATCAGGGGTTACTTAACGAAATAAAAGATTAAAATATCATCATGCTGCCTAACGTTTTAGAAAATATTTATACACGTGTTGGTGTGGGAGGTAGTAGTTCATCCTCAACTGATGTTGATAATGGTGAAATATCACCCGTCAATCTTGACACGCCAACAGGTAGTACAACCAGTACCAATAAAATTATGTCAAATAATAACAATGTACAACAACAACAAAAAGAACCACAAACGTTTAAAAAGTATTTAAAGAATTGCACCACGCTATTTGCCTTAGTTGTCACCTTGACATTGGAGATTTTATTTCTCGTTCAACTAATTAAAGCAGTTCAAAGTGGCGGAGGACTTAATCAAGAAGTGGTTAATCATCTTAAAAAAACCATCCATTCCCTCGAATTAGTAAGAGAACAACACAATCAACCCTATCAATTTATAACCCCATATGCCCTACCCCTATTAAACGCAAACAATTATGGCTGCCTATCGTCGTCTCAAAAACCAACCTGAACAACAGGCCGCCTACTGTCAACGTTTATCACCTGCTGCCGTAGATAAAATGTCAGAATTTTGTCTTAATTATCGTAACAAATATATGGGTAAAAAAAAGGGTTTAAGTCGTTTACATAAATATAGCGAAATTATTCGCCATTTATCAGAACCAAAGTTGTCACGTCCTCAGAAACGTCAACTAATGTCACAGCATGGAGGTTTTATAGGTCCCTTAATCGGTATTTTAGGTCCTGCTATCGT
>JAAFCF010006124.1:13916-33764 GCA_013389785.1 Helicorthomorpha holstii | reverse complement strand
TTTGCGTATTATTAATGACAGCAGGAAATTTAAATACTGGAAGTAAATGCGCAAAAGTTATATCTTTTATTTCACCGGATGCTGTATCAATCGTTATGGCCTTTGTAAACGTATCTTCATAACTTTGTATTATAAAGACATTGTTTTTAACCAAACACGCATTAACTTTACCGGACTTCAACTGGTAAAATTCCTTCAACTCCCGCTTCTTAAAATCAACACGATAAAATACGACATAACAATATCTCAAATAGATAGGGTCGTAAACATCAGCATCACGTATCTCACGGGTAACTCACGGGTATTACATCTTCTCCCCATGACAATCCACGCACATACAACATACGTTGCTCCTCAACCACCGACTTATCAAAAGTTATATAATTTCCCCGTTGTGTCAAAGTGTCATATTCAATTAATGAAATACACTTAGTTTTACGATCATGACATCCCACATACATTTTATGCAAACTATCCGAGCTAAAGAATCCATATGGTCTTATATCCAAATTGTTGAAGTCTTACATCTTTAACTTTAACCAAGGCATGCTTTCGATTACACTGAACACTTTCTAATGAAAAACCATTTAACTTTTAACACACAATTAAACCACACTTGTGTTAAAAAAGAATTTCCCCACAATGACAAGTACATGAATCATTATTGTTCCCCTTTTTCTTTATTAATCATATTACATAAAACACTTAACACATTCCTTTCTTTAACCCAAACACACCACGTATGCACACAATAACAGGTGCATAAAAATTTTGACATTTCAAGGTCAAACAACTCAAGAAAACACATGTAAGCTATTAAAACTGTAACTAATCGGGGCGGAGCGTAATCAGATTAATATCGACAAACACGTAGCGGCTACGTTTACACTACGCATGCGCTACCCATTTAACACACAACAGCTGGGAGCGCATATGTACAGGGTTGCCTCATACAGTGTACAACAAAAAGAAGTTATGACGTCACAATGAGAGTTTAACATGGGACATTTGTAACAGTAGGCTCCGCCCACTTTTTGGCGTAGCCACGCCCACCACCCAATCCTGCTCTCTGATTGGTCAGATTTAAATTTCGCGCCCAAAAGCTCAACGCTGATTGGCCCGGCTTAGGATGTACCCTAACTACTAGTCTGTGTTAAAAGCGAATTCATTAATAACGTTATTAAAACTTGTGTATTTTACCCCATTTCCAGCATCAACCAGCAAACCAAACTCGGTAGTTTGCTTTCCGCCAGTGGTCTCCTTGGGCTTTGTAGTCTTCGGCATTGAGCACTCCTTAGCAAAATGCCCAGGCTTTTTGCATCTGAAACACTTTAAGTTTATCTTATTAGATTTATCATTGTTATTGTTATTTTTATTCTTCGGAGCCCCGGATTTCTTTTTCCCTTTCTTCGGCAAATATCCAGTAGCTAAAGCACTACCATTTGCCCCGTTTGTTCCGTTTCCAGTGGAGTTGTACTGGACACGTGCGTTCTCCAGTAATAAGCCATCGATTACAGTTTTAACAGTGAATTGGTCTCTCGGAACCCGGCACAATTGTTGCACTACTCCGTTGAATTCAGGAGGTAACGCCGTCATCATTAGATAAGCTATGTAACGCTTATCTAATATTAGACCTGAATTGGCTACTTCCCTTTCTTGGCGTTGCACCCTGGCTATAAAAACCGGGATGGTCTCGCCATCAATATATCTAATATTGGTCAACTCTCGTAACAGAGCAGCCTCTCTCGCCACTGCCTGTGGCTGATATGCATTCAACAAGCTATCCCAAGCTTGTTTCGAAGTCATATTAGGATCTACCAAGTTTTTAACATCGTCTGATAAATTTAAGTAAATCAGACCAGCGGCCTGTTCATCTTTGGCCACCCATGCCTCTATATTTTCGGCTGTTGCAGCCTCGTCAGGCTGTGGTATCATACCATTAACGTAACGCCAGACATGTTTAGTTTTGAGCAACATCATCATGTTTTCCGCCCCAAATTTTATAGTTAGTGTGTCCCAACTTTTCAAAGTCTTCAAACTTCATTTTGTTGGCCATTTTTCAATTTAAAACAAAAACTAAGCTAAGCTAAGCTAACGTGTAAATCGTAAACGTACTTATGGCGATTTCCAGTTATTAGAATTCACCTCTATTGATCTGATGCAATCACACATCAACAATAGAAAAACGCACACACAATCACAAATATCACTTAAAAAGCTTTCGCAAATTAAATCCAATGGCTTGCACAGTTATTCGTCGTTTCTTCCTTAGTACACAACATCGATGTATTTAGATTCAAACTCTGGGCCCATAACCTTTGTGGGCATTCGTCCTCAGCGTTTCAACTTCCTAGGCCTAAGCTGCAGACGAAGACAATAGAAGTCGATTGAAAACAATGCCCGCAGTGTTTTCCAAAGCTTTTGTTAATCCAAAACGTCGTATATCGTCATATATTAAAGATACGATTGCATTACTTGCAATCGACGATTTTCAATTAAATAGATAACTTACTAATAAGTATATGTAATTAATTAAGCAACTGCAAATGAAAAGACTAATCAAAATTATGGGTAATGTGTTTATTATAAGGTATAAAACGATCCTTTAACTTTCAAAGCATTAACCCAAGTGTATGAAGCACGTTACAACAAGCATTCAATATGGAGAAGCCATATTGCTAACAACTGCTCAATGGAAGTCTATGGACGATAGACTTGCTTCGGTAGCGCTACGGAGCGCAACTTAGAATATCTAGCATATCTAGCTAGATTCTAGCTACGAGGTAGCGCTGACGTCAATCGCGTTGTATGACGTTACGTTTTAAGTGCCAAGCATGCAAAGCGACAATACGCATGCGCAGGCACTTCTCTATACGCTATAGAGACGAGAATCGTCATATTAACAATTTGGTTAATTAGGCGGCAATTACAATCGAATTTAAACAAATTAAATTGACGAATTAACATTAATCTAATCTACGACATTAGTAGCGATTAATATTCGATAATATTAATCGCTATAGTAAACTAAAGCTATTGCAATCGAATCCAATTCAATTGCTATTGAAATCTAATTCAATACGTGAATTATACTAAACCGGAAGTATAGCCGGAAGTACATGCTTAAACGCATCGTATCTCAAACGGTTTGAGATTTCTACTTCCGGCATGCACAATGACTATAGGTAACGCAAAATTAACTATTCCAAGGCTCTGACTCATGCGTACCAGCCTTTGGGGCGCGAGTCCGCTATTTTCTAATGCCAGATAGGCAAAACGCATAGGAAATGTGTGGGCATTAATTCCAGGAGGCTTAATGAGTCTGGGAAGCTAATCCAGACAAAGAAAGCAATCCAAGTAAAGCCCTGCAGTGTTTTCCAAGCTTATCTTATATACGATGATTTTCCACTATTAATGTATACGTCTATACTTCTTGTATAAGACGGTGATTAACTTAATAACTTAATTAAAACTATTTAAAGATTAATTCTATATTAAGTAGACAACAAACTTGATTAAACAAAAGGGAGTTTATTATAACATACTAACACAATGACTACCCAATTGCAAGTACAACTAACACAACCATTACAAGAAGTAATTCTAGCAGTTAAGCTACTAGAGCTAACAACCGTTGTGTACTATCCTATGGAAGACAGGATAGCTATCATAGCGCTACGAATCGTAAGCAAGAAATTCTAGCACGACATTGCTAGATAGCTTATGACGAGGTAGCGCTGACGTCATGATTGGCGTGACGTCGCTATTGAAGTGCCTTAACCCTTCTACCACCAAGTGTTTTTGTACCTTCATTTACTAGGGTGGGGTATCATAGATACCCCCAATAAATAATTATAATTTTTATAATTTTTTTTCATATTCTTCTATTTCACATTGTCCTCTACACAAAACAACTTCAAGTTTTTCTTTATAATTTATATTTATGCCAATGTAACAGTTTAAAAATTTTTAATTTCAAAATGTAAAGAAGAACTTGTTGTAACAAGAGGAGCTCTGTGACCTTGAAATTGTTGCTTTGCATGTAATCAATAGGGAAAACATATTGTACATAACCTACCAAGTGGGGTATTTCAAATACCCCATGCTAATTTTTCTAAATAAAACTAAAATTATTCATTATTTTCTACAACATTTTTGTATTTGTCTTCTAAATTTATTAAAAGATAAATACCTAAATTTTCAGAAAAAATATTTATTATGAAATTTTAAGAAATTTGCTGAAAAGTGAAGGTGGGGTATCATAGATACCCACTTGGTGGTAGAAGGGTTAACGCACGAAAGCACATCTGCGCATGTGCAGGCACTTAACTCTAAACGCTATAGAGTTTCGATTAGCAAAACGATTACAATCGATAGTGAACGATAGTTCAACGCAAATTTACATTGAAGTGAATGAGCATGACTAACACGAACGATATAATCGATTCTAACAATTGCAGCTAGCATATTAAGTATGCTAACTGCCATGTAAAGGCTATTGTCACGTTTGCATGCTAACCTGTACAGGAAGTATAGCCGGAAGTACATGCATAGAGTCATCTGATTCCAAACGGTTTGGAATCCTGTACTTCCGGTATGCTAACGACTAAGGTCATGAATCGCATGACCTCCCAAAGTTGATAGCATGCGTATACCAACGTTTGGGACGCGAGTTTGCTAAATACCATGCAACATATAGAAAAACGCATAGAAATGCATTACCAATGCATTTCCTATGAGGTCAACCACCTTACATGCTAAAGGTAGCCTTTCCCATAGTATACCATGCACACCATGCACATCCTACACTATTCTATAGGCAATAACGTGTGTAGCAAAGGAACATCCGCCACAAATTCCCCCTTTCACGCCGCTACACAATGCCTTATTGCGATCTAACTGTGACGACTAAAACATTTTATTAATAAACATGGCACTCAATTAATAAAACAATCAAATAAAGTACAAATAAGGAACGAACTTGCTGATATAATCGCAAGTAGTACGCTACTGCACAGCATGGACATCTGGAATAAAGCAAAAACATACAATAACAATTACGATGCATAATTGACCCCTAACATGACCCCCAATACAAAACAAGTACATGAATCATACACTGAGTCACCAGAAGCCAATCTTACACCAATCGTATCATTCTGAAAGCATAAACAGCATACAATTAAACAGTTACATTCAATTCGGCCATGCCTGCAATTCAGAACATGCATGTGACGTGTCTTACAACGATCTAAATATCCGCTCAACAGGAGGCCTTAAAGAAGACTTATGTGTTGTGTTGTACGTGTCTTCCCTTCGTTACGTGAATCGCCGTCGGCCTAGCTCCGCTCACCGCCGATTGACAGGAGCGATGCCCGGCCTACTGGCGAGAGCTTTAATGGTTTCGATTGAAACCATATCAATGAAAAACATAAATAAACAAGAGATATTTACCTTAGCCTGCTCAGCTGACCTTCCGATGATCAATTAATCACCGGAAGGGTAACGCGTAATCCAAAATTGGTATTATAACACTCGCGACTGAGGCGGAGCCAACCGTAAGGCCCGCCATCTTACAAGCGAATGACCTCTTATGCATTACGTCTATTGCGATGACGTAATGCAAAGATTAGAATGAAAAATTAAATCGATTAAACGATTTAATATACTTTAAAACATATATAATAATCTTGTTTAATTGTGTTAATATTATATTATCATCAATGAATATTTAATTTGAGCAATTTAAATATTCAATGGCGATTACATGTTTGTATGCATGCGCGTTATGTAATAGCGCATCACATACCTTGTATTGTGTACCTTGTACTGGCAATGTTGCCAGATAACGGCCGACGTAAACAATTTAAATAATTGTTTACGATAACCTTAAAACAATGTTTACATTTAAATATAAATGTTTATAACTTATAAACAATTAATTAAATGTTATTTAGCTTTAAAACTAATGTTAACGATACGATGCGCACAACCGATGCGCGATCGGTAACTGCGAGTGGGTACGCTTGGCAACGGCGATGTTACCAATGCGATACACTTCGCAATTACAAATGATAATTAAAATTAATTAATTAAAATAAATCAAACGATGATTTAATTAATAAATCATTGATTCGATATTTAATAAATGTTAAATACAATTATTAACACTAGAACGACCAAAGCGGTCATTTTGACCGCAAAGCAATTTTAAACTCTTATATCTCCAAAACCATTTATCACAAACCATTGAAATTTATTACTTTTCCTAACTTTTTGAGGTATAAAAGAAATTTAAATAATTAAAAATCTAAGTTTAATATTTCCTGAGAAAATTATTAGTCTTCCTAGAACGACCAGCGGCGGTCAAAATGACCGCCATAGACATTTCCAAGTTTCAAAGTGAAAAAATTGGTTTTTTCAATTTATAATGGCAGGTTAGAGGTTTAGCCAGCCTAGCAACACTTATTTTATTATTTTTGTTATAGACAACAATTAATTAGTATAATTTTACCGTTTATACAACTACAAACAAAACAAGCCACCAAATGTCAGTGTTACTTTGAGTTTAGTTTTTCTTTTTTGTTCTACTAACTATTATGTGAATTATTACAGTTGTTTATGTTATTTGAATAACGTTCATGGAGTTTTAATTGTGTTTCAAAAACAAATCGATGTACTTAGTGCTAAAAACACTTCTCAATGAGCTCTAATGTATTTTTATGACTTTTGCAACAAAAAACTTTAGTAATTCCAAGTATTTTGTAAACAACTATTTAGTTAACTACACTTTAGCACTAAACATACCAGTATTTGAAAAATAAATATGCTAGCCAACGGTTTTAGCTTGCATTTATCACTCATTTGTGACGTTATCTCATACAGCATTATTGCATTTTGAATCAGCTTTTCAACATTTGTAAAAGCTTGATTGCTGCCTATTTTTGCTTCTACAATTCTTATTTCTGTTATTTATGTTTAAAAACAAATAACTGAATCATATAGTAAGTGTTTGAAAAATATTTTGAAGAAATGTATTTTTGAAAAAACACAATATTGATGAAATGTATAATAAAAAAACTAACCACTATGAAACTCTTGAATATTTGCACGAGTTTCAAGTAATGGTGGTAGTGGTGCTAATGGAAATTCTGAGTTTCTGGTTTGCTACAATTATCTTCAGAAGTAGACACACATATGACAAGTACAAGTTCTGTTTTCAAGTACAATATTTGTTTCTTTTGATTTACCTATCAATCAACTTGATGAAAATCACTCATAAGGTGCATCGAGAATGTGTGTTGTGGTAAATGTATCAAAAAAATGCTATATATATTGTTTATTTTATTGTAATTCATGATTTTCCTATGGCGGTCATTTTGACCGCTAATGGTCGTTTTAGGTATACTGAAATGTCGGTCGTTCTAGTGTTAAAGTACGTTTGCCGTTATATTTTATTGTGTTTATGTTTTGTTTGCGTAGCCATGGCAACAGCATTGACGCAAGTCTGCTGCCTGGCTTAACTTGAATTTACGAATGCGATAAATTATTAAGTCAGCCTGTTTCTCTATACGATTAACATTACATTACAGACCCTATGGCGTGTCTGACTCGTATATATAAACAGTCTGACCTGTCTGACCTTCTGTTTAAAAGGTCGCTCTTTTTGTTTTAAAGAGGTCCCAAGTCACTTCTGATTAGGACCTCTACTTGAATGCATCGTTTTAGCGTTTTAACAATATTTAAACGTTATAACGTATTATTTCATGTATGTTAGTGTGTTTTTAATATGTTTTATTAAATAAACAACATTTAAACTTTAACCTTGACTTCCATTTTCGTATTTAATCAGTTTTAAATAACTAACAATTATCTTTTAATGATAAAAGTATTAACTGGAGCTTCTGGAAAGCGTTTGCAAAGGTCTTAATTGTCTTTAAGTTTGTGAACAAAACTAATCGACGCCAAAAGACCCAACAAAGGTTATGGGCCCAGAGTCCAACAACTACAAACTTCATTAAAAACGACAAATACGGATTATGATAAAAGTGCCCTTTGTGTTTGGATTACTGTGCTTGTATGACATCTTGTTTTGTGCTGTGCTCTTTGTTTACGAACAAAGGGACGCGTCGCAGCGAGGAGAACGTAAATAGGTCACCTCTTCTTCATCGCTTTCGACAAAGAAACCCCTGAAGCAACTGCTACGCAACGGCTACAAGATGGCAAAAGGCAACGGTGACAAAGGCCCTAAGTGGAATGTTGAATTACTAACTCATACTAACTTTAATACATGGCGAGAGAGGATGGAGATGTTTCTGATGTCCAAAACCGTTTGGACATATGTGGATGGGACACATTTACCACCACCAGAAACTGCAACCGAAGACGAAAAAGAGAAATACAACGAAAAGAATGGAAAAGCCCTTGGACTTATATATCTTCATCTTTCAAATGACGTTAAAAAGAGTTTGAAAGGCTTCAGGAGTGCCAAAGAGGCATGGGACCGTTTGAACGAGCTTTATGAGCCCAAAGTTATGGCTCGTGAGGCTTGTTTACTAATTGAACTTGTAAACATCAAACATCAGCCTGGAGAGCAACTACAAACATTTATAACGCGATTGACCAATAAGAATGCTGAATTAAAAGAGGCTGGATATAACCTAGATGAGAGATTCTTAGGTTATTTCATGATTGCATCGTTACCAACTGAATATGCAATCACTGTCTCAAGGTTTTACAATATGCCAAGAGACCAATTTACTGTGGACACTGTGATTCGTGAATTGACTGCTGAGGACGTGCGCGTACGATACACCAATGGAGCAAATGGAGAGAGCTCCAACGTTTACCACACCCATCACCATGGCCAAAAACGCGGAAAAGGCAAAGGCCGTGGACAGTCCAAAGGACAAAACAATTCTAAAAACACTAAGTCTACAACGGATACTTCCGGTAAAACCGGAAAGCCAAAGATTGACAAGAAAAATGTCAAATGCTACAACTGCAATAAGATGGGTCATTTTGCGAATGAGTGCCGCAGCAATAAATCGCAAATGACCAATGGCAATGGTGAAGAACAATCTTCAAATGGCCAAAAGAACAATAACAATAAAAAGAAGAATGCTAATAACAACAACGGCGATGGAAATCAATACAATTTCCATACAAAGGACCTTTCCACCAACGCAACTGTAAGTAAACAAACTTCATTATTAATTGGAAATACGAACAATTGCGTGGCCAGCTATTGGACTTTGGACAGAGGTGCTACAAGTAACTTTTGTCCAAATAGGGCTTGTTTACGAACTTTTGCCCTATGAACTCTGCTGCTGAGACCACCGTGGAAGGCGACTCTATAGCCATATTAGGCGTTGGAGACATTAAATTAAAGTGTGACAACGGAAATGAAATTGTGCTTCGTGATGTACGTTATACACCAACGGCCAGAGTAAACCTGATTAGTGGTACTCGTATTGCTAAACAGGGCCTAGTACAGCATTTAGAGGACAATTACTATTCCATTAGGAATAAAAATGGAAACAAGATTGTAAGGGCCTTTCTTGTGGACAATTTTTATATGTTACCTGCAACTCCCCTATACGATGATACAGTAAACTTTGCCAGCGAAAGTGTGCATCGGGTCATTGACCTCGCGACCTTACATCGCAAACTGGGTCACCCTAGTGACTCTGTATTGAAGAAAATGATTGCCGACAATGCAATCATTGGATTACCACACAAAGTCGACTTCAATACATCGTTTTGTGACATTTGTGTTCGTGCAAAGGCCACTGCTGCAAAAGGCCCTACGATTGATAATAAACAAAGCAGCCGGAAATTTGAATTAGTGCATTCCGACTGCTGGGGCCCTTCGTCCACAACTGGATTAAATGGTGAACGCTATGTAATCACATTTGTGGATGATTACACACGAAGAGCACGCATATTTACTTGCAAAAGGAAAACAGACATTGGCCCAATAGTGAAAAATTTCATTCTCAGCAACGAACATACTACTGGATTGAAGTTACGGGCTCTACGAACGGACAATGGCCTAGAATATTGTAACAAAGAACTGTCGGCGTTTTTATACAACCTAGGCATTGCCCACCAACGTACAGAGACTTATACGCTCAAACAAAATGGCATCGCTGAACGCTTCAACAGGTCCTTGATAGAAAAGACAAGGGCCCTATTGTTTGACAGCAATTTAGAAGCAAAATTCTGGCCAGAAGCAGCGGACACAAGCTGCTATCTGTACAACCGCATTGGCCACCGTAAGCTAAATGGACAAATGCCAATGGAACTATGGACAGGAACCAAGCCCAACATCAAATACCTGCGGACATTTGGATGTCAGGCTTGGGTCCACGTCCCAGCACAAAAGAGAAACAAATTGGAGCCAAAAGCCATCGAAGGTACAATGGTTGGCTACGCAAGAAGTGCTCCAGGCTACCGAATTTGGCTGCCCCAACAAAACCGGATCGTCGAAAGCAAAAGTGTTACATTCAACGAGTCCGATTCAACGCCAGAAGTCCCCAACGATAAAGACTTGCCGCCGATTGAAGGGGAAAATAAGGTAGCCAAAGAACCACTAGCTCCACACGTAACTCGCCAATTTACCTTTGGCGACAACAACGATGATAGCGACGATGATGATGACGATAGCGACCACAATGACCAGGATAACTACAGAAGTCGAACCGGAAGCAGTGCCAGTAGAGACAGTGGCATTGGACCATCTGGACCTACGGCAACGCCATCAACTAGCCAAGTGAAACCAACGCCGCTACAAACAAGAGTGAAACAATTCGACAGTGAATCGCCGTCTTCAGAGTCTCCACCACCATTGGAAACTGTAACGGAAGTTGACGAAGATTTCGAATTGACATTGGAACCGCAACTACAAACGACACCAGTGAAAGGAACTGCAAAGGCCCAATCCAGCTGAGGACGAAAGGCTTCAAAACAGTACCCACCACGTGTAGGCGAAAGGAAATCCGAGCGATTGAAAGGACTTCAAGCCACCACAGCAAAAGAAGACCCAGGCCACAGCAGCAAGAAGAAAAAGAAAACAAAAACAATTGAAAATGCAACTACAACTGTTAAAACTAGTGTTGCTATTGAAAATGTTGATGCTAATGTTGAAAATGTTAATGAAAATGTATGTACTAATGAGCCTTTAGGTAGGAAAATAGACTACACCGTAAGCGAGAGTTCAGAGGACGATCAGGCCTTTGCTACCCTGTTCAAGAACCTCAACACCGGTAAAGGCGTTGCTGCAAAGACCTGACTAGTTGCGAAGACCATCACGATTCCTCAAAGTTACAAAGAGGCCATGGATTCACCATATGCAGATGAATGGACAATGGCCATGAATGAGGAAGTCAAAATGATGGTGGAAAGGGACGTCTGGGAAGTTGTACAGCCCAGGCCCCATCAAAAGCTATTGCCAAATCGTTGGGTCTTCGCTATCAAAGCGGACCCACAAGGATTTGTTACTAGATTCAGGGCCCGTTTTGTGGCTGGTGGCAACAGGCAAAAGGCCGGAATCGACTATGATGTTATTTCCTCCCCTGTTGTGAATTTTACAGTAATACGATTATGTTTTTGTTTACTTGTAGGTCGATATGGCTGGAAACATCATCAGGTCGACATCACAGGGGCCTATTTGTATGGAGAGCTTCAGCATGAAATTCTGATGAAGCCTCCAATGGAATACGAACATATGGGAACTGCATGCCGTTTGAAGAAGGCGCTATACGGCCTTCATCAATCAGGCATGCAATGGTTCCACCACCTGGACCATGCCCTAATGTCATCAGGTTACAGGTGTTTAGACGGCTCTGCATGCATCTACATAAAACGGACTGACATAATAATGACCGTTTATATAGACGACATAGGAGTATTTGGGCGCTCTTCAAAACAAATTGAAGAAGCAATTAAGGACCTTACGTCCATTTACGAGATTAGGTCATTTGGACCTATAACTGCCTTATTAGGCATTAACTTTATACACCTTCATGATTATATTGGAATCCATCAATTGGACAAAATTGAGGGACTCCCAGCGAAGTATCCCACTTTGGAGATAAGGGCCACTTCGCTGCCAATCGTGTTTGGTAGCATAGAAGGACGACCTGATGATGACCAACCCACGACTGAACCATATAAGAGTGTTATTGGGGCCTTGCTCTTTATTGCGCAAAGGACAAGGCCCGATATACTAATGGCTGTCATTTACTTGGCCCAATATAGTAGCGAACCTACTAATTTGAATTGGCGCCAATTGGGTAAGCTGGTTGCCTATTTGTATGGCACCAGGACCTACGTTTTGAACTTGTTTATTCGATCCTCAATGACTGATGTACCTTATTTTGATTGCTTTTCAGACGCCAGTTTCAAAATTACAAGGGACCATAAGTCCTTTAGCGGTTATATTATATCCTGTGATGGCGGAATGATTACCTGGAGGTCCAAAAAGCAATCATGCTTTGCCCACTCCACAATGGAATCGGAGTATATGGCAATGTATATACTCACTAAAGAATTGGTTTGGCTTAATGGCATCACGACTAGATGGGATTTAGTCCATATGGACATCCCCATGATCCAATGTGACAATGAGGCCGCTGAGACCCTAACGGAATCAAGGATCGAAAACGAACGATCCAAATCCATAGGGCTGAAGTTTCATTATACGAGGGAAATGCTGGAACAAGGGGAACTCACCTTGCAGCATGTCTCCTCTAATTTAAATTTGGCTGATCACTTGACCAAGCCAATGAAAAAGAAAGGATTGCGTTTTGCAATCGAGAAAATCTTTAGACGATTATAATTGTTAACAAAATTAACTAAATTTAATAATTTACAGCGTTTTTGATTTAACAAAATTATTAATTTACATTTAGAATTTAAGTTAAAAGCCCATACCAACTCTTCCGTTAGTATTTTACCTTATTTGCATGTTTTTGTTTTGTGCATGTGCTTTATGAATTGCCCTCTCGGTCATTGAGCGTGAGAGAGCAAAAATTGCTCCGTGGGCATGCGCAGTCGCTAACTCCAATATGGAAACGCGACCATATTGCGTCTATGCCACGCCGTAGCAATACATATTACAGCTCATATGCTAAACTATTTAGCATAACAAAATTTGAATTGCTTATTCATATTGAGCTATTGTAATATGTGTATACATTATTTGGAATGTAATATGTGTCCTATGTTTGCGTTGCATACACAATTGTGGACTAATATTTGTTCCTAACACTTTTAATACAATTATACATTATTTGTTTTATGTTTGTCTTCAATCATTGAGAATCGACAATACATTTTATACATACTATGTTTTGCTATTTAATATTTTAACATTTAAAACATTTACTAATGTGTTTTATGTTTATTCTAGCACTTACGAGAAAAAGGCCTACCTGCCGACTGGTAGAAGCCCTTAGCGCCAGCCGCATCCAAGTGAAGGATGATGGCACGCAAGTTTGTACGACGGAAACCAATGATCGGAGGAGATGGGCTGCCAAAAATTAAAAATTTTAAGATTAAAACGAATAAATTTAGAAAATACAACCCATCCATTCGATCCCTGGTATCTTAAACAATTTAAGCCCTACAAACCAGGGCGAATCATGTAACTGTGTGAAAAGGGGAATTTGTTGTACGTGTCTTCCCTTCGTTACATGAATCGCCGTCGGCCTAGCTCCGCTCACCGCCGATTGACGGGAGCGATGCCCGGCCTACTGGCGAGAGCTTTAATGGTTTCAATTGAAACCATATCAATGAAAAACATAAATAAACAAGAGATATTTACCTTAGCCTGCTCAGCTGATTTTCTGATGATCGATTAATCACCGGAAGGGTAACGCGTAATCCAAAATTGGTATTATAACACTCGCGACTGAGGCGGAGCCAACCGTAAGGCCCGCCATCTTACAAGCGAATGACCTCTTATGCATTACGTCTATTGCGATGACGTAATGCAAAGATTAGAATGAAAAATTAAATCGATTAAACGATTTAATATACTTTAAAACATATATAATAATCTTGTTTAATTGTGTTAATATTATATTATCGTCAATGAATATTTAATTTGAGCAATTTAAATATTCAATGGCGATTACATCTTTGTATGCATGCGCGTTATGTAATAGCGCATCACATACCTTGTATTGTGTACCTTGTACTGGCAATGTTGCCAGATAACGGCTGACGTAAACAATTTAAATAAATGTTTACGATAACCTTAAAACAATGTTTACATTTAAATGTAATTGTTTATAACTTATAAACAATTAATTAAATGTTATTTAGCTTTAAAACTAATGTTAACAATACTATGCGCACAACCGATGCGCGATTGGTAACTGCGAGTGGGTACGCTTGGCAACGGCGATGTAACAATGCGATACACTTCGCAATTACAAATGATAATTAAAATTAATTAATTAAAATAAATCAAACGATGATTTAATTAATAAATCATCGATTTGATATTTAATAAATGTTAAATACAATTATTAAAGTACGTTTGCTGTTATATTTTATTGTGTTTATGTTTTGTTTGCATTGACGCAAGTCTGCTGCCTGGCTTAACTTGAATTTACGAATGCGATAAATTATTAAATTCACGTATGAATTTAATAATAATGATTTAATTAATAAATAATAATAGCGATTAATATTTAAATTCAATAGTGATTGAATTTCTGCTTTGTTTTGCGTATATTTGTATTTGCGATATATACGACTCTATACGAGAGTCTGACTTTCGCATTGACTTAATGTTACCATTGAAATATTAAGTCAGCCTGTTTTTCTATCTGATAAACGTTACATTACAGACCCTATGGCGTGTCTGACTCGTATATATAAACAGTCTGACCTGTCTGACCTTCTGTTTAAAAGGTCGCTCTTTATGTTTTAAAGAGGTCCCAAGTCACTTCTGATTAGGACCTCTACTTGAATGCATCGTTTTAGCGTTTTAACAATATTTGAACGTTATAACGTAATATTTCATGTATGTTAGTGTGTTTTTAATATGTTTTATTAAATAAACAACATTTAAACTTTAACCTCGACTTCCGTTTTCGTATTTAATCAGTTTTAAATAACTAACGATTATCTTTTAATGATAAAAGTATTAACTGGAGCTTCTGGAAAGCGTTTGCAAAGGTCTTAATCGTCTTTAAGTTTGTGCACAAAGCTAATCGACAGCAAAAGACACAACATGTTGGCTTAGTCAGAAAGTCGGCCATGTTTGATTCAGACTCTATGTAGTCTATTTCAAACACCCCCTGGCCCAACTGGTATCTTGCAAAATGATGCTTCAATGCTATATGCTTAGATCTGCTATTTTCAATAACAGACTCAGCAAACGTTATAGCCGACTTGTTGTCGCACCAGATTACTGGGATATCAAACTCGATTATCCCCCAGTTGTCAACAAACCTCTTAAGCCACACAACCTCTTTAACTGCCTCAGCAAGAGCGATGTATTTGCTTTCCATAGTGGAAAGTGCAACACATTTCTGTTTCTGACTCTTCCAAGCAACACTCCTCCATCTACCATTACGATAAAACCGCTAAAGCTGCGACAATCGTGAGTAGAGTTCCAGCTGGCATCCACAAAGCATTCCAACTTAGGAGCGGCATTCAAACTAGAAGAATCAAACAGAGTTAGAACATAGTTTTTAGTTGTAACTAAATAAGACACTAGCTTTCCCAGATATCTCTAATGCTCCTGTGTATGTGCATTGGAGAACTGAGCCAAATAAATGGTCGCCAACAGAACGTCAGGTCTTGTTCTTTGTGCCAAGAACAAGACCGCCCCAATGACGTTCTTATAAGGCACGTCTACCTGTTCCTTATCGCCGGGCCTTTCCGCTAAGCCTCCTACAACAAGAGGGAGGGTAGTTGCCTTTATTTCCAACCCCGGAAATAAGATGGGTAGTTGGCTCACCTTATCCTCTTGGTGAATCCCAACATACCTCTGGCTGTAAACAAAATTCACTCCCAATAAATTTCTTATTGGTCCCAATGAGTGAATCTTATAAACACTATCCAAATCCTCAACAGCTGTAGTGACTCCCAAGGTGTTCCTAGCGAAAACCCCAACGTCATTGACGTATATTACCAGTACTATGGAGTCCAGCTTGATATAAACACAAGCTGACCCATCTGCCCTCTTGTAGCCTAGCCCAGTCAGCACTTTATCTAGATGAAGGAACCATTCCTTCCCAGACTGGTGGAGGCCGTACAACGACTTCCTCAGTCTTAGGCCAGGTCCCATCTTCTCAAACCCTTCAGGAGACTTCATCCAGATGTAGTGCCTGAGGTCAGCATACAGGTAGGCCCCTGATACGTTTATCTGATGGTGAATCCAGCCAAGTCTGCCAACTAAAATACTAAAACATAATCGGATTAGTGTGAAATTGACTACTGGTGAATAACAAGTATCGTAGTCGATTCCTTTACGCTGCCTGTGACCACCTGCCACTAGGCAAGCACGGAATCGCTCGATAAACCCATCAGGTGTCTTCTTAACCGCGAAGACCCAGCGATTCGGGAGTAACCGCTGTGTTTTGTGCTGAACTTCTTCCCACACACCACGCTCAGACATCATCCGGATCTCTTTTTCCATTGCGTCTCTCCAATGCTTGGCTTCGGGAAATTGGATCGCCTCTTTGTAGTTCTTAGGCGTCTGGATGGTGTCAGCTCTGGTTTTGCTAAACGTGAGAAATACATGTTCAGTTAGTACATCACAATAATTAATAAAGTCTGCATCTTCTTCAATTTCTTCTAATTCTTCTCCCTCGGCATTCGGTGGTGTGGCTGCAACATTCTCCAAATTCGTTGCAAAATGAACCGTCGTGCCATTTCCATTGTTACCGTTATCACTATTTGTAGGACTGGCCACGTCTGCATTTACTTCCCATGGCTGCAATTTAGTTCCGCCTGTCACCTTGAGAGTTGCCGTCGTGTTTACGTGTGGTGCTGACTGATACCTCTCAACTGGCTTCTTCTTTCGGCAGGACTTTCTTGTGGTGTTTTTCACAAAAGGCTTAGGAGCTGCTGGCTGGGCCTTTTGCTTTTTCTCCTTCCTGGGAGTCTCTTGTTGCTGCGGCACTATCTCCAACACGTCTTCCAATACTACGCCTGGCATCTCTACTAGAGGGCTGGGCTGTCTGGAAGATTCCGATGATGCGCTCGATGCTACCTGCTCCATCCTTTCCTTGAACGGGGTGATTTCTGCAGGTACTACAGACGTCCCGGACTGGGACATCGTATCGATGCCGCTTGTAGTGTCATCATCATAAATCACGTCGCTAGGAGTTGCTGGAACTGGTCTCTGGTTGTTGTCATCGTCGTCGTCATCGTTGTTGGAATCGCCTATATTGTCTATATTAACGGCTGGAAACATGTTATTACTAAACGTATTAGCCAGATTTTTTGGCATGGTTCCATTGGCCGGTTGAGCTGTGTCTTTCGATGGGATTTCTTCATCATGCTGAAATTCCCCCTGTAACGGCTTCTCGTCAAACCGCACGCTCTTGGATTCGACGATTTTCCTACTCAGAGGCATCCACACACGATAGCCTACGCTGTCCTCAGCATAGCCCACCATCACACCTTTCTTGGCTTTCGGATCCAGTTTCTTTCGCTTCTCCCCGGGTATAAATACCCAGGCATCTGTACCAAAAATTTTAATATTAGACATTGAAGGGACCTTCCCTGTCCACAGTTCATAGGGAGTTCGTCCGGATGTCGCCGGATGTCGCCGTAGCCTAAGATAGGGATTGTATCCCCTTCACCTGTTGTTCTGGCTGTAGACTTCTGGCTTGTAAACGACGAAAACCAGTCTCTCCTGTTGGTGAAATGGCTGGAGGCTCCGCTGTCTATTGTCCTTTCAGCTGCATTATGTTCTACATTAAAACACTGATTAATATTTGTTTGACTAGTTATGTGATTTACCCCATCATCATCCACAAGCAATCCAAATTCTGTGGAGGTCTTTCTGGATGATTGATGCTGGTCTTTTTGCTGTTTACCAGCTCTTGGCTGGTTACACTTGCTGGAAAAATGGCCAGGTTTCTTACATCTGAAACACTTAACATCCGGTTTAGCATTGTTATTATTGTTATTCGATTTACCAGTCTTTTTCTGCTGTTTGTTGCCCTTCTTTTTGCCATGTCCAGTGGTAAAAGCACCATTACCGTTTCCGTTGCCGCCATCGACTGAGAATTGGACACGCGCGTTCTCAGTCAATAGCCTGTCAATTACAGTTTTGACCGTAAACTGGTCTCTGGGCGTACAATACAGCTGCTGGAGTACTCCGTTGAACTCAGCAGGAAGCGCCATCATCATTTGGTACGCGACGTAACGTTCATCAAGCGTAAACCCTGAATCTGCCACTTCCCTCTGTTTCTTCTGTACTCTGGCAATAAAAACTGGAATGGTTTCCCCATTCTCATATCGAATATTGGTAAACTCTCGCAGCAAGGCAGCCTCACAAGCTATGGCCTTCAGCTCATAGGCTTCCTTGAGAGAGTCCCAAGCTTCCTTGGAAGTCATCTCTGTCGTAACCATATTTTTAATCTCGTCAGACAGATTTAAGTATATCAAGCCAACTGCTTCATCGTCCTTATTGGACCATGTTTCTCTGGCATCGTGAGTTGTGGTGGGGCCCAGTCTAGGTGCCTCGCCGCTCACGTGACGCCAAACATGCTTAGACTTCAGCATCATATGCGATAGCTTATCGAAGTCTTCCCATTTATTTATGTTTGCCATTTAAAAGAGTACGTAACTAAAGCTAAGCTAATTTGTATTTTTAAAATCAGTACTTACAGTGAAAACTCCTTTGTTCACTGGATTCCAATAGGATGATGCAATCGTGCACTATTGCATCAGCCAGTAGTAATCGATGCACTTAAAACACAAATTCACGTATTCCTTTTTCTGGCCGTTTGCCACAGTCCGTAATCACAAATACACAGTAGATCAATCTTCTATAGATGTAGCAAGCCTGGGCCCATAACCTTTGTGGGCATTAATTCCAGGAGGCTTAATGAGTCTGGGTAGCTAATCCAGACAAAGAAAGCAATCCAATTAAAGCCCTGCAGTGTTTTCCAAGCCTATCTTATATACGACGATTTTCCACTATTAATGTATACATCTATACTTCTTGTATAAGACGGTGATTAACTTAATAACTTAATTAAAACTATTTAAAGATTAATTCTATATTAAGTAGACAACAAACTTGATTAAACAAAAGGGAGTTTATTATAACATACTAACACAATGACTACCCAATTGCAAATACAACTAACACAACCATTACAAGAAGTAATTCTAGCAGTTAAGCTACTAGAGCTAACAACCGTTGTGTACTATCCTATGGAAGACAGGATAGCTATCATAGTGCTACAGAGCGTAAGCAAGAAATTCTAGCACGACATTGCTAGTTAACTTATGACGAAGTAGCGCTGACGTCATGATTGGCGTGACGTTGCTATTGAAGTGCCTTAACGCACGAAAGCACATCTGCGCATGTGCAGGCACTTAACTCTAAACGCTATAGAGTTTCAATTAGCGAAACGATTACAATCGATAGTGAACGATAGTTCGATGCGAATTTACATTGAAGTGAATGAGCATGACTAACACGAACGATATAATTGATTCTAACAATTAAAGCTAGCATATTAAGTATGCTAACTGCCATGTAAAGGCTATTGTCACGTTTGCATGCTAACGTGTACAGGAAGTATAGCCGGAAGTACATGCATAGCGTCGTCTGATTCCAAACGGTTTGGAATCCTGTACTTC
>JAAFCF010006124.1:0-10145 GCA_013389785.1 Helicorthomorpha holstii | reverse complement strand
GTAGATATGATGTCCAAACATGCATTTTGCGATACGAGCTCTACAAATCTCATAAAGCTAACTTTTACAAAATTGCTTAAATACATGTGTGGACAAAATCCCTTCAGATATTGAAAATACACTCTTCTACTTGCATTTAGCTATTAAAAAGTGCATTTATACACTTTTACGCATGCTTTAAAACACCTTTTTATGTAACTTTTTAAAAAAAGTTTGGTTTTCAAAAGGATAGAAAATCCATGATTTTTCCCATAGACTTGCATGCTTTTCTGGTTTTAAGCTCAGCCCTATGAAACCTGATAATTTAACTTTAAGAAATCAATGTAAATGCATGTTTGAACATCATCTCTACGTAAGTAGATATGATGTCCAAACATGCATTTTGCAATACGAGCTCTACAAAGCTCATAAAGCGAACTTTTACAAAATTGCTTAAATACATGTGAAAATGAAATCCCTTCAGAGATTGAAAATACACACTTCCACTTGCATTTAGCTATTAAAAAGTGCATTTATACACTTTTACGCATGCTTTAAAACACCTTTTTACGACCATATTGCGTCTATGCCACGCCGTAGCAATACATATTACAGCTCATATGCTAAACTATTTAGCATAACAAAATTTAAATTACATATTCATTTAGAGCTATTGTAATATGTTCATACATAATTTGGAATGTAATATGTGTTTAATGTTTGCGTTGCTTACGCGATAGTGGACTAATATTTGTTCCTAACACTTTTAATAAAATTATACAATATTTGTTTTATATTTGTCTTCAATCATTGAGAATCGACAATATTTTATACATACTATGTTTTGCTATTTAATATTTTAACATTTAAAACTTTTACTAATGTGTCTTATGTTTATTTTAGCGCTTACGAGAAAAAGGCCTACCTGCCAACCGGTAGAAGCCCTAAGCGCCAGCCGCATCCGAATGAAGGATGACGGCACGCAAGTTTGTACGACGGAAACCAACGATCAAAGGAGAAGGGCTGCCAAAATTAAAGATTATAAGATTAAAACGAATAAATTTAAAAAATGCAACCCATCCATTCAATCCCTGGTATCCATCACATATATTTTAAACAATTTAAGCCCTACCAGCCAGGGCAAATCACGTAACTGTGTGAAAAGGGGAATTTGTTGTACGTGTCTTCTCTTCGTTACGTGAATCGCCATCGGCCTAGCTCCGCTCACCGCCGATTAACGGGAGCGATGCACAGCCTACTGGCGAGAGCTTTAATGGTTTCGATTGAAACCATATCAATGAAAAACATACATAAACAAGAGATATTTACCTTAGCCTGCTCAGCTGACCTTCCGATGATCAATTAATCACCGGAAGGGTAACGCGTAATCCAAAATTGGTAATATAACACTCGCGACTGAGGCGGAGCCAACCATAAGGCCCGCCATCTTACAAGTGAATGACCTCTTATGCATTACGTCTATTACGATGACGTAATGCAAAGATTAGAATGAAAAATTAAATCGATTAAACGATTCAATATACTTTAAAACATTTATAATAACCTTGTTTAATTGTGTTAATAATATATTATCGTCAATGAATATTTAAATTGAGCAATTTAAATATTCAATGGCGATTACATGTTTGTATGCATGCGCGTTATGTAACAGCGCATCACATACCTTGCATTGTATACCTTGTACTGGCAATGTCGCCAGATAACGGCCGACGTAAACAATTTAAATAAATGTTTACGATAACCTTATAACAATGTTTACATTTAAATATAATTGTTTATAACTTATAAACAATTAATTAAATGTAATTTAGCTTTAAAACTAATGTTAACGATATGATGCGCACAACCAATGCGCAATCGGTAACTGCGAGTGGGTACGCTTGGCAACGGCGATGTTACCAATGCGATACACTTCGCAATTATGAATTAATTAATATAAAACTAACGATGATTTAATTAATAAATCATCGATTGGATATTTAATAAATGTTAAATACAATTATTAAATTACGTTTGCCGTTATATTTTATTGTGTTTATGCTTTGTCTACGTAGCCATGACAACAGCATTGACGCAAGTCTGCTGCCTGGCTTAATTTTAATTTACGAATGCGATAAATTATTAAATTTACGTATGAATTTAATAATAATGACTTAATTAATAAATATTAATAGCGATTAATATTTAAATTCAATAGCGATTGAATTTCCGCCTTGTTTTGCGTATATTTGTATTTGCGATATATACGACTCTATTTGAGAGTCTGACTTTCGCATTGACTTAATGTTATCATTGAAATATTAAGTCAGCCTGTTTCTCTATACGATTAACGTTACATTACAGACCCTATGGCGTGTCTGACTTGTATATATAAACAGTCTGACTTGTCTGACCTTCTGTTTAAAAGGTCGCTCTTTATGTTTTAAAGAGGTCCCAAATCACTTCTGATTAGGACCTCTACTTGAATGCATCGTTTTAGCGTTTTAACAATATTTGAACGTTATAACGTATTATTTCATGTATGTTAGTGTGATTTAAATATGTTTTATTAAATAAACAACATTTAAACTTTAACCTCGACTTCCGTTTCTGTGTTTATTTGATTTTAAATAATTAATGATTAACTTTTAATGATAAACGTAATTACTGGAGCTTCTGGAAAGCGTTTGCAACGGTCTTAAGTGTTCTTAAGTTTGTGCTCAAAGCGAATCAACATAAAAAGACCTAACAAAGGTTATGGGCCCAGAGTCCAACAACTACAAACTTCATTAAAAACGACAAATACGGATTACAATGAAAGTGCCCTTTGTGTTTGGATTACTGTGCTTGTACGACATCTTGTTTTGTGCTGTGCTCTTTGTTTACGAACAAAGAAACGCGTTGCAAAGAGAGGAACGTAAATAGGTCACCTTTTCTTCATTGCTTTCGACAAAGAAACCCCTGAAGCAACTGCTACGCAACGGCTACAAGATGGCGAAAGGCAACGGTGACAAAGGCCCTAAGTGGAATGTCGAATTACTAACTCATACTAACTATAACACATGGCGAGAAGGGATGGAGATGTTTCTGATGTCCAAAACTGTTTGGACATACGTAGATGGGACCCATATGCCCCCACCAGAAACTGCAACCTCCTGCAAGCTCTACGAGCCCAAAGTTGTGGCTCGTGAAGCTTGTTTACTAATTGAACTAGTAAACATCAAACATCAGCCTGGAGAGCAACTACAAACATTTATAACACAATTAACAAATAAGAATGCTGAACTAAAAGAGGCCGGATATAACCTTGATGAGAGATTATTTTATGATTGCATCGTTACCAACTGAATATGCAATCACTGTCTCAAGGCTTTACAATATGCCAAGAGACCAATTTACTGTGGACACTGTGATTCGCGAATTGACTGCTGAGGACGTGCGCGTACAATACACCAATGGAGCAAATGGAGAGAGCTCCAACGTTTACCACACGCACCACCATGGCCAAAAACGCGGAAAAGGCAAAGGCTGTGGACAGTCCAAAGGACAAAACAATTCCAAGAACACTAAGTCTACAACGGATACTTCCGATAAAACCGGCAAGCCAAAGATTGACAAGAAAAATGTCAAATGCTACAACTGCATTAAGATGGGTCATTTTGCGAATGACTGCTGCAGCAATAAATTGCAAATGACCAATGGCAATGGTAAAGAACAATCTTCAAATGGCCAAAAGAACAATAAGAAGAAGAACGCTAATAACAACAACGGCGATGGAAATCAATACAATTTCCATACAAAGGACCTTTCCACCAACGCAACTGTAAGTAAACAAACTTCATTATTAAGTGGAAATACGAACTCTTGCGCGGCCAGCTATTGGACCTTGGACAGTGGTGCTACAAGCCACTTTTGTCCAAATAGGGCTTGGTTTACGAGTTTTTGCCCTATGAATTCCGCAGCTGAGACCACCGGGGAAGGTGACTCTATAGCCATATTAGGCGTTGGGGACATTAAATTAAAGTGTGACAACGGAAATGAAATTGTGCTTCGTGATGTACGATATACACCAACGGCAAGAGTAAATCTGATTAGTGGTACTCAGATTGCTAAACAGGGCCTAGTACAACATTTAGAGGACAATTACTATTCCATTAGAAATAAAAATGGAAACAAGATCGTAAGGGCCTTTCTTGTGGACAATTTTTTTATGTTACCTGCGACTCCCCTTTACGATAATACAGTGAACTTTACCAGCGAAAGTGTGCATCGGGTCATTGACCTCGCGACCTTACATCGCAAACTGGGTCACCCTAGTGACTCTGTATTGAAGAAAATGATTGCCGACAATGCAATCATTGGATTACTACACAAAGTCGACTTCAATACATCGTTTTGTGACATTTGTGTTCGCGCAAAGGCCACTGCAGCAAAAGGCCCTACGATTGACAATAAACAAAGCAGCCAGAAGTTTGAATTAGTGCATTCCGACTGCTGGGGCCCTTCCCCCACAACTGGATTAAATGGTGAACGCTATGTAATAACTTTTGTGGATGATTATATGCGAAGGGCACGAATCTTTACTTGTAAAAGTAAAACTGACATCGGCCCTATAGTAAAAAATTTCATTCTCAGCAACGAACGTACTACTGGAATGAAATTAAGGGCCCTACGAACGGACAATGGCCTAGAATATTGTAACAAAGAAATGTCGGCGTTTTTATACAATCTAGGCATTGCCCACCAACGTACAGAAACTTATATGCCCAAACTAAATGGCATTGCCAAGCACTTCAACAGGTCCTTGATAGAAAAGACAAGAGCCCTACTGTTTGACAGCAATTTAGAAGCGAAATTCTGGCCTGAAGCAGCAGACACAAACTGCTATCTGTACAACCGCATTGGCCATCGTAAGTTAAACGGACAAACATCAATGGAACTATGGACAGGGACCAAGCCCAACATCAAATACCTGCGGACATTTGGATGTCAAGCTTGGGTCCATGTCCTAGCGCAAAAGAGAAATAAATTGGAGCCAAAAGCCATCAAAGGTACAATGGTTGGCTACGCAAGAAGTGCTCCAAGCTACCGAATTTGGCTGCCCCAACAAAACTGGATCGTCGAAAGCAAAAGTGTTACCTTCAACGAGTCCAATTCAACGCCGGAAGTCTCCAATGATAAAGACTTGCCGCCGATTGAAGGGGAAAATAAGGTAGCCAAAGGACCACTTGCTCCACACGTAACTCGCCAATTTACCTTTGGCGACGACAACGATGATAGCGACGATGATGATGACGATAGCGACCACGATGACCAGAATAACTACAGAAGTCGAACCGGAAGCAGTGCCAGTAGAGACAGTGGCATTGGACCATCTGGACCTACGGCAACGCCATCAACTAGCCAAGTGAAACCAACGCCGCTACAAACAAGAGTGCAACAATTCGATAGTGAATCGCCATCTTCAGAGTCTCCACCAACATTGGAAACTGTAACGGAAGTTGACAAAGACTTTGAATTGACATTGAAACCGCAACCACAAATGACACCAGTGAAAGGAACTGCAAATGCCCAATCCAGGCGAGGATGAAAGGCTTCAAAACAGTATCCACCACGCGTAGGCGAAAGGAAATCCGAACGACTGAAAGGACTTCAAGCCACCACAGCAAAAGAAGACCTAGGCCGTTGCAGCAAAAAGAAAAAGAAAACAAAAACAATTGAAACTGCAACTACAAATGTTAAAACTAGTGTTGCTATTGAAAATGTTGATGTTAATATTGATATTGCTAATAAAAATGTACTTACTAATGAGCCTTTAGGTAGGAAAATAGACTACATCGTAAGCGAGAGTTCATAGGACGATCAGGCCTTTGCTACCCTGTTCAAGAACCTCAACACTGGTAAAGGCATTGCTGCAAAAACCTGACTAGTTGCGAAGACCATCACGATTCCTCAAAGCTACAAAGAGGCCATGGATTCACCATATGCAGATGAATGGACAATGGCCATGAATGAGGAAGTCAAAATGATGGTGGAAAGGGACGTCTGGGAAGTTGTAAAGCCCAGGCCCCACCAAAAGCTATTGCCAAATCGTTGGGTCTTCACTATAAAAGCAGACCCACAAGGGTTTGTTACTAGATTCCCGGCCCGCCTTGTGGCTGGTGGTCACAGACAAAGGGCCGGAGTCGACTATGACGTTATTTATTCCCCTGTTGTGAATTTTACAGTAATACGTTTATGTTTTTGTTTACTTGTAGGTCGATATGGCTAGAAACATCATCAGGTTGACATCACAGGGGCCTATTTGTATGGAGAGCTTCAGCATAAAATTCTGATGAAGCCTCCAATGGGATACGAACATATGGGAACTGCATGCCGTTTGAAGAAGGCGCTATACGGCCTTCATCAATCAGGCATGCAATGGTTCCACCACCTAGACCATGCCCTAACATCATCAGGTTACAAGTGTTTAAACGGCTCTATATGCGTCTACATAAAACGGACTGACATAATAATGACTGTTTATGTAGACAACATAGGAGTATTTGGGCGCTCTTCAAAAGAAATTGAAGAAGCAATTAAGGAACTTACGTTCATTTACGAGATTAGGTCATTTGGACCTATTACTGCCTTATTAGGCATTAACTTTATACACCTTCACAATTATATTGGAATCCATCAATTGGACAAAATTGAGGGACTCCCAGTGAAGTATCCCACTTTGGAGATAAGGGCCACTTCGCTGCCAATCGTGTTTGGTAGCATAGAAGGACGACCTGATGATGACCAACCCACGACTGAACCATATAAGAGTGTTATTGGGGCCTTGCTCTTTATTGCGCAAAGGACAAGGCCCAATATACTAATGGCTGTCATTTACTTGGCCCAATATAGTAGTGAACCTACTAATTTGAATTGGCGCCAATTGGTTAAGCTGGTTGCCTATTTGTATGGCACCAAAACCTACGTTTTGAACTTGTTTCTTCGATCCTCAATGACTGATGTACCTTATTTTGATTGCTTTTCAGATGCCAGTTTCAATATTACAAGGGACCATAAGTCCTTTAGCGGATATATTATATCCTGTGATGGCGGAATGATTACCTGGAGGTCCAAAAAGCAATCGTGCATTGCCCACTCCACAATGGAATCGGAGTATATGGCAATGTATATACTCACTAAAGAATTGGTTTGGCTTATTGGTATCACGACAAGATGGGATTTAGTCCATATGGACATCCTCATGATCCAATGCAACAGTGAGGCCGCTCAGACCCTAATGGAATCAAGGATCGAAAACGAACGATCCAAATCCATTGGGCTGAAGTTTCATTATACTAGGGAAATGCTGGAACAAGGGGAATTCACCTTGCAGCACGTTCCCTCTAATTTAAATTTGGCTGATCACTTGACCAAGCCAATGAAAAAGAAAGTATTGCGTTTTGCAATTGAGAAAATCTTTAGACGATTATAACTGTTAACAAAATTAACTAAATTTAATAATTTACAGTATTTTTGAATTAACAAAATTATTAATTTACATTTATAAGTTAAGTTAAAAGCCCAAACCAACTCTTCCGTTAGTATTTTACCTTATTTGCATGTTTTTGTCTTGTGCATGTGCTTTATGAACTGCCCTCTCGGTCATTGACCCAGAGAGAGCAAAAACTGCTCCGTGGGCATGCCCAGTCGCTAACTCCAATATGGAAACGCGACCATATTGCGTCTATGCCGCGCCGTAGCAATACATATTACAGCGCATATGCTAAACTATTTAGCATAACAAAATTTAAAGTACATATTCATTTTGAGCTTTGTAATATGTTTATACATAATTTGGAATGTAATATGTGTCCAATGTTTGCGTTGCATACGCGATAGTGGACTAATATTTGTTCCTAATACTTTTAATAAAATTATACATTATTTGTTTTATATTTGTCTTCAATCATTGAGAATCGACAATATATTATACATACTATGTTTTGCTATTTAATATTTTAACATTTAAAACTTTTACTAATGTGTTTTATGTTTATTTTAGCGCTTACAAGAAAAAGGCCTACCCGCCGACCGGTAGAAGCCCTAAGCGCCAGCCGCATCCAAATGAGGGATGACGGCACGCAAGTTTGTACGACGGAAACCAACGATCAAAGGAGATGGGCTGTCAAAATTAAAGATTATAAGATTAAAACGAATAAATTTAGAAAATACAACCCATCCATTCAATCCCTGGTATCCATCACATATATTTTAAACAATTTAAGCCCTACCAGCCAGGGCGAATTACGTAACTGTGTGAAAAAGGGAATTTTTTGTACGTGTCTTCCCTTTGTTACGTGAATCGCCATCGGCCTAGTTCCGCTCATCGCCGATTAACGGGAGCAATGCACGGCCTACTGGTGAGAGCTTTAATGGTTTCGATTGAAACCATATCAATGAAAAACATAAATAAACAAGAGATATTTACCTTAGCCTGCTCAGCTGACAAAATAATCAGTGAATTCCAGTGATCAAATAATCACTGGAAGGGTAACGCGTAATCCAAAATTGGTAATATAACACTCGCGACTGAGGCGGAGCCAACCATAAGGCCCGCCATCTTACAAGCGAATGACCTCTTATGCATTACGTTTATTACGATGACGTAATGCAAAGATTAGAATGAAAAATTAAATCGATTAAACGATTCAATATACTTTAAAACATTTATAATAACCTTGTTTAATTGTGTTAATAATATATTATCGTCAATGAGTATTTAAATTGAGCAATTTAAATATTCAATAGCGATTACATGTTTGTATGCATGCGCGTTATGTAATAGCGCATCACATGCCTTGCATTGTATACCTTGTACTGGCAATGTCGCCAGATAACGGCCAACGTAAACAATTTAAATAAATGTTTACGATAACCTCAAAACAATGTTTACATTTAAATATAATTGTTTATAACTTATAAACAATTAATTAAATGTAATTTAGCTTTAAAACTAATGTTATCGATACGATGCGCACAACCGATGCGCGATCGGTAACTGCGAGTGGGTATGCTTGGCAATGGCGATGTTACCAATGCGATACACTTCGCAATTATGAAATAATTAATTAATATGAAACTAACGATGATTTAATTAGTAAATCATCGATTGGATATTTAATAAATGTTAAATACAATTATTAAATTACGTTTGCCGTTATATTTTATTGTGTTTATGCTTTGTTTATGTAGCCATGGCAACAGCATTGACGCAAGTCTGCTGCCTGGCTTAATTTTAATTTACGAATGATTTAATTAATAAATATTAATATCGATTAATATTTAAATTCAATAGCGATTGAATTTCCGCCTTGTTTTGCGTATATTTGTATTTGCGATATATACGACTCTATACGAGAGTCTGACTTTCGCATTGACTTAATGTTATCATTGAAATATTTAGTCAGCCTGTTTCTCTATACGATTAACGTTACATTACAGACCCTATGGCGTGTCTGACTCGTATATATAAACAGTCTGACCTGTCTGACCTTCTGTTTTAAAGGTCGCTCTTTATGTTTTAAAGAGGTCCCAAATCACTTCTGATTAGGACCTCTACTTAAATGCATCGTTTTAGCGTTTTAACAATATTTGAACGTTATAACGTATTATTTCATGTATGTTAGTGTGATTTAAATATGTTTTATTAAATAAACAACATTTAAACTTTAACCTCGACTTCCGTTTCTTTGTTTATTTGATTTTAAATAATTAACAATTAACTATTAATGATAAACGTAATTACTGGAGCTTCTGGAAAGCGTTTGCAACGGTCTTAAGTGTCCTTAAGTTTGTGCACGAAGCTAATCGACATAAAAAGACCTAACAAAGTTTGGTTTTCAAAAGGTTAGAAAATCCATGATTTTTCCCATAGACTTCCATGCTTTTCTGGCTTTAAGCTCAACCCTATGAAACCTGATCATTTAACTTTATAAAATCAATGTAACGGCATGTTTGAACATCATTTCTACGTAAGTAGATATGATGTCCAAACATGCATTTTGCGATACGATCTCTACAAAGCTCATAAAGCTAACTTTTACAAAATTGCTTAAATACATGTAAGGACGAAATCCCTTCAGATATTGAAAATACACGCTTCCACTTGCATTTAGTTATTAAAA
>JAAFCF010006084.1:3241-25806 GCA_013389785.1 Helicorthomorpha holstii | reverse complement strand
TTGACTGCAAAAAAATAAAGAAATTTCTAAGCAAAAAGTGTTTCAATAGAAGAATTTTGCTTTTATTGCCAATAACTTTTAACAGAAACACAGATGATCTTATGATGAGAGTGTTGAAAGGATTCAAAATGCCTGTTCACTTATCAAAAAAAACCAGTTCAAACAAAATACAATACCGGAAGTTGTAAAAACATCAATTTCCGACAATGCCACAACAACAAATAACAAAAGAAGACATTCTTACTATTAAACTAGTAAAATGAATGGTAAAATGTTTGGTGATTGACAAACTATTGAATAAAATAGTGAAAATCAATAGATTTGTTTTGGGAAAATAATGTTTGTCCGACCAAAAACACAAAACATGACAAATGATTTATTGACTAATCAATATCAAAATTGACACAAAATTATGTCCAATACGTAAACTGCATTGTTAAGTCAATTCAACAAAAAAGTTGAACAAAAAATTAATTTGAATTTCAAATGTTAATTTTAAATTGAATTAAAAAATGATAATTGATTTTTTAGTTCTTCAAAAGTTATTCAAAAATAAATTAGATTAATTAGTGTGCCTGATTAACAACCAAATTCTTAAAAATAATTTTAAAATTAAATTCAAACAATTATGATAGTCGTTTCTTGAATTTTCAATTTTTTTCTATTTTACCAATTTACTAATTACAAAAGAAGTCAAAACAAAATGATTTTAAAGTTCAATAACTTAATACAATTTCAAAATGCAATTTATAAATAAATAATATCATTAGAAAATAATTAGCCAGAGATTCAATGTTTTTGTCTTTCTTTTTGATAGTTGAGTGCTATTTTCAACGATATAGTGTCCCCAAAAATCATTCAATACAATTATTTAATCAACAATTTCAATTAGCAATAAAAATAAAATAAACCAATAAATGGATAAAGTGCAGATCAACTAATAAACAAGAAATAGTTATTAAAAATCAAATGTAGTTAAATTTATTTTATTCAACGTGAAATGCCAAAAAAATTTAATAAGCTTAAAATATCAGAAAATTAGTTAATAGTTAAATTTTAAACCAATTTTGCTTATAAATCCGAAAATAATTACCAAATGCATTGAAACAACAAAAACATTTAATTTTTAAACGTAAAATATATTAATTCAAATTAAAACAAACTAAAAATATTCTCAAAAATTTAAAACATTATTACGAAAATTACTTTTTTACATTTGAGTGTTACTTTACTGTTAATTAATCTCAACTTAAGTAAATATTAAAGTAATTAAAAATTATTTAAGCTTTAAAAATGGCCACTACTATGCTAAATGCTGATTTTTCATAAATGAAATAATTAATGCATGAAAAAAGGTAATTGAAATAAAAATTTTAAAAAAACTTTATAAATTTAAAAAAAATTAAATAAACCAATAAAAAGAAATCAAACTTAATGTAATTCAAACTGATTTAAGTATTTTAATTTTAAAAAATAACCTAATACTTTTATCAGATGGACTTTTAAAGACACAAATGAGCCTAATTTAGGTAGAACTATCTTTTTTAATGAAATGTTAAGACTACTAATAAAAAACTTAATTTCTTTTTTTAACTAAATTTTGAAGAACTGATTAATTAATGTGTCTGACTAACAATGAAATGCTCAAAATGAAAATAGTTAAAATAAATTTATTGTAATAAATTCTTATTGTAATCATTTTAAAATTAAATTCAAACAATAATGATAATTGTTTCACTGTTTTCAATACGAATAATTGCTATTGTAACTAAATTATAAAAAACAAAATTTATCCAAAATTAATTACAAAGCTTTCAGAAATCAGTAATTAACCAAATACCATAAAACTATTGGGGTCATTATAACAAATGCATTATTCCCTAATTTTAATGAAATTAACTCGTTAAAATTAGTCATTAGCCAATCAAGTGAATGGATACATCAACCCAGACAGAGTTGGCCTAATCTTATAAATTTGCTCACAATTATTTTATCAACATTATCAATTTCGTTTATTAAAGAATTAACCAATAAAAACGAAAGCAAACAAAATGTAATTCAAACTGATTTAAATATTTCAGGTAACATTAATTTTAAAAATAAACTAATTCTTCTAAAGGACTTTTAAGACATAAATGGGTCTAATTTAGGTAAAGCTTTCCATTTTAACAAAATATTAAAATTTAAAGAAATCATAAAATAAACAACAACTTCCTACTTAAGTTTAATAGTAAATTCAAACAGTTTTGCAAATCAATTCAAGTTTTAATGTTTCAGTTTAATAAATGCAATTTAAAGATTCAGAAAAAATTAAAAATCACCACAATTTCATTAAACTTTCATCTCATGAATGACCGGAAGTAAATGTTAATTCAATAAAACCAATTCAATCTCTTTGTATCAATTAGCAAATTAAGATTCAATCCCTTATTAAACATAATAATAATGTTCAATTCAAGTAAAATAACTAATAAAATAAAACAGTTTAACAAATTATTTTTTATTAACATTTTTAATAGATTTGAATAACTAAATTATAGGTTTTAATTTGCGTAAAAAAATTTACCACAGCAAATTTATAGTTGCAACAAAAATGATCAATAATGATAATCATTTCTCGGCTTTTCGAAATTTTTTCTATTAAACCAATTTACTAATCAAAGAAAATACAAACAAAATAAGTTCAAAGTTGAATGACTTTATACAATTTCAAAATCAGACATTATTAGCCAAAAATTCAATGTTTTTTGCTGGTAAACGTGCTATTTTCGACCACAAATGGTCATTCAATACTATTATTTAATCAACATTTTTAATTAGCAATAAAAATAACAAAATTAGACCAATAAAATAGAATCAAACCTAATGTAATTCAAACTAATTCAAGTTATTAACCAAAAAATAATGCTTCAAATAGACTTTTTAAGACATAAATGGGCTAAATTTGGGCAGAGCTTTCCTTTTTAATGAAATGTTAAAACTATTAAAAAACATCATCAAATATCTTAACAAAAATCATACAATGGCCAACGTGATCAATTTGCTGAAATTGCTTAATAGTAAAATCCAACCAAAATTAAATAAATGTTTATAGAGATCGATTGAAGTTTTAATGTATCAGTTTAATAAATAAAATGTTAAAGATTCAGTAAAAGTTTAATTCAGTTAAAATTGCCACAATTTGCTAAAAACGTCACTATTTTCAATTAAAATCTTATTAACCAAAGACATTTGAGAAATTCTTTATTACATAACCTCGCAAAACGAGTACTGGTTAACAAATGATTAATAACCGGAAGTAAATGCTAATTCAAGAAAACTAATTCAATCTCTTTCTATTGTATCGATTAAATTTGCCTTTGGTGAAATGACTGATGAATTGTGTGGATTAGCATTATCTTTAATCAGCGATTGAATCTTAATTTGTTAATTAATTCTATTTAATTTCAAACATAATAAAATTTTTAATCAAATTGAACAACTAAATTCAAGTATTTAAAAACCTTTCCACAGCAAATTATAGTTTCAACAAAAATGATCAATTAGATTCAGGTTAATTTTAGCAAATGAAACTAAAACAAACTAAAATTTTAATTAACAAAAGTTATAAATGCTAAATTGTAAATATTTTGTGCACTTTATTAGCAAATTGTTAACAATTAGTTACTATTGCAATTTTATACTATTACAATTAGTTACTATTGTAATTAAAACGTTGTTAATTTAATAACATTAAAATCAAGTTTAACGTTTTTAAAAAACAATTAACTGTTTAATGAAATTGAATTTGCCAAAAATTAATTAAATTTGCAATAAATGCGTATTGCACTTTAAATTTTTAAAAACATTTAACTAGATCACTAAAAAATTACTCAGTGCAAATATTTATTACGTTATTAATTGCTTTAATTAATCGATTTGAAAACAAATATTGAGTTCATTTATCATCTACTTTTCCAAAAAAACATTTTAAAAACTTTTTATTTTTTAAATAATTATTATTAATGATTTTCTGAAGTGTAGTAATTAGCATAAAAACGTAAAAACTGTAAAACATATTTACTTTAAAAATTTAATTAAAAGTCATTCAGTTAAAAAAAAATGGAAATATCACATTGACAAAGATTATCGAAATGAAAAATCTTTAAACAAAATTCTTAACTTGTTTAAAACTTTAGAAATGCAAAGAAAAATCCTCAACATTTTCAAATTATTATAACTAAAAAAACATTTTTTTAATTTCGAAGTCTAATTAATTAAAAATTTAAAAATCGCATTAAAATTTTCATGAATTTGAATTAACTTGTCAAATCGATTTCAATGTTTGCATATTGAAATTGCTTTTTTTCTGATTTTTTAATGTCGTAAAAATAATAAAAACAATAATACTGCTAATGATATTCTGAAAAATGATTATGGTTAATTCTTAATTAAAATCAATACACTTTAATTAACTATGGATAAATTATGAGTGAATACTTTTGATACAACACAGTAATGAACTTATAAAATCTAAAATAATCTAAAATCTAAAAAACTAAACACAATTTCATTTCACACATATATACTTCGCTGAATTTGGACATCTTACAATAATCATCAATTAACAGTTCATCTTTTAATTATCAGAAAAATTATTAACATGATTATATTTTCTAAGTTGATCAACTTAAATTGTCATTAAAGTTCCAGTAAGTTATTTATACCCATTTTCTACGTCAAGTTTGGATCAACAAAAAGTTGATCCAAAAAAAATTAAAAAAAACTGATCAAAGAAAAGTTGATCAAAAAAAACTGATCAAATAAAAAGTTGATCAAAAAAAACTGATCAAAAAAAACTGATCAAAGAAAAAGTTGATAAAAAGAAAAAGTTGATAAAAAAACTGATCAAAGAAAAAGTTGATAAAAAAAACTGATCAAAGAAAAAGTTGTTCAAAAAAAACTGATCAAAGAAAAAGTTGATAAAAAAAACTGTTAGCCTTGTATTGTGCGCATGTACTGTTTCCTATAATGACATCATCAGGTGGGCAGTCGTTAATTGTTTTGCGTAACTGCTCTACCTAACGATTGTTAATCACTTCTCTGTCGCTTCTCGTTGTGAACAGTACAACGAGACTAACTGTCTTAAGCTATGTCACCTCGCCGCCTTTTACACTTGCAAGACAGCAAGTTTGTAATCGTCGTTGTTAAAGCTTAACAACATTTTTATGTTACATCGACTGCAATAGTAAGCTGTAATCCTTCACCATTATTCAGTAAAGATCCTGAGTTTATTTAATTCCACAACGACAAATTAAAACTCTACAATTGGTAGCAGAGCGTCGGCAAAATACGAAAATCGTCGGCAAACTTTGTAAACTCTGAATTTTGGTGATTGCAGTTATTTTGAACTTTAATTACCGGCAACGACAGAAACAATTTTCAACGAATTTTTGATTTTGAAAAATCGTCTAGCCAGTCTGTCTACAGTTATTTTTGAATTTTTTCATCACGTCGTACAACTGTGACATTTTTTTAATTTCATTCTGCATATTTGTACGTTACAATTTTGCTTTATGATTTTTGAACATTTTTGCAACTATTACGCAATAAATGAGACGGCTAAATTCAAATAAGAAGGGAGGAGATTACTACGTTATAGCAGACAGTATAGACAAAGTTAAAGAGAAGTCAGTTGATTTATTCAATTATGGCAAATATCGGCGGATATGGCAACAGTTTAGTCACTTCCATTGAGAAACTTAATGGGAAAAATTTCCGAAGCTGGATATACAATTTGCAAATGCTTCTGGAAGACAGAGACCTGTGGGGAATCGTACAAGAAACTGACACTGAACCCACAACGACTGATGATAAAATTTTGCGAGAATTCCAACAACGTAAACGTCGTGCATTAACAACAATTGTTTTGCACATTAACCCTTCTCCGGCAACCTCTTTTCATAAAAAAAATGGGCAACGTTAGTCTGTTAGACTCTTATAGATCTAAATGGGAAAACACGCTAAATATCACATTTAATACAAGTTAAGTGTTATGTAAACAATAACAACTGTCTATGAAATATTTTATAACTTTACAATAAATATAAATTACTGAAAGTTTTCACTAATAATAAATTAATTTGGCTGTTTTTCAAGAACTTAGTCAATTAATTAGTGTGTATTTGTTTCCCATATTTATAGCACTTATTTTATTTTTGAAAAATTTAAAAAATTGTTATTATCTTCTAAACATTAATTAAACAATTTTTAATATTAATACAACTTATTTTATAATTTTTCTAACACATAAATAATTTGTATAATTGTGTTTTGTATGTAATGGACAGTTTGCTGAAAAACCTTTTCTGTTTCTGTTTAAGTCACCCAAAGTTACTTGACTTTAGTTTTTCTTCTTTTCAACTGACAAAATTATAAATCTGAAATGTAGTTTATGTATTTTGAATAATATTCAAGGATGCTTTATCATGTTTGAATAAGCAAATGTTATTAGTATGAGCCGCTTTGAGATCACAACTGGCTATTGAATGTAACATTTGTGTCTAACAAGGTTATACTGTTATATATTTTTCCAAACAAAAACCAAATTATTTTTAATAATTTTTATTATACTATTTAATTAATTATACATTTAAATAATATTACAAAAATTCTGTAAAAAATTAGATGATAAATAACTTAGTTATTTAATACTAAATTTTTTAGATTTCAAAAGATTTACATGGTGGTGTATGAGAGCCCAACAGACTCACGTCGCCCTGATATGTTCAAAAATTTGTTTTTTATTTTTGTAAAAAAAACTAAATGATTTGTAGCCTTTTGTAAAATACTAATTAGTTAATTAGATTTCAATAGAAGATTACAAAAATTAACAAAAAAATGTGATAAAAAATAACGAAGTTATTTAATGCCAAAGTTGTTGGAGAGTCTAACAGACTCACGTTGCCCGGAGAAGGGTTAAGCCATCTCAGCAAGAAATCATCAGACAGTACAATACAGCCAAAGAAGTTTGGACAGCGCTTGAAAATTATTACGAGCCAAAGTCCGTAGTCCGCGTACTTCCACTAAAGAAGCAATTCGTCTCCATTACTTTAAAAGAAAGTCATGGCAGATTACTTGAACCGCATTACCGTATGCGCAGATCTTCTGAAAGCCGCTGGATCAATAGTACCAGATAAAGAAATCGCTTTCTCCATGCTTATGGGACTTCCTGATACTTACGATTACATAGTATCACAATTCGTCGGATTAGATGATATACAGCTTACGTCAAATAACATGGCCGAAATTCTACTCGTCGAATTTGAACGCCGAAAGATGAGAGAACCCAAGGTTGAGACCGAACCTGAACACGTTACAGAGGAACTTCTAGCAATGCATAGAAGACAGCGTTCAACTAAACCAGTTGGAAAACCTCAACAAGCTAAGCAGTTTAACTTCAACTGTTTTAATTGTGGCAAACATGGTCACATGGCAAGAGATTGTCGAGCCAAAGCCGGAAAAAGTAATCAACGGCAACAACAAAGCTCCAGAGACCATACTGTAGAAACACTTTTGCTGAATATCGACACCAGTATTAACGATGAACATTGGATACTCGATAGTGGCTGCACAAACCATGTCAGTTACAAGAAATCGTGGTTTAAGGACTTAACCAATGTCCCAGTCAAAGATGTATTGACAGCAGACGCAAATAGCCGATTGCAAATTGCGAGTAAAGGTACCATATACATCAAGACCACATGCAACCAATATGGGAAAGATAAATCCACTGATATCCGGATAACAAACGTATTTTACATCCCAAACGTGCAGAGAAACCTGTTATCTGTATCAACAATCGAAAAGATGGGAAATCGAGTAAATTTCTCAAACGGACAATGTTGTATCTACAACAAAAGTAACCAACTTTTTGCTGTAGCAAACCGCATCAACGGTCTTTACGTTCTGGACAGTACCGAATTATCTCCAGAATTAATGGACACGGAATCACCAGTTAATATTCCATCTAGTAACTTGTGGCACCAACGCTTTTTCCATGTCAACGGGCAATACCTGAAATGGACAGCGGAAAGAAACCTTGTGCGTGGATTGGAGAATGTCAAATTCAGCGATACAATCGACTGTACAAGCTGTAAGCTTGCAAAAAACCCTAAACAACCGTGCAAAGCTTCGAAAAAACCGAAAGCCAAGTACCCACTTGAGTTAGTACACTCCAATTTGTGTGGACCGCTGCAAACAACCAGTCACGGTGGATATAGATATATCTTAACATTCTTAGATGACTGTACTAGAAAAACTTTCATCTACCTGTTGAAGCAGAAGAGTGATGTTGTTACTCATGTACAACAATTCTTAGCTATGGCAGAACGACAAGCCAACCGACAACTGATTAATATTCGAACAGATAATGGACTCGAATATTGTAACAACGAACTACAAATGTTCTTTATGAAACTTGGGATTAACCATCAGCGTACTAATGCGTTTACACCGCAGATGAACGGAGTAGCAGAGACTCAACAGAAAAATTTTGGACTTAGCTAGAACATCGCTAAACGCCATGAATGTTCCAAAACACTTCTGGGGAGATGCTGCATATGCTGCAGTTTACATCCTGAATCGTTCATACTGTAAAGCCTTGAATGATAAAGTACCTGAAGAGTTATGGACATCTACCAAGCCAAGTGTGAAACACTTAAGAACATTTGGGTGTACAGCATTTGTTCATATCCCGAAGGAACAAAGACCAAATAAATTGGAGAACAGAGCAGAACGATGTATGTTGCTCGGATACGCGTCGGGAAGAACAAGAGGTTACAGATTATGGAGTTTCGAGAAAAAAAAGTTAATTTTCTCTAAACACGTAACTTTTGACGAAACATCGCCAGCATATGGTTCTAATAAAACCATGCCAGATTACGTAACATTGGACGATCCTGTTGAAAACATCAACAATGACCAGTCAAGTGACATTGCATCCGAACAAGATAGTTCAGATGACTTAGAACAAGACAGTGGAATTGGCAAATCACTGTTGGATCAGACCATTGCTGCAAGAACTTCGTGCTTGGACCAACCAAACATCCAAATAGACCAACCGAACGTTCCAGTTGAACAGCAGAATGTTCAAGAGAACATCGCACCTAAACGTGGCAGACCATGTAAGATCAAATTGGTTCCAAATCCTTATGGTAGAAAAGGCAAACCTAAGGAAACACCAGTCAACCCAAATACTCCTGAGACAGTAAAAGAGGAAGAGGAGGGTGAGTGTGAAATAATAGAACTGTTACACACCGATTTGGGAGAGCCAATTACGATTTAAGATGCTTTGAATTCCAGTGAAAACGAGGAATGGACTAAAGCAATCAACCATGAACTCGAAACTTTAATTGACCGAGGAAGATGGACCATACCTGACCAAATACCTGAGAGCACTAAACCTGTGGGATGCAGATGGGTTTTTAAGAGAAAAACCAATGAGCTTGGACAAATTACATGTTACAGAGCTTGACTCGTCGCCCAGGGTTTTTCGCAGAAATATGGAAAAAACTATTTCCATACATACGCTCCAGTTATTAATTTCGTCATATTGCGTTTACTATTCGCAATAACATTTTTATTGAAGTGGAAGACCAGACACATCGATATTACGTGCGCTTACTTGTACGGTAAATTAAATGAGGATATCTACATGAAAGTGCCTAATGGATGTGTAGTGAATCAAAACGTGAACTTCGTGAAACTCTTGCAACAAATATATGGACTTAAGCAAAGTGGTCGTAACTGGTACGAGTGTCTTCACGAGACTTTGACAAACTTAAACCTTATGCGTTTGACAGCTTGTAATTGCGTGTATAAATACAACGACAGTGCCTACATAGCTGTTTACGTGGACAACTTAATTATTTTTGGTCAAACTGATCAAATTATAGAGGACATTATTTCTGAGTTGCAGAGACATTTTACTCTGAAGAATCTCGGAAGTGCCTCGTATATACTAGGAGTCCAGATTCACCAAACTGCTGAATCTATTACATTGTCGCAATCACATTACATCGAACAAGTTTTGAAACGATTTGCGATGACGGATTGTAAGAGAATCCGTACACCTATGGAAAGTGGAAAGCAACCAGTTAAGAACGAGAAGTTTAGTTCTACAACTCTTCAAACTCTCTATCGACAAGCGATTGGATGTCTTAGCCAATTAGCTATACATACGCGACCTGACATTTTGTTCGCTGTGACAAAACTCGCGCAATTCAGCAACAACCCAAGCCAGGATCATTGGATACAAGTTAAACGAATCCTACGATACTTGAACGGCACAAAGAATTTCGAGTTGAACCTGACTGCGTGAAACCGGACCATTAACTTTTTATTCGGACGCAGATTGGGCATCTAACTTCGTGGACCGACATTCAACAACGGGTATGATAGCGTTTTTTGGAACAGTTCCTATTTTGTGGCGCTCAATGAAACAACGATGCGTTGCATTATCTACGATGGAAGCAGAATACCTCGCCATGTCGGAGACCGCCAAAGAGATTATTTGGATGCAGAACCTGTGTCGTGAGTTGTTACCAAAAGCAAATTTCAATTCGATTACTTTGAACTGTGATAATCAAAGCGCAATTCACTTTGCTGAAAATCGTATCAAAACCGACGCAGTAAACATATTGATTTGCGTTTGCACTATATTCGTGAATTAACAGAGCGGAAGTCGCTTAAGTGAAGTTTTGTTTCATCTGAAAGAAATATTGCGGATATTTTCACTAAAGCGTTAACTATAGATTCGCATTACAAATTTCGTAAATATTTGTTTTGGATGCGCACAAATTTTAAAAAAGGGGGAATTTGTTAGCATTGTATTGTGCGCATGTACTGCTTCCTATAATGACATCATCAGGTGGGCAGTCGTTAATTGTTTTGGGTAACTGCTCTACCTAACGATTGTTAATCACTTCTCTGTCGCTTCTCGTTGTGAACAGTACAACGAGACTAACTGTCTTAAGCTATGTCACCTCGCCGCCTTTTACACTTGCAAGACAGCAAGTTTGTAATCGTCGTTGTTAAAGCTTAACAACATTTTTATGTTACATCGACTGCAATAGTAAGCTGTAATCATTCACCATTATTCAGTAAAGATCCTGAGTTTATTTAATTCCACAACGACAAATTAAACTCTACAAAAACTAATCAAAGAAAAAGTTGATTGCAAAAAAAGTGTTTTAAGATGCGAAATGAGTGCAATAACAACTAAATACTTAGTAATCGTTCCCACTAATAATAATTCATCAAACGTTATTTACCATCAATACAAATTAAACTAATTGGTTATCATATAACTTGGTTCAAATATGTCAATTAGTTTAAATTAAGAAAATTATTGGAAAAAAAACCTTGATTAAAAAAATGCGAAAATGTTAAGTGAAAAACTTGAGATTTAACAAGAAATCAAAAATAAACTTAAACTAAATAATTACTTTAAAAGTTTAATTACAAGTCATTAAGTTAAAAAAAAGTAGATTAAAACTCCATTAACGAAGGTTATGAATGAAAAATCTTGGAAGCAAAATTTTTAACTTCTTTAAAACTTTACAAATCTTTTCAGCCAGATACAAATCCTCAACAATTACAAATGAAAAACATTTTAATTACTATGCCTGATTAATTAATTAAAAATTTAAAAATCGCATTAAAATTTGCATTAATTTGAATAAACTTGCAAAATCTATTTAATCGGAATTACTTTTTTTCTGCTATTTTAATGTCTTCAAAAATAAAAATACTGATTATTTTTTTTAGAAAAAAAAGATTAAAATTAATACACTTTAAATATGGATAAATTATGAATGAATACTTTTAAAACAACACAGTAATGTACTTATAAAATCTAAAATCTTAACTATTAACTAACCACAATTTAATTTCACAAATTAATTACTCTACCCATCTCGAACATCTTAAAGATTAAGCTTTAACTCTTAATCTGATTTAAATTACCAGAAAAATCATCATAATTATATTTTCCATGTTGATTAACTTAAATTGTCAATAATGATCCAGTAAGTTATTCATACAAACTTTCTATGTCTTCAAAAATAATAAAAATCGTAATTTCTACTTATTTTATGAAAAAACAAACATTATGGTAAATTGATAGTTAAAATCAATACACATTAACTACAAATAAAACAATTTATGAACTTCAAATTCGACTACTAATTTGGTCAAACAATTGGCAATATCAATTATTAAAAAAACTCAAAATTTCAAGACAGTTATTACCATAACCGCAGATATTGATGGACAAAAATTAACCTTAACTTATAATTAACCTTAAGGTATAACCATCAACAATTACATTTTTCATTTTGAGGAACTTATTAGTCAATAAAGGTTTTAAAAGTTAAGATTAAGACTTCAAATAATAAAGAAAAAAAACAGCCCTACCTTTCAATTCAGTTGTTGTGCTAGTTGACCATTGATGTTTCAACTGTCCATTGCTTTGTCCATTATTTGCTAAAACAAAATAAAAAAGTAGGCATTAATAACAAATAATAAACAAAACACCAAAAAACGCTTATTGCATATTTTAAACGACTTTAATATTAGGATGATTGATGACCGTATAATTTTTTATAATTAAATTGATAAAAAAATTAAACAAAAGTTTAACTTAAACTAAGTTGATGCAAAGACATGATCATACAACAAAAAATGTTAAAATTGTGAATTCAGTCAAATTATATTAGTAAAAATCAGTGTATTAATTAGTATATCGTTTATTGATTTTGAATTTTAAATAAAAATTAACTTTGTTAATATACAATTAGTCATGAAACAAAGAAAAATACAGTTCTAAGAAAATCAACTTTTTATATTATTCAAATCTTTTTTTAGCTTCCAATTATTTTTTAAACTTTTCAAATCTCATATCTAATTATTATTGTAAGAATTAAATTTTGACTTTTGAAAATAAATTAATTTGTTTTTCTTCACTTTTCTTAAATTAAAGTTTTAACTTGACACAAGGTAATATTTTTAAAAGTTCATCTAATGCAAAATTGATAAACCAACACTTTTAAGCAATGCAAATTTAATGATAACTTAATTCATTATAATTAAGTTGATCATAATTGTTAAGTTGTATCTTTATTAATTTTATCAGACTTAAATTTCATACAATAAAAACAATGTTGGTTTATCAATCACAAAAAGGAAATTGAATTAATTCAACAAATAATTAACAAATAATTCAACTTTTAACTTAACCAATGAAAATGTAGCAGTAAAATTTTAAATTAACTTTTAAATTTATTTGCAAGATCCATTATTATTAAATAAATTGATTTGCTTTATTTTAATTGACTTGATTTTCATTTTTATTGACTTGATTTTCATTTTTATTGACTTGATTTTCATTTTAATTGACTTGATTTTCATTTTTATTGATGTGATTTATTTTAATTGATTTGATTTTCATTTTAATTGATTTGATTTTCATTTTAATTGATTTGACTTAATTTCGATTAACTTGTAAAAAAGTTAAATCAAAATCCATTTAAAAGCAGAAAAAAAAAGTATTTAATTGCTATAAATAAAAATCAAAAATCTATTAAATTAATTAATAAAATTCAAATTCAACAAACAAAAAAAAAATGTTTGTATAAATTCACGATTATTACGTCATATCAATTAAAGCTAAAACCCATTGCTTCATTAAAACTAATCTAATTTTATGCATACAAATTCACAAAATTTATAAAATTTCTTAATTACAAAATTAAAGATGTAAATTGACACTAGATAATACTTTTACTAATGAACAAATTACTAGTTTTGGTTTCAATAATATTGATATCAAGTCCAAAAATAATCAAAATTTAAAACAAAATTAAAAAAATGAAACTAAAATGATATCTTAAATTTTCTAGAAACTGGACATTCAAAATAGTTTGTTTTATCAATTGTGCTTAAATAGTTAATGCAAATTAGTTCAATTTAAAAAGATTTTGTAAAAACATTTGAATCATATCTTGTTTTCCAATCTTACTTTTCCAATAAACTCAAATCAATTTTATCAATCAAACTCTGCTATAACGTTCAGTGGAAATTCAATTAAGACTCAAATCAAATATTGTCCAGTAGCAGTACCAATAAAATAGAAATAGGCATTAATAACAAATAAACAATTTAAGTATTTTAAAATACTTAAATTGCCAATCAAGTTATTTTTTATAATGAAAATAATTAATAAAAAAAAATTTAAAAAAAAGTACAACTTCACCTACGTTGATGCAAAGACGTAATCATACAATAAAAAACGTTTTTAAAGTTTGAATTTAGTAAATTTTCATCAGTAAAAATCAGTGTATTAATTAGAATACCGTTTTAATGAATTTTAAATAAAAAATTTACCTTGTTAAAATATAAAATTAGTCTTGACACAATTATAAAAAAATGCAAAGAAAAAAAGCATTTTTTTTAGCTTGCAGTTCTTTTTTACAGTTTTCATTCCTCATAACTGTAATAATTATTGTGAGAATTAAATTTCACTTTTGAAAACAAAATTAATTTGTTTTTCTTCACTTTTTTTAATTTCAAAATTAAAAATTTAAATTGACAATAGATAATAATTTCACTATAAACAAATTACTAGTTTTAGTTTCGTTAATATTGATTTCAAGTCCAAAATAACTAAAATTTGAAACAAATGATGAAACTAAAATTAAATCTTTTACATTTTCTAGAAACGTAAGACATAAACAAATGGAGTTTTAATCAATTACGCTTAATATTTAATGGAAATTTGTTCAACTTAAAAAGATGTTGAAAAATCAAATAAACTCAAATCAATTTTATCAATCAAACTCTACTATAACGTTCAGTGGAAATTCAATTAAGGCTCAAATAAAAATTACAGAATTTACTCGAAATTCCTTACTCAATAACAGTAATTTATGATCAAGATAAAAAAACCATAAAAAATTAACTAAAAAAATTAAAATAAAGTTAAAATGTTGAATGAAAATCCATAAAAAATAATTTTCCAATTAGATTCAAAAAATGCAAATAAACTAATAAACAAGAAATAGTTTCAACTACGAATACAAAACATTATAAGCTTAAAATATCAGATAATTAGTTAATAGATTCACTTTTTTAGTTAAGTGAAACCAATATTGCTTGTAAATCCGAAAATAATTACCATATGCATCAAAAAACCACAAATAATTATTTAAACGTAAAAAAATAATTCAAATAAAAACAAAGTAATTTAAATATTGTCTCAAGAATTTAAAAAAAAAACATTACAAAAAGTATTTGACGATTTTACATTTCCTTAAACAATTAAACAAATAAAATCAACGTTTAAAAACCAATTCATGAAGCTCATTTAACAATTACAGTTTCAGGTTTCAATTAAAAAAAAATGTCAATCAAAAGATCGTGAAAACAAGCAGTCGAATAGCCCAGTTGGTAAAAGCGTGGACTGGGAGTCGGAAGATTCGGAGTTCGAATCCCGACCACTGCCTACACGTGGAATGGATGATGGGTTTTTTTCATCCATTCCTCCCCGACTCATCCAGAGGATGGAAATAGTCGAGGAACAGTCGAGCCTCTGCTGACTTAAAATAATAATAAGAATAATTAAAAAAATATAGGTATGACTGATGTAGGGGTGGAGATGCAGGCGAGTGCTTGGAAGCTCCATAACCCCACTGTTAAAGGTTGAATTACCAAACAGTTAAAAGAATAATAATAATAAAAATAAAAATGTTAGAAAAACTTTATAAATCAAGATAAAGTAATACATTTACATCAAAAAAGGATTTTAAGATGCCAAAATAGTACAATAACAGCTAAATATTTAGTAATAGTTCCCACTAAGAAGAATTCATCAAAACTCACCCATACAAATACGATAAAAATAGTTGAACAAAAAAAGTTGATCAAAAAAATTGTAAAAAAAAGTTGATCAAAAAAAAGTTAATAAAATAAAAAGTTGATCAAAAAAAAAGTTGATCAAATAAAAAGTTGATCAAAAAAAAGTTGATCAAATAAAAAGTTGATCTAAAAAAAAAGTTGATCAAATAAAAAGTTAATCAAAAAAAAAGTTGATCAAATAAAAAATTGTTAAAAAAAAGTTGATCAAATAAAAAGTTGATCAAATAAAAAGTTGATCAAAAAAAGTTGATCAAAAAAAAAGTTGATCTAAAAAAAAAGTTGATCAAATAAAAAGTTGTTAAAAAAAAGTTGAACAAAAAAAAAAGTTGAACAAAAAAAGTTGATCAAATAAAAAGTTGTTAAAAAAAAGTTGATCAAAAAAAAAATTGATCAAAAAAATTGTAAAAAAAAGTTGAACAAAAAAAAGCTGTTCAAAAAAAAAGTTGTTAATAAAAAGCTGTTAAAAAAAATTGATCAAAAAAAATTAATCGAAAAAAAAGGTTGATCGAAGCCAATTGCTAATTTCCATCGTTTTTAAAATTTAGAAATTGATTCATTAAAAATACTTGTTTATAAATCACAAAAAAGTTTATAAAAAATCAACTAAAAACCAATAACATTTCAAAGCAGCACTAAACAACTGGAAATTGATGAATTTAAAAGTTAAACGTAAATAAATTTCAATGCAAGTTGAATGAAAAATTGTTTTGACGTTAAATATATCGAGTTATTTGTTTTTATAATACAATAATGAGAAAAAATCAATGCAAAATTTATCAATCAAAAGTTAACTGTACGAAAATAATAAAATCCCCTAATTGTAAAGTTTAAATTCAAATAACCAACTAAAAACATGAAAAACCAAGACAAGAAATGCAATTATTATTAAAATTGTTCAAATTTAAGTTTTTTATTGTAAAAAACAGACCCAAACAGTTGGATTTTTCTTAATAAAAAGAAAAATAATTATAAAGTAAAAGTATTTAAAAATACTAAAATGAAATCGAATATAAAAGTTATTATTAAAAGTTCTTCTGATGTGAAATTGGTAAATCAAAACTTTTTAAGGAGTAAAATTTAATGATAACTTGATTGATTTTAATTAAAGTCACTAATGATAAAAAAATCGAACCGAGAAAACGAAGCAGATTTAACAATTAATATAAAAACAAAATTAAAATTGTGACAAACTTTCAAATTAAAGACAAATAAAAACGTTAAAAGTTGCTCATAATTGTGAAGTTGTATCTTAATTTTATCAGACTTTAAATTCATACAATTAAAACAATCCTGGTTTGTCAATAACAAAAAGAAATTAAATTAATCAATTCAATTCTTACACATTTTTAAAAGAAACATTTTCAGAAATTACAAAAAATGATTCAACTTTTTACTCAACCAATGAAATTTTAGCAGTAAAATTTCAAATTAACTTTTAAATTTATTTGCACTATCCATTATTATTAAAAAAATTGATTTGATTTTAATTTTAATTGATTTTATTTTACTTGAGTGACAAAATCTATCTTCAGGAAAAAATTCAATCCAAATCCATTTTTAAAAATTGTCTAATTATAATAAAAAAATAATCTAAAACCGATAAATGTCATCATAAAGTTCAAATTCAACAAACAAAATAAAATTCTTGTATAAATTCACGATTATTACGTCATAGCAATTAAAACCAAAACCAATTTCTTCATTAAAACTAATCTAATTTATGTTTATAAACCCATTAAACCAAATTCAAGATCAAATCCCATTCATTAGTAAAATGCCCAAAAAAAAAGATAATTAAATCAAAACATTTTCAATATCTTTTCACTTTTAATTAACAATCAATTAACTGATATATAAAGACATTATGAATATCATTGATTTTGTAATTTTATTTTGAACCCATCGAATCGAAGTCTATACAAAATGATTAAATCTGCTCCAAATCAAACTACAGTTTGTATTATAATTAAACTTTAATACTAATTGATACAAATAGCAAAATAATTGCAATTGGATATTGTCGATCACCAATCAATAACTACAAACATTTTAAAACAAAAATAAATAGGAATTAACGCCCTCTAGTTTTAAAATTAAACAAATTTTAATCAATTTAATGTTTAAATTTTTTTTAATAATAATTTTAACCAGAACTCATTAACAATTTTACCATCTGGTTTAGCTTAAATTCATTACTTTCCCTTTAATCACTTTCAAATTTTTCAATTTACTAAAATCAAAAGTAAATCACACAATACATTTTCATTTTTAGTTGATTTGGCTTTGATTAAGTGATAAAATCTAATTTCAAAAACAAAAAATCAAAATAAAAACAAATATTGACTGCAATAAAAAACAAACCCATAATCAAAATAAACAATTACAATAGAAAACATTTAGCGACTACTCCAATCATTACAAATAAAATCTCAATAATTTAATTTTTAATTAACGATCAATTAACTGATTAAGTAAACACAAGTAACGTTTTTTTAATTTGGTTTTTAACCCATAAAGTGATTTAAATGTGCATCAAAATAAAGCTCATTAACAATAACTCATTGGCAATTTGAACATCTGATTTTATGTCATTAAACTTTTCAATTAACTAAAATCACCCAAAAATAAACCACTCAATACATAAAAAAACACGTGACCTGTTTCATATTGGTTATAATTATGCATTATTTTGTGGAATCATCTTTATTCATACAAATAATTAATCAATATAAAATAACCAATCAAATAACCAATGTTAAACAGTTACTACAAACCAAAAATATTTTAAAAATCCATTTACAGTCATTTTTTGTCATTAAATTAACTGATTTTATTTTAAATTTAATTGATTTGACTTTGAGTGACAAAATTTAATTTTATAAAAAATTAAAATTGAAAGAAAAACTTTTGCTCAAAATGTAAAGCGCAAAATCAACAAAACAAATAAAAATTACCAATAATTTCACGATTATTAAATCATATGAATATCAATTTCAGCATAAACCCCAATTAGATAATCAATTACTTGATTAAATACAAATGTAATAAATAGTTTATAAACCCAATGAAACCATTATCAATACGAACAAATACAACAGGAGTGGAAAAAGATCAACAATTAATTTCATCATAACAATCATTAAAATCTTTCTAATTAATTGATAAAATGAAAGAGAAATTCGATTTTCTAATTTTATTTTTAACTAATTGAAATTAAATATAAAATGGTTCAATCTGCACTAAAATAAAGCACTAATTAGTTCAAATATCAAAATTAATGCAATTGAATATTGCCAATTATCAATCAATAACTATAAACATCTTAAAAGACTATGAAACTCGTTCACAGCGGTTTAGTTTGAAAATTAATCAATTTGTTTTATCAATTAAGTGTTTAACTTTTCTTAAAATGGTCATGTTAACCAGAACCCACTAACTATGTTATCTTATTTTGCCTAAATTCATACTTTCACCCCAAAAAAACCACTCAATACGTAAAAACAAATCATGGCAATTTTGCTATTGGTTATAATTTTAAAAAAAAAAACAAGTTTATCAAAAGATTATGAAAACAAGTGACTTCAAAAAAACAAGTAGCTTTTCAACATTATAAAACTAAAAAAGATTTCTGTACAACAAAAAAAAAGACTTTACATGAAAGAATTTCATTACTTAAGATTTTCAGTGTATAAAAACACTGTCAAAAAAATTGTCAAATCAAACAATGTGAAATTAGTTATAAATTTATACAAAATTTCCATAAATACTGCTGATTAGTTCGTTAATCTTAATTGTTTCATTTTAATTAACAAAATATAATAATAAATGTGTCAATTTAACTTTGAAATAGCAAATGTAACTAATGTTTAATAAAATACAATGTTGTGAGGGCCAAACAAACTAAAATTTAACTTAAAAGCCAATTGGAAATTTCCATCGTTTTTAAAATTTAGAAATTGATGCATTAAAAATAATACTTGTTTATAAATCATAAAAAAGTTAAAAAAAAAATCAACTAAAAAGTTGAGTGAAAAATTGTTTTAACGTTAAAACTGAGGAAAAAACTGAATAAAAAACAAAGCAAATTTTATAAAAGAAAAAATTTAAAAGTGGTAATCTGTTGTTAGAAGTTCATCTTATGTGAAATTGGTAAACCAAAACTTTTTAAGGAATTAAATTTAATGATTGAATTGATTAAACTGATTAATTAAAAATTCATTAATGATAAAGCAATACAACTTTCAGAGAAATATTCAGAGAAAAAAATTCTAGTTCACCAGTTCAACCAACAATCATTTTTTAAAATAACATTTTCAGAAGTTACAACTTTAACTCAACCAATGGAAATTGCAAGAATTAGTAAAATTTGAAATTAACTTTTAAATTTACTTGCAAAACCAGTTGTTATTAAATAAAATGATTTTAATTGATATTATTTTACTTGAGTGACAAAATCTAATTAAAAAATCACAAAAATAAGAAGACCAAATTATTTAACTGCAATAAAAAACAAAATTAAAAAAAGTCAACAAAGCAAATAAAAATCATTTAACAAATTATCGATTATTTCCTCATATCAATTTTAGCATAAAACCCAATACGATAATCGATTACTAATTGATTAAATAAAAATTTAAATTAAGTTTATAAACCAATGAAACCATTCTCAATATAAACTAATACAACTACAGCAGAAAAAAATCAAGAATTTTAATTAACGATTAATTAACTGATTAAGTAAACACAAGTAATGATCTTTTAATTTGGTTTTTAACCCATCAAAATAATTAAATCTTCACCAAATTAAAGCTGTTTATGTTGTGATTAAACTACAGTATTTAATTAATTCAAATAGCAAAATGAATTGCATTTCAACATTGTCAATCACTAATCAATTAAAACAAAAAAAAATTAGTAAATCGCGCTATAGTTTTCAAATTAATCAAATTCTAGATTAAATTTTCTTCAATGTTAATTTTAACCAAAACTCATTTACAATTTGACCATCTGGTTTAGCTTCAATCCATACTTTCCCTTTAATCATTTGTCACTAAATGTTTCAATTAACTAAAATAACTAAAAATAAACCACTCAATCCATAAAAAATTCATTATGATTTTGTTATTGGTTATAATTATGTATTATGTTGGAGTTTCATCTTTCACATACAAATATTGTAATCTAAATAAAATAAACTGATAATAAACATAAATTACTACAAACCAAACAAACTATTTTAAAAAATGTAAAGTCTATTAAATAACCCTTGCTATTAAATAAAATTTGATTTTCATTTCAATTGATTTGAGTTCCACTGATACAAACTAATTTCAGAAAAAATCAAAATTAACACTAGAAAGACGGAAAAAACAAATTACATACAAAGACGAACTGACCGCTCATTGACTTTCTATAAGAAAATTCAAAACAAAGCATATTTAAAGCCAACTATTCACATTTAATTGCTTTGTATTTTATTATAACACAAAATCAACTTTTTTTATTTGTTTGGGCACTTTCCACAGATTATGTTTTACAGGTTTTTCATATTTATAGTTTAATTTTTTTGCAATTTTTCTTTTGACAATGTTTTAAAAATCTCTGAAATTTTTTAATTTTGCTTCAGTCCATTAGTTGAATCTTCTGAAGTTCAAATGTTGTTTTCCTATGCTCTTCTAAGAGTTTTAGAAAAAAATTCAGAAGGTTTTAGGAAAACTACACAAATAAAACTTCATTATATTGTTCAATATATTATAAGATATTTTACTATTTTTTTGGTTATTGTTTACTAAATTATTTCCAAATCATATTTGGTGGACTAAATATGAGAAACTAGTAAACTATTATTACTTTATTATTTATTATTACTTTTTTGGCCTACAACATACTGTAGCAATGAAAGCTTCTAATTTAAAAATTGATAATGACCAAGGCTACTATATGCTCCAAGATGAAGTGCACTACTAATTTCATTTGTAATTTTTCATTTTGTATAATTGATATTTTCTCGAAAATAACAAATATAAAATATTCATATATTACACACATGATTTCAAATACAGTTTTTATTTGATTATACTTCATTCTCAGATTTCATTATAAAGTACTTCAACTTCATCCTCATTTGATGAAGTTTAGTGATCAAAAAATAATAAATAAAAACATTATACATCTTGTAAAAAAGCCTAACCACTAACAATATACATGGGCCTCTAGGAGTGGTTCCAGGTATATGAGGGTTGGTGCCATGTAAAACTAATAATTTGATTTATTTGATATTGATCAAAAATTAAAATAGCTATTTTACTATGTTATTCTTTATAATATTCTTGAACATAATTTTCACAATCTGAATGATCATCACCTGATCATTCAGATTCACTTTCTGGCAAATTTCCCATATCAACTAAAATATCATTATAAATCATTGAAATTGTTTTTGAAAATGTATTTTCAACATAAATAAACTAATTGACTAGTTGGTTATCTGTTTATATCATGCTTGAATATCATCAAACATGAGCCTTAACTCACTAACATGGATTTCCGATTGATTTACATAGCAAATGAATGGCAGTCATTTTGACCGCTATGCGTTTTTATAGGTAGTT
>JAAFCF010006023.1:0-13612 GCA_013389785.1 Helicorthomorpha holstii | reverse complement strand
TAATGAGACTGAATTACATTTGTTCCATGACGATTTGTCTCGTTTTTTTATTGTTCTAAAAATAATGAGACTAAATTGCATTGTTTTCAATAACAATTTGTCTCGTTTTTTATTTTTTTTTAAATAATGAGACTGATTTACATTGGTTTAAATGACAATTTGTCTAATTTTTTTTTTATTTTTTAAATAATGAGACTGAATTACATTTGTTTCCATGACGATTTGTCTCGTTTTTTTATTGTTCTAAAAAGAATGAGACTAAATTGCATTGTTTTCAATACCAATTTGTCTCGTTTCTTTTTTTTTGTACTTCTTTCCTATATTCCTTGTATTTTTCGATATTGCTGTCAGACCAATATTTTCAATATTGTGGTCCTAACAATATTTTTGATATTGGGGTCTTACCAATATCTATAATTCGGTATTGAAAATAGTTTTATAATTAATAAAGATTTGTGTTGTTTCTTTATTAGTAATTCAATATTGGTAGGACCCCAATATCGAAAATATTGGTCTGACATCAATATCGAAAATATTGGTTTGACCTTGAAACATCGAAAAATATTGGTTTGACCTTGAAATATCGAAAATATTGGTTTGACCTTGAAATATCGAAAATATTGGTTTGACCTTGAAATATCGAAAATATAGGTTTGACCTCGAAATATCGACAATATTGAAAATATTGAAGTACCAGTATTGAAAATTTCAATATATTGAAATATCGAAACTCAATATTGAAATTCGATATATTGGTCCAGTATCAAAAATTTCAAAATATTCTTTCGTATCGAAAATTTTCGATATCACCCAGCCCTAGTAAATAGTGATAGCAAAAACGTATCGATATTTACGAGCATCGATACTTTTACTTCAATACTACTCATAAAAGTACTAGATTCTTTTGGTCCGATACTTTAATGGTATCGATGCATTTACCCTCATATTGATACTTTTTAAACTATTCAAAATTGATGCAAGAGACACACAAGTTGAAAGTTGTCACTCCCTAATCTGTTTAAAAAAGGGTCCACAAAACAAGCAAAGTGATGTGTGGAAGTATTTTCAAATATTAAATGCAAATACTGCAACATGCAAAACTTGTTTTAAAACGGTAAAAACAAGTGGAAATACAACTAATCTAAGAAAACAACTGAACATTCACACACATAAAGAAACTGAAATAGAAAGTTTCCGGAGTAAATGACGCCAACAATATGTAGCCAGGGAAATGTAGCCAGTAAAATCAACCTACAAAGTCATGACGCAGATATAGATCACCTTTGTTTTCACAATTAATGATGTTAGGTTAGATTAAAATAGGTTAGGTTAGATTAAATTCATTTAGATTAGGTTAGTTTAGATTAGGTCAGCTTAAATTGGGAGATAAACTTACACAAAGGTGATCTATATCTGCATCATGACTTTGTAGGTTGATTTTACTGGCTACATTTCCCTAGCTACATATTGTTGGCGTCGTTTACCCTTAGAACCAAAATAGAAAGATAAGTTGTTTTCATGATTTTTATTAATCATCTTATTACTTGTTCACAATTAAATACAGTGATTATAATTTACATTTTAAAAAATTATACAATATAAATATAATAAAAATGATACAATATACTGAAAAAATTCACTCAATATAAAATTTATAGTTTAAAAAATTTACTCAAAATAAAATTAATAGTTTGAAAAATTCACTCTGTTATAATAAATAAAATTTAATTTAAAAGAACTTACCTTAAGCAGTGGAAGATCTTCCACTCCTTCATCCTCCACTTTCAAATGAACAAATGACTTAGATATTTTTAAGAAACTTTTAAATTAATCAAAATTGAAACTGGAAAAAACCAGAATCCTAAATTATAGGCTCAAGAACACATGAATATGTGAGTAGCCTACTTAACAAAGATAATATAAACAATTAATTTTAAAAAAGGGATTGGGCAACACATGCTTGCCATGTGAAATTTTGTCAACTAATTAATGACTTACTTGATTTACGACTAGATAAATTTACACAACTAATATACCAAGCTTATGTGGTATACATTAGGAAATAAATTTAATTAAGAATTCCACTCACACTACATTATTAAAAAACTGTCAAGTGCTAGATAAAGTCAAATTATTTCAAAAAACCTTAAGTTAAAAAACAAGAACAAAAAAATAATAAGTGCACTGACCAAAATTGCTTTGAATTATAATTTATGGTGTTGAGAAATTTCTGATTTACCAATCAGAAATAAGAGTCTCAAATCATCTCCTTATATGGAAATTTCATAGTTAGGAGATGAAATCAAAATTTTTCTTGATTGAGCACTTGTCTTTTGGAGCTTAAAGGAGGATCTGGTCCTGGAGAAAATTGGTGTTTTACTTTAATTTTTTAAAAATTTATTTGTGAAATCAGTAAAGTTAATTTTAGTGAATCATTGATGTGAAGTTTCTTTTTTGAAAAGAAAAAACAACAAAAGGTAAAAACAACAAATTTTGTTTAGATTATATTTTTAATTTTTTTTTGTTTTATTTTGCTTATATTGAAAAATGTAATAAAAAATTAAACTTGAGTTCATGGCAAGTGTTTCCTGAACTCTTATCAATTTACAAATCATAGTTGTATTGTTTTATATAATTTTAAAACATGTTTGTGTGTCCCATTCAATTTAACCATTTGAACTTTCACCCCTTTAGTCCTTTTATTGTTTAAATAGTTTTAAAAATCGTCCCATCTTGTCCCATTTAATGTGTATGTGTGTTCCGTCTTGTCCCGTCTAATTTAACCATTTGAACTTTTACCCCTTTAGTCTTCTTATTGTTTTAAAAGTTTTAAAAATTGTCCCATCTAATATGTATGTGTGTTCTGTTTTGTCCCGTCCAATTTAACCATTTGAACTTTTACCCCTTTAGTCTTTTTATTACTTAAATAGTTTTAAAAATCATTCCATCTTGTCCTGTCTAATATGTTTGTGTGTCCTGTTTTGTCCCGTCTAATTTAACCATTTGAACTTTCACTCCTTAAGTCCTTTTATTGCTTAAATAGTTTTAAAAATTGTCCCATCTTGTCCCGTCTTTTATGTATGTGTGTTCCGTCTTGTCCTGTCCAATTTAACCATTTGAACTTTCATTCCTTTAGTCTTTTTATTACTTAAATAGTTTTAAACATCATCCCATCTTGTCCCGTCTAATATGTTTGTTTGCTCCATTTTGTCCCATCTAATTTAACCATTTGAACTTTCACCCCTTTAGTCCTCTTATTGCTTAAATAGTTTTAAAAATCATCCCATCTCATCCCATCTAATATGTTTGATTGTTTTGTATTGTCCTGTCCAATTAAACTATTAAAATTCATATCCCATTTGTCCCATTTTAGTTACAAACAGTTTAAATCATTGCTTGTCCTGTTATAATGTTTTAGTGTCCGGTTATTATGTTAATCTTTTCTCGTTACTTGAAATCAATCGTAACTTGTCCCGTTAAAATGATTTGTTGACAAATTACAAAAATTGCACTCAACTAAAAAATTCAAGTATGGGCTGTAAACCTTAACTTGGGTTATGGTCTTTGGTCACAGAATTAAAAAACAAAAACTATACAACCACTAGAAGAGGAATTGACATCACAAACAACATAAAGAAAACAATTTAATTAAATGTCAGGTCAACCAAGAGTAAGACCATAACAAATGGTGCCGTGACCAAAATCTGGTCAAAGTTGAGTGTTGAATTAAGAATGTGTTATCCATAATTTTAAAATTTGCTTATGATAAAGCATAAAGTAAAATTAAGATAATTCAAGACTTGCTTTTAAACAAATAATGTATTATGAATCTATCAAAAGCAATTTCATGGTCAAAGGTCTACAGGCTTAACTAGTTATATAAGAAGGAAGTAATACCACATTTTAAAGTGCCAATTCTCTTTTAAAATTTTTAAAAAGAAAATCAAAATTTTTCTGCTAAACTCAAATATGCCAACAACCAAATGGAAATAAACTTCAACAACATTATTGCCAATATGGAAATTAACGATGTCACCGCACACTATATAAAGTAGAATGTGGGGAATGAAACATTGGAAACTATTATAGAATTTATCAACTGAGATTTAGTTAAGATTGAATTAAGGAAAGAAGGTGAAGTAATGATAAGGAGTGTCAGATATCAAAGATACAAGACATGGGAAGAAGCATGGTTTGAACTCAATATGCCTAACAAAATACGAATTTGGAACTTCATAAACACCTTGCGGATAAATGATCTTGGAACCATAATTTAATTTGATGACCACACTCCAGATGACAGTGCAGTGGAAAATTTCATTAACATCAATGAATTTACAATCATATTTTGGCCAGGGGAACCAAGAAAAATACATTGAGTTGTATAATGGGGCTACAAAGCTTGAATTGGGAAGCTACCAGGGATCAATGACATTAGATGAATCCATGTATTGGAGAAGACATTACCATTGGAACCCAAGATGCTTGACAGCTGAAGAGTTTAATGCAATGAGAAGTTATTTCTGAACAATATTTTTTAGATTTGGCGTAAATTTAGGCAAAAATTGATAAATGTAAGGGTGAATTGAAAATTGTTATTAGTAAAAGTTATTTGAAAAAACAACTTAGTATTAAACAATTTATTGAACAAACATTATTAAACAATTTATTGAACAAACATTATTAAACAACGTATTCAAAAAATAATAAAATGTTTTAATTTTTAGAATATAAATAAAATAAAATGGTGTATAGCATAAGAAAATAGATATAATTAATATGTCAAATAAAATTACAAGTTTCAGAATATTAATGAGGTTGGGTGAAAGACAATTCAAGTTGCATCAAGCAAATTAAATCTAAATTACCATATAAAAATTTTGCGTAAAATGAATATAAAAATTTTGCGTAAAATGAATATAAAAATTTAGCGTAAAATGAATATAAAAATTTGTAGAATATAAAATATGAAATCTAAGAAAGAAAAACATTTTTTTTTCAGAAATCTCCAATAAAATCAACAATTTCTAAAAAATAAATATGAACGAAATTGTTGTTAACACATCCATAGACACCTTCAATATAAAATTTAAAAGGAAATCTGATAATTTAGAAATTCTAAAAATTTCAACAACATTCTCTAACCACTACAGAATAACCAACAATTTATATAAAGAAAAAGAAATTGTATCCAGTATATTTAAATTGTGGAGAAATGGGAAGACCAACTCCAACTCAGTAATATGAATCAGGAAAGAATCTGGGCTCATATCAACAGAAGGTTATCCCAGGATTTTCAAAAAGTGATAAATTTTGATGCTGAAATTCTTGCGTACAGCGCAGTAAAAAACTTTACCAGTATAAACAAATTTACCATAACCAGTTGGCCAAGGGAAGCTGAATGCATAGACTGTTTTGCATGCAATAGATGAATAAAATTACATTTCAGTGAATACCAAGAATACATGACAGTGGATCAAACAGAGTATACCACAAATAACATTAATTGGTATAGAAGAAATTTAACGGAAAATGAACTCAACCATATGAGAATGTACTACAAAATTATATTTCAAAGTTTCGGTTTAGATTCCTGTGAATGATAAGAGAATTAATCATAAGTAAAATATTTTAGAATAAAGTAGTGAAATGTAATTTCAATTAAAATTGTGCAATTTACATATATAGAGATAATTAATTAGTAGAATAAAAAAATAAAGCTGAAAAAATATAAGTAAATAAAATATACAGCAAATTAAAAGACATTTCATTGTACTAGTAACATATTTTGAAGTTTTATTAAATAGTTTATGCAAATTACAAAGATGTGTATTTGTAAATTTACATTTAATTAAGTAAAAGTTAGTTGAATTTATATTTCTAAAGTAATTAAAAACATTCAAAAAAAACTTTTAATTAACTCTAAAAATGGGAAAAAATTATCTCTTCTTTTTCAGCCAAAAGGTAAGAATGATTGGACATATCTCTAACTCCACCCAAATTAACGCATCTGGAAGAAGAATTTCTGGATTCTCCACTACACACTTCAGACAATTTATCAACAAAAAGCTCACAAAGCTAAACTTCCCAGCAGACATATGGAATTTTTCGATTACTTATTGGAAAGAATCATTTGAGGAGTCTTTAACCATCTATATGTTTTACCCTAATAATGATAAGCTGAAAATTAAATACAGCTGGAGCATTCTTACAAGAATAATAACAAAGAAAGCTTATTTTATTAAACCCGGCTTTCCTGCCATAAGAATTTTATTAAACCCGGCTTTCCTGCCATAAGAATTTTACTAAACTCAGCTACTGAAAGCAAATGTTGGGATTTTATTAGAGATGTAATATCTAGTAATCTTGGGTCTGTCAGGCGATATGCAGACCTAGCTAGATACAGTCCTCCTATTGATTTTGATCGCATAATAGAATTGGATATAGTATACAGTACTGAGAATGAGCTAAATGTGTTATACAAATTAAAGGATATGTTTTTGACATATCACATATCTAGAGTTAATATTGCTATGGAGATTTCAGAATCTGCTCACCTGTTTGGAACAATACTAGAACAGCCTAATAGACACTTGACCAGATTAGAATTTACACAATTTACAAATCTTGTATTCTATATCTATAGATCTTTTAGCAATAAAAGTTCTACCTTTTAAACAAAAATTAAATAAATTGATAACCGTAAAATGATTACTAACCATTAAGTATTTTCTTTATTTTATTTTAGAAAGAAAGACAAGGTAAGAAATACCGTGTTATGACTCAGCCTATTACGAAATTTGGATTAGACAATTCTACCGCAGAAGATTTTCAAACACCAAAGACACATCTCCCTAGAGTAGTTCAAAATTTAAGTAACAAGTTAGAAATGGCAGTACATAATCCCCCTGCACTTCAATCAGTATATTTGCAAATGTTGCCCATGTTTTCTAGAGTGGAAGACAAAACAACTTACTCAGATGTATTGAAAGCAATACAGACAGTAGTAGACCTTAGTTGTTTGCCAGAAACAACAGTAATTACTATGGCTTTATCCAGATTTATGGACGAAGTTATGGAATTTGTTAGGGAAATAAAACTAGCAGATAAAGCTAGTATTGAAGCTTTCAAAGAAGCTATTAAACAGTACTATAGAGACACTAGGCATCTAAATGCACAATTAAACTCATGGATGAACATATCCCAGCAAAACAAGGAAACTGTTAAAGAGTATTCAATCAGAATCAAAAAGGCAGCTAGAACCTTAGATGATCAAGGCAATCCATATTTAACTTATGATAAGTTAAAAGACTCCATGGTAACAAGTAGATTTATAACAGGTCTAAAGCCTGCAATAGCTAGAGTTTTATTAACACTAAAACCAATGACATTAGATGATGCTATATTTTTTGCTATACAAGAAGAAGCAAATGAATTAGCTGTTAACACTAGAAATGCATCAGTGCATGCAATTTCGATGTTTAAGCCAGAAAATAATAAGGATCTGACCGCTGTAACTAGCCAATTGATGCAGCGCATAACTGAACTTGAAAAGCAGCTAAAGGCAGCCCTTATGACTGGAAGTCCCAAGATGACTAACAAATCCGCAACAAAAGCCCAAATGAAAGTAATAAAGTTATCAGAGTTTTAAGAGAATGAAGAAGATTTTGAAAATGAGGAAGAACCCATTGAAGATGTATATTGTGTGCCAGTTACTAAACAAGAGTTGCAGAGATTCAAGGTAAAGGGGGCAATTCCTAAAATGCAGCCCAGAAATGGAGCTTTAAACAGACCAGTTGCAGCAATTGAACATCAAACTCTCAAAGAAGTGGCAAATACTAAACTGCAAAACTCTTATGCAAATGCGTCAAGTGGACAGCAAACTAAAAGACAAATATTAAAATGTCAACTGTGCAACCAAATAGGACACTCTGCTCAGAACTGCCCTAAGGTGTACAGGAATCAAAAGGAACCTAGAGCAAAGAAAGACATGACAAATGTCATTTGTTACAATTGCCATCAAGCTGGGCACTTTGTTATGCAGTGCCCTCTAAAGCAAGCTTTAAACTAATAGTCATCAACAGAGGAAGCCAATGTTGATGAAAGTAAAGTTAATGAGGGTCTCCAGCTTCATTATGTCAGAAAATATGAGAACAGTCCAGAAATGATTGTACAAATAGGATCAAAGGAATTTTCTTTTCTGTTAGATACTGAAGCATCAATTTCAATAGTAACAGTAGAGTTAGTTGAGGAACTAGTAAATTCAGAAATAATGTTTGATTTGGAAAATGCCAATGTTTACATTAATACAATTTGAGGAAAAATTTTATTAGATATGAAAATAAAATTGAAATTGAAAATAAATGAGGCTCCAACAGAAGTGGAATTTCTAGTAATTGAAAATCCTTTTCTTCAGGGCCCTACTGGAATATTTGGATATTCTACTATGGCAGAATTAGGATTGGTCATTGATCCTACAATTGATAAAACATATAATAAGTCAATGGGTGAACTTATAAATAAAATTTTGGTGATGGATATAGACATGAAACCCAATAGGTGTAATAAACTGTCTTGTGAGAAAACAGTGGCTAATAAAGCCAGAATAGCTAAGGTAAAAGAGTATAAACCTGAACCTAAGACTGAATGGTTACAGTCTAAATTGTCTTGTAAGAAGGCAATGGCAAGCGTAGCTAGTATACCCAAAACAGAATTGATTCTGTCAGAAAAATTTAGGACTGACAAAAGGCAGTCTAGTAAAAAGTCAGAAGTTAGTCAGACAGATAGTGTCTAGGCTTACCAGACTTCAAGCATGAAGGCTGAGTATGGCTCACTTGGACCCAAGGAGGTAGCATGTGATAACATGTGAAACTCCTTATAAATTGGGTGAGTTAAATGTGGAAAGTGAATTGAAAAATGAATCCAAGCTAGAAAACTCCAAAATATTAGTTAGAGACTCTTATGCCGGCAATAAAACTAAGATCTTAGAGAACTTAGCTTATTATACTGGAATAGAAATGAAGAAACAATGGCAGGATATTAATTTATTTGCTATTGAAAGTGCTAAGGATATGGCTGATGATTTTTTAATTTTTCCAAAAGAAAATGAATTTAATGTAGATACAATGTTTAACTTAAATCATTTACTAAATTATGAAAAGGCACAGATGAAACAATTACTATTACAAATTCCTTCTATTTTTGCTACATGTTTAAATGATTTATCTGGAGATTCATTAACATCTTTAGAAATTACTTTGGAAGATCCAACTCCAGTCATCCTGAGGCCTTACACAGTGCCTCAAAGAGATGAAGAAATTTTGAAAGACAGAATTAACAAACTCTTAGAAGCACAAATTATAAAGCCTTCATGCAGTCCATACAGCAGTCCTTGTTTGTTAGTGCATGTTCTCAATAAAAATCCAAGACTTGTAATAGATTATAGAAAACTAAATGAAAAGGTAAGAGGAGATAGATATCCCTTACCAATCATTGAAAATCTATTAAACAAAATTGGAAATGCTAAATATTTTGCAGTATGTGATTTTGCAAGTGGGTTTTATCAAATACCTGTTCATGAAGATTGTCAATGATTCACTGCATTTGCTACACCTAGTGGGCATTATGAATTTCTTAGAATGCCTATGGGACTAAAAGTATCCCCAAACATATTTCAAAGACTTGCTGTCCAAGTATTAATAGATCTTATTGGAAATGGAGTAGTAGTTTTTATAGATGATGTATTAGTATATGCAGATTTATATAAAGAGTTATTAGAGAAATTGGAAGAAGTCTTCCACTGATTGCTACATGCAAATTTAAAAGTAAAACCTAGTAAAGTAGAACTAGGTACACAAAAAGTCACCTATCTGGGACATGTCATTGCTAATGGGAGAGTAGATCTCACTGAAGATAAGCTAGCTGCCGTAAAACATTATGCAGCTCCTACAAAAGTAAAACAAATTCTATCATTTCTGGGATTGGCAAATTTTTATAAAAGATTTATAAAAGACTTTGCTAAAATAGCTGCTACGTTAACTTAACTAAGAAAGAACAACCTTTTATATGGGATGAAAAAGCAGAAAATGCTTTTCAGAGTTTAAAAACAAGCCTGTTAGACAGACCTGTGTTGCGATTGATAGATTGGAATTTACCTTTTGTTCTCACTACTGATGCTAGCAAATATGCTCTTGGAGCAGTTTTGGAACAGCAACATGAGGATGGTTTACATCCAGTTGCTTACGCTAGTAGAAAACTAAAACCATCAGAAGTAAACTACTCCACTGTACAAAAGGAAGCTCTTGGATGCCTTTTTGGAATAGTTTATTTCCGATATTACTTATTGGGACGTCCTTTTACCCTAATAACTGATCATGCTCCTCTGGTTTTTATGCTAAAACAGAAGCATAAAAGTGCACTTATTGCTAGATGGGCAGTGCAACTACAAGCATATGACTTTAAAGTGGAATATAAAAGAGGAATTACTAATAAAGCTGATGCTCTTTCAAGAGATGCACAATATGACTCAGAATTACGTGACTTAGATATGGAGACATTTTCTGAGGCTAAAGAATCAGCCAGGAATTTATTTTTTATTAATTATGATGTTATGAGTTTATTGAGACAAGAGCAGCAAAAGGATTCACATTGTTCTCACTTAATTACAGTTTTAATAGAAAATACTGATGAGAAATTAGTAAAGAAACTTTTAGATCAAGGATTCAAAATTAATGACTTGAATGTATTAGTTAAAAAAGTCCCAGATCCAAGGAACCTCAATTCCACTTATGAAGTCATATACTTACAGTACCTTTAAACATGAGAGAAAAAGTTTTTAAACAAACTCATAGTTCAGTGTTTTCTGGACATTTAGGTCAAGAAAAGACACTGTCAAAATTGCGAAAGGAAGTGTTTTGACCCACAATGAATACCGAATCGTTGAATTTCATTAAAGCATGACCAGCTTGTAATATGTTTAAATTAAAAAGATACAAGGCTCCATTAAAACAAATGACACCTTTGACCAAACCTATGCAAAGATGGTCTTTGGATGTTATGGGGCCATTACCCACTTCAGATGAAGGTAACAAATACATAGTTGTATTTACAGACAATTTTTTAAAATGGGTAGAAGCTTTTTCAACAAGAGATCAAAAAGCTGAAACCATAGCAAATTTACTTATGTATGAAATAATAGATAGACATGGTCTATTTGAAATGCTACTAACGGATCAAGGGTCAAACTTCACCTCAGAATTATTCCAAACTTTATGTAAAAGGTTGGGAATAAAGAAAATATTCTCTTCAGCATACCACCCTCAAGCCAATGGGCAAGTAGAAAGATTTAATAGAACACTCGCAAAAATGATAGCACCATATGTAGAAGCCAACCAAAGAAATTGGGATTTAAATTTACCATTATTACTGTTTGCTTATTGAACAGCTAAACATTCAACTATAAAAGAAACCCCATATTTTATAACTTATGGCAGAGATGCTATATTGCCATACCCCGTGTTAAATTCTGGAACTCAAATTTTATATTCTGATAATTATGTACCCAGAATGCTCAGTAGCCTGACAAATGCTTACAAAATAGCTGAAGACAATATACAAAAGGATTGGGAAATAAAGAAACGAGACAAATCGTCATTGAAGTCAATGCAACTCAGTCTCATCACTTTAAGAAAAATAAAGAAACAAGACAAATCTTCATTGAAACAAATGCAACTAAGTCTCATCAATTAAAAAAAAAATAAAGAAATGAGAGGATGTCATGGGAGTGAGAAGGGTGCGGTGGATGCTATAGTCAGGGGCCTCGCGATTTGGGGCCCCCAAATCAAAAACTTTTGTTAATTATTTTTTAATTGTTAGAATTTTTTAAAAATAGTTTTGTATTTAGCATCTGGCAGATGCCATTTGCCAATGCATTTTAGGGGCCCCTAATGTAGTCACTTATTTACACTTTACAAATAATTTAGTGCCCCCACTAGTTTTTGCACCTGGACCCCTGTGATTCAATGTTGAATTAGAAAGATATGAAAATATTAAATAATAATTCATGTGCAACTTAATGTTTTTGAATTATTGAACTATTTTCAATATCAAATTATATACTGTATATTGGTAGGACCCCAATTTTTGAAAATATTGGTAGGACCTCAATATTGAAAATATTGGTAGGACCCCAATATTTGAAAATATTGGTAGGATCCCAATATCGAAAATATTGGTTTGACCTCAATATCAAAAAATACAAAGAGTATAGGAAAGAAGTACAATAGAGGAACACTTCTTCTATTGTATTTCGTTTCCCCTCGTTGTGTTAATTGATCTTTTTGCTGCTGCTTGAGGCTTTCTTCTAACTCAATGGTTCCAAGTCTCATTTTGATAATTTCACAGTTTTACTTTTCAAAACGAAATAAACGAGACAAAACACCATTTAAACAAATGGATTTTAGTCTCATTTTATTAATTTCACAGTTTTTCTTCTCAAAACGAAACAAAACACCATTGAAACGAATGGATTGTAGTCTCATTTTATTAATTTCACAGTTTTACTTTTCAAAACGAAATAAACGAGACAAAACACCATTGAAACGAATAGATTTTAGTCTCATTTTATTAATTTCACAGTTTTTCTTCTCAAAACGAAATAAACGAGACAAAACACCATTGAAACAAATGGATTTTAGTCTCATTTTATTAATTTTAACAACAATTAGTCTTGTTTCATAATTGGTTTTTCTTTAAGTAATGAGACTAAATTACATTGATTTAAATGATGATTAGTCTCGTTTTTTATTTTTTCTTAAATACTGAGACTGAATTACATTGGCTTAAATGACGATTTGTCTCATTTCTTTCTTTTTTTTAAATAATGAGACTGAATTACATTGGCTTAAATGACGATTTGTCTCATTTCTTTCTTTTTTTAAATAATGAGACTGAATTACATTGGTTTAAATTATGATTTGTTTCGTTTCTTAAATTTTTAAAGTGATGAGACAGATTTACATTAAATTCAAAGAAGATTTGTCTCATTTTTAATTTTTTTTAAATAATGAGACTGAATTACATTTGTTTCCATGACGATTTGTCTCGTTTTTTTATTGTTCTAAAAAGAATGAGACTAAATTGCATTGTTTTCAATAACAATTTGTCTCGTTTTTTATTTTTTTTTAAATAATGAGACTGATTTACATTGGTTTAAATGACAATTTGTCTCATTTTTTTCTTTATTTTTTAAATAATGAGACTGATTTACATTGGTTTAAATGACAATTTGTCTCATTTTTTTCTTTATTTTTTAAATAATGAGACTGTATTACATTGATTTCAATACCAATTTGTCTCGTTTATTTTTTTTTGTACTTCTTTCCTAAGTTATATTCTTTGTATTTTTCGATATTGGGGTCAGACTAATATTTTCAATATTGGGGTCCTACCAATATTTTCGATATTGGGGTCTTACCAATATCTATAATTCGGTATTGAAAATAGTTTTATAATTAATAAAGATTTGTGTTGTTTCTTTATTAGTAATTCAATATTGGTAACACCCTAATATCGAAAATATTGGTCTGACCTCAATATCGAAAATATTGGTCTG
>JAAFCF010006007.1:6622-20032 GCA_013389785.1 Helicorthomorpha holstii | reverse complement strand
TCCGCCAATTCCACTATACAACTCCAAAGCTCGCAGTCGACTCATTTTTAATTTTCCATTACAAATTAAAGAGAAACTTGTATTTGAATTGAATAAAAACAGCCAACACTGAAGTAAGTAAGCACCAGATTCAGATTCGTTTTCCTTCTTACAATATCGATATTTATCAGTCGATATACGGGCAATGGGACGCAAAGTAAAGAATGGGGAACTATTGCAAACAGCAAATTTTGGATGCGCAATCTTTGACTCGTGAGCACATTGAAATGTATAATCAAATAAAATACGAATAAATTCACATTATTATTATTATAACGACAATAAATCGTTTTAATTTGAACTTATTTATTCATTATGTAAATTTTTACAAAACTACTTTCGGAATACATGATCACAACTTTTAAATATTCTACTATAAAACAGAAATTAACTAGTAATTTAATTTTAAAAATAAATATATTTCGACGCCATTGATAAAGTTAACAGTTCCTAAAAGCTCTTGATAAGGGCTATTACATATATTAATTTAATAATTTTCCAATGTTTAGTTTCGGAGTTATAGAGCGATGGAACTTCCGCCCTGTGTTATCTCTATGGGAGCTCTACAATGCCAGTAATGTATTCATATCTCCCAAAGTAGTTCAACGCCTTCAATCTACTATACCTTTTCGGAAAGCCCTTGCTAAGGGCTATTACATATATGACTTTCAAAATTTTCCAATGTTTAGTTTCGGAGTAATAGACCGATGGACCTTCCGCCCTGTGTTAACTCTATAGGAGCTCTACAATGCCAGTAATTTATTCCTACCTCCCAAAGTATTTCAACGCCATCGATTTACTATACCTTTTCTGAAGGCCCTTGATAAGGGCTATTACATATATTAATTTAATAATTTTCCAATGTTTAGTTTCGGAGTAATAGACCGATGGAACTTCCGCCCTGTGTTAACTCTATGGGAGCTCTACAATTTCACTATTTGTGTACCAGCAATTGCGTAGTTAGTTCCACAGGTTCAGTTGTAATTATCTGATCATTTTGATATCTATTTTGTCGTTATTGGATAACTCAGCGCTGAGTTATTAAGAAAAGAGTTCATTTGTTTGCATTAAATGTTTTTACGTATGCGCCATCTATTGGGCTATGCGTTACCATAGCAACTAAGCAAACTTTTGCGTTTTCTGTTACATCGTATTGTTAATAGAAGGCGCTGAGATGGCTACTGAAGATGTTACTGATAATACTGTTATGGTACTCGAAAAATGTTTAATTTTTTTATTAAATTATTACTACTGCAAGGGTAAAAGAAGAGGGCTATTCTGTGTACTGTACTATTTGGAATAAAGAATACAAAATACAAATGGAATAAAGAATACAAAATATAAATGGAATAAAGAATAAACCAATTTTTATTTACAGTATATATCACTTACAGTGTACATTTTATTTACAGTATATATCACTACATTGTTACTCAAATAAGCAAGAAATCTTTCACCATCCATTAACTTACAAAAAACAAAACAATTACCCAAATTAATCAATGAGCAAATTCCAACAATTCGCAGAGCAACTTTAGATTCAAATGTATGGTGATTACTTTTAAATAAAACTGAATCCACTCAAAACGAAATGACAGGTATTTTAGAATTGACGTGGCTAATGTATATGATAATCTAAATTGTAGATTGCTGCCCAATCCTTGTTCAATAGTGACTAGGAAGCTCCTAAAACATTCAAACAACAGTTAATTTATGTTAGAATTGATGCCATTTTTTGCCAAAGTTTATGCAGGTTTGATGCCATTGATGCCAAAGTTTTTGAAAAACAATGGTAAGCTGTCTAATCATTTTAATCTCTTTTACTAATATGATTAGATTCTTGTCAAATTATAGACTTAGGATCTACTTTACTGGTGGCATCTAACCACTAAAGCCCGCCTTTTGGAAGAAGGGCTTTAAAATTGATCAACAAACTATTTCTTACAAGTATATTCTGCTTCTTTACTTTATTTAAATTTTTGATGATTAATTTTACACACTTATTATTTTATTGTCTATTTCAGCTAATAAAGCATGCGATGAAGTATCGACCAGTGTCATGTTATCTATTGATAAATGCTGTTATTAGTGATTGGTTTGAAAAATTGTTAATGGCTTCAGACGAGGTTATATTTGATGATGTAAATGATTTTATTTTTGACTAAAATTTATTTTTATTATAGTCAAGTGATGATTGCAGTATTGTTAAAGACAATTTATTGTCAATGCAGTCATTTGCTACCTGTGTGATAATTTACTCACAGTAACATTTAAAATTGGTCATAGTCTATAACGATAAATGTGTTCAAATTGTGTTTACCTTGTAAGATCAACTTTTGGACCCCAGTGGTTGAAGGCCGAATAAACTAATATTTTAAGTTATTTATAGCTAGTGATGCACTGAAGGTGACTTCTGGTGATGTCACCTGCTGTATGAGTAGGGCAAAGACTTTTAGTAGTTAGTGAAAGTCTTGAGGCTCTTGGTTTTTCCTCAAACAGAGAACTAGGTCACTGACCTTTTTACAAGGTCCCTCTGGGCACCACTTGGTTAGGGTTAACACTAGTCGACTTTTCGCAGGTTCTTTTATTATAATGGTGTCTCAACAAGTTTGTAATTAATAGCAGTCTTTAATATAAGTATATACTAGTCGATGATAGCCCTGGACTCAATAGCTATTATTATTACTTATTAACTATAGGTAAGCAATCAGCACTGGTTGATGGGCATTAGTCAGACCGAGCCTCACACGTGGTTAGGTCTATTTTACTCCCTGGTCCAGACGGGACTTACAATAAATGAATAAGATAAAGCTTACCCTTTTAGATGACTTTCTACTTTGCAGCAATTAACTTTCCAGGAATCAACAAAACCACAATAATCAACTCCAAACACAAGTATATATTTTAGCACTGTTTATTGCAGGTTATCACAATCCAATACTATTAAATCTTTCAAGGCACAACTTGCCAACAATGTACTCACAGCTTTGAACAATCACAAATTAATCCAATCCACTCTTTTATCACACTTATTCTGGTATCACAATATTACTAACTCCAGAATACTGAACTGATTATCACAATTTAAATATACTTAATCTATCTTGGAAAATCCACTAGCTTATGTCTCCCCACTATGAAAAGGGGCACAAGCAGATGTGGAAAACAAGAATAGACTGCCTTAACTTTTACCCAGTACCTCTATTTATAACTTCTCTGGCGGACCCCAAAGGAGGTCACCAAACTAAATGAAAGGGGTATGCCTTAAGGGCCCCTGGCAATGCAAATGGTTAGTATCTCACTAACCTACATATCTTTTGGCTTAACATAAAAGGTGCAAACATGACATCATGAATAACATTGATTGCTATGAATAACATTCTGAATTAACCATTGAACAATGTGAATTAAACCTATAATTAACAGTATGATTATGACCACTTCTTGTCTGGTAACCAGTCTTCCTCACAACCTACATTGCTGATGTTTTTGGAGCGTTAACAATTAATAGTCAAAGGTATTTTTTAGTTTTAATATTTCTTATTATCATTAAATTGTACAAAAACAGTTATTAATCTATTGCAGTCAATCTGCTGCTTTTAGAAACTCCATGTCATCACCAACTTTTGACCCTTCATATCCATACACCGTAAGTTATTAAGTGCTTGTATTTAATAAAACATTAACTGAAAATTATTTTTTTAAATGCAGGAAATGGATGCTGATTATACTGATGATGTTGCTCAAGAAGAAGAATCTGCTGAAGAAGATTCTGTAAGATATTATTATACTCATGATATTTTTATTTTATTAATTTAATTTTACTGGCAAAAGGATGAAGATTCTCTTCCAGCTGTAAAGTTTAGGTTTTCTCGCAGATAGAGTCTTAACTAATAACTGCACATTAAAATACATATTATTCCTAATTCATTTCTAATAATGTTGATAAAACACGTACCAGCCATAATTTAGCTTTCAAAAAAATTGGTTTACCACTTCCTCTTGGTTCATACATCCAACCCTTATACATAAATAGCAATTTGAGTAGATATCTCATAAAAGGAATAATTCCAATCCAAATCAGCAAACCAAATACAGCACAGCTCAAAGCAAAAGCAGCTATTGGTGCCAAATATTCTCTACAATACAAATTGATGACTTATTTGAACATATTATTGTTACAATTATTGCAAATGTTTTTACCCTGGAATACGCTGCTCCACCCATGGAGTAAATCCTCCTGATACATCCCAACCAGCATAATATAACGCTATAATTAAAGCGATTCCAATGTACAGACTTTGAGGCAAAGCTGGATAAACTCCATTGTGGATGCTATTCTATATATGCAAAAAAAATATATATATATTTATTTTCGAACCCTCTTTCAAACCGTAAATAAATTTATTACCTTAAATCATGCCAATCTTTTCCGGCTTGACCTCACAGCACTGGAAACACAAGATGAACCACCTCTCAGTCAAAGTTCACATTAACTCCTTCGCGAGTAATAGTAAATGAGAAAGCGACGGCAGAATGTTCTTCAGCCATAACGTTTCTCTAATGTTGTTAAAAAGCATTTAAATTTTTATTATGTACGGACAATTAATAGTATTTTATGTGTAGCTATTGTAAAACATACAGAAAACTTTTCAAAAATGCTCAAAATTAAAAAGTTACATTACACTAGACCAGTGGTTCCCAAAGCAGGCGCTACCGCCCCCCTGTGGGCTCTGCATCGATCCAGAGGGGCGGTGATGGCCACAATTTTATTTTGGGGGGCGATGAATACCTGGATGGGGGCGGTGGAAGTTTAAAATTTAAAAAAATTTTAAAATTAGAATATTAATTTTAGACAAGGTCCTATTGAAATGGCAATGTAGCATATTAATGCTACATAGCCTATTATTGCTATGTAGCATATTAACGCTATGTAGCATAGTAATTCTATTCTACTAATTCAGAAGAATAGCATAAAAATGCTACATAGTTGTAAAGCACTTTTTTATTCCTAAGCATGTACAGTATTTAAAAAAAACCTTTTTAGCAGTTGAAATAGCAGCAGTTCCCAATAGTTGCTCCCCAAACATCCCAAAAGTGCTCTACCAAAAATTTACTGGTAGTTAACTTGAATATACTTATTTTAACTAGAATTTAAATGTGCTTTAGCTTATTAAAATCTACCATATTAGTTTTTAAATAAAACCAAAAACAATTTGTCATAAATTAAATTGAATGACATTCTATATTGAAAAAAATAATTTATTTTAGATGCAGGTCATTTGCCCAGTAATGGTAGGAATCGGTATTCCTCACATGTTAGTAGTTAGGGTACATCCTAAGCCGGGCCAATCAGCGTTGAGCATTTGGGCGCAAAATTTAAATCTGACCAATCAGAGAGCAGTAGTGGGAGGTGAGCGTGGCTACTCGGAAAAGTGGGCGGAGCTTACTGTAACAAATGTCCCATGTTAAACTCTCATAGTGACGTCATAACTTCTTTTTGTGTTACACTGTATGAGGCAACCCTGTACGTATGCGCTCCCAGCTGTTGTGTGTTAAATGGGTAGCGCATGCGTAGCGTAAACATAGCCGCTACGTGTTTGTCAATATTAATCTGATTACGCTCTGCCCCGATTAGTTACAGTTTTAATAGCCTACATGTGTTTCTTAAGTTTTTTGACCTTGACATGTCAAATGTTTTTATGCACCTGTTATTGTATGCATACATGGTGTGTTTGGGTTAATGAAAGGAATGTGTTAAGTGTTTTATGTAATATGATTAATAAAGAAAAAGGGGAACAATAATGATTCATATACTTGTCTTTGGGAAATTCTTTTTTAACACAAGGGGTTTAATTGTGTGTTAATAGTTAAATGGTTTTTCTTTAAAAAGTGTTCAGTGTAATTGAAAGCATGGCTTAGTTAAAGTTAAAGATGTATGATTTCAATAATTTGGATATAAGACCATATGGATTATTTAGCTCGGATAGTTTGCATAAAATATATGTGGGATGCCATGATCGTAAAACTAAGTGTATTTCCTTAATTGAATATGACACTGTGACACAACTGGGAAATTATATAACTTTCGATAAATCGGTGGTTGAGGAGCAACGTATGTTGTATGTGCGTGGATTGTCATGGGGAGAAGATGTAATCGTGGTTACCCGTGAGATACGTGATGCTGATGTTTTCGACCCTATCTATTTGAGATATCGTTATGTCGTATTTTATCATGTTAATTTTAAGAAGCGGGAGTTGAAGGAATTTTACCAGTTAAAGTTTGGTAAAGTTAATGCATGTTTGGTTAAAAACAATGTCTTTATAATACAAAGTTATGAAGATACGTTTACAAAGGCCATGATGATTGATACAACATCCGGTGAAAGAAAAGATATAACTTTTGCCCGTTTACTTCCAGTATTTAAATTTCCTGGTGTTATTAATAATACGCAAATGCAGGTATTGGGATCGCAAATTTATATTATGGTTTGTGCTATGGGGCAAAAAATGAGACTACAATTGACACGTATATATGTTTACGATACAGTAGACGGACCTATTAGTTATAAAGGGCAGACTGGTGTTTCTTTTCGTTGTTTTTACGGTATTACGTCGGATAAAAGGTTGTTTGTGCGTTTTAGCGTTTATAATAATATTTACATTGTCAATGAAAATTTAAAGGTATTGCAGGCAATTGTTAATAGTTATGAATCGTTTAATTGTTGCGTCACTAATAAGTAAATTTATGTGTATAATATGGGGTTTTTTCGCTGTCAAAACATTTGACAAAAGGTATTTTAAAATACAGAATGTTTAATTGGCTTATGTTGGATTGTGATTTTATTATAAAATTGTATTTTCGTCGTTTTACATCGTTAATGTCATTACAAGATTTATTTAATATAGCTTTGCTTAAGAATCAAACTCAATTCCCTGAATGGTTACCTAAGAGCGTTTGTCAAACGTTTATAAAGTATACGATAAACGATTTTAATTTTATCGAATATTTTTAATTCGATGAATAATAATAAGCGGTTATACATTTTGTTTTGACGAAAAAAATAATAATAACAAGCGGTTATACATTATATTTGTTATGTTTTACATTGTTATATATATATATTTTTGTAATATTAAAAAAAAAGAAATTTTTTTTAAAATAGTTGTGTTTCTTGAATGAAGTTACTCAGTTCTTGTAGATTTGGCAGATCAATGATGTCAATATTTTTTCTCACTTTTGGATGTTGTCTGGTTTTGTTGAGTGGGTGATAAATCAAGTGGTTCATCATTATCATTATTTTTTTTATTTTGTTCAATTTTGTATTTTTTGTTGTTGTTGTTAGATTTTCTTTTTTTGTTGTTGCGTCTTCCTACCAATTTCATATTTTGAACAGGTTTGACAATTTCTTTTTGCTGTAAAAGTTTGATGGGGGTACCCGTTTGTTGTTGTTAACTATTTCAGAAGACAGTCCTCGTTTACCACGAAAGGTATTTCTTTGAAGAATAAGGGCATTATAGTTGTGCAGTATAATGCATGTATAAACGCATATAAGTTGGGTGATACTGTCTCCTTAATTAATTAGAAAATTTTGCTTTCCTAAATTTATTAGAATAATGATGATTTCGCCGGTGTAATCGCGATTGATTACACCCCCTAATACTTGAATACCGTTATGTGCTGCTAATCTGCTTCGATTGACGATATGTCCGTAGCAATTTTTGGGTAATTGAATAACGATACCGGTGTTGATTTGCCTAATTTCACCAGGGGGAATATGACAGGTTACGGAGGAGTAGAGATCTAAGCCGGCCGAGTATGGAGTTGAGCGGGTTGGAGGAAAGGCTTGACCATTAAGTAGAGCCCATTCTAATGTTAAAGCCATTTTTTTAAAAATTATACATATATTTTCAGAGGAAGATGTTTAACATCATGCAAAATCTGATGAAATAAGGCGAAAGTGTAAACAATTTTTGAATTTATAGTTTTGTAGATGTAAAGTGTTGATGGGAGGAAAAAAGAGAGGGGAAGAGAATTTAACTTTTTAAAAAATATAGTGAAATTACTTTTTTAAGAAAAGGATAAAAAAAAGTTAATTTTCAACATGATATTGTTTTGACGGATAAATATGTACAAATATAAGGGGGTTAGTTTTAAAAGTGTTTTGACATGTGTGAGGTTAAAAATATTTTTAACCTTACGACAGTTAGCTAAGTGTTGTTGAAATATCTACAGAATAAAAACGAAACAGGATAAGGGTATTTTAATTTTTATGGATGTTAATATAAAGAAATGTGGGGTTAGTTGGTGACAGGAGAAAGGGAGAAGAAAGAGGAAGAAAGGTTTAAAAGTTTAAATATAATAAATCAAATAATAAGAAAAAATATATACAGAAGAGGGCGTGTTTTTATTATGACATGTGGTATATGAGAAAAAAATAAAGTCCAAAGAAAATGTATTAAATCGTTTGCTCAAGCGATCTTGTAAAAATTATTTTTGTGAACGTTTTTGTTTATGCTGCTTGTTGAATAATAGTTCGAATAAGTGTTAGATAAAGAGTACCATTATGATGGGTCCCATTGACTAATACAAAAACTAACGATATTAACAACTGCTGTGCTCTGCCAATTGTAATATCAAAACGATCAAATGTTGGAGTTGGTGGCTGAAAAGAGTAAATTTTATTCGACGACTTTTAGCAGTAACAAAACGAATGATAATATTAGAGCGTATGGGTTAAAAGTTAAACTGTTACCGTGGTTAGTGCGTATTTTCATAGTGATAAAGAGTATTTGAAGAAAGAAGATCAAAGTCGGTGGTTAAGAATTTGAAATATGTACAAATATACGGTGTGCGGATATAAGGGCGGCATAATACAATCTTTTGATTCTAATGATTGTGTTCCGTTGGATTCTTGGGACAAGAGACTACAATATCAGGTGAAAGCTAAGGAGTTTTTTTTATATTTGTAAGGAAGGTGACGACTACATGAATGTCAAACGTGGAGGCAGCATCATTTGTCATTATTTTACAAAATTATTTCGGCAGGTAGAGGATGAAAGTTTTGCGGAGATTAACGGACATATGCGAAATGGTGAGAATACAATAATACTGGCGGAAAATGTGCCGTTTTTATATGCACGATTTTTTTTAATTTGATGGAAGAATTTTATGAAAAATATGTACAGTAAATTGAATACGCCGGAGGAACGTTGTTCTGTGGAGGAGATGATAAGCGAATTGTGTAAGGAGTATGAAAATTACGACGGACTGTTGGAAGAATTCAAGGATTGTGGATTAACAGCTGGTGAGTTATTTTTTATGGTGCAACGGGTTCATCATTATATGCGGTTGCATTGTTATGAATCTGGCGGTATGGTGCAGCTACTTAAGGCGACGCTAAAGGATGTGGAAAAAAGTGTGGATGGAAATAGGTATCATTGGCTGGATTTGGAAAATTATAATTGGAGTGATGATGGGCAAAATTCAAATTTACGAGCCAAAGATGAGGTGCTTTTATGGTTACCTGCTCCTCTAAATATGTCAACTGGTGGTGATAATACTACAGGAAATGTTGGCGGGGGTAATAATCGAAATAATGTTACTACATCTTTAAATGTTCCTCCTCCTCCCTTGTCACCATCAATATCGAAGAAATCATCATATGACGAACCTTGGAGTAAACCTTATAAAAAAGGTGGCGATAATAGTCAGGAGAAACGTAGAAGAAATGACGACAATTGACAATTAATGTATCATCCACTTACTATATATATTTGTGTACTAAATTTGCTTTTCTTATTATTTTTTATTCCATAAGTTCATCCGATGATTATTATATTTGATTTATTTGTTTGTATTAAAGAATTATATTTTTTTCTTATATAAAAAAGTGTATTATTGCGTATTATTTTTATTATTATCATTTTTTATACATTTAATAAAAAAACATCATGTATCCTCATTATCATTAACTTAACAAAATAAAAATTATATTCCCCCAAAAAAAACAAATGTTTTTTTTGTAATATTATTTTTGATTATTATAAATTAGCCATTTTTTAGTAGGTACAAAGGGTTTTCATCGTCCAAAAAGTTGTTTTAGACCTCTTCCTCGTCCTTTTTGTTTTCTCTTTTGTTGATGCTGTTGTTGTTGTTTAAGTTTAGTTTTGGTACGTGTATGTGTAGCGGGTGGTGATACTGATTTGGTGGCGATGGATTGTTGTAATGTTTAAGGTAACGATGATACAGAGCTGTCCAGTTATAACTGTAAAGGTATGGGCATAAGAAGGATTTCAACGAATTTTTTCTTTTTTTTCTTTCTTTGTCGAGAAGTTGCTGCTGTTGCGGAAGTCGATGGTAGGGTTGTAGAGTAAATATTTGCCGGCAGAGATAGATGCGCATTTTCTGGCGTGTTAAATGTGGTGTTAAGCTGTGCTGCTTGCTCTTCACTTGCTGTTGTTGAAGGTATTATTGACGTTAAATTATGTTTGTTTTCACGCAACTGTTCGAGTATTTGATTAAATTTTTCCACTAGTTCATGATATTGCCGCATGCGATGGTGTAAAGGTAATTTGGATTTTTTCCTAAAAGCTTAGAAACTTGTAGTTGTGTTTTATAAAGTATCTGTTCTAAGGATGAGGGTGTAACACCTAAATTGACGGAGGGGTTTACGAATTTTCATAAATTAGCGCTTGTTGATGACGCTGTTACCTCTAATTCTTTTTTGTTATTGATATTATGCTTGTCATCGTCAGAAGGTGTTAAGGGTTGCGGGGGATGTTGTCGTAATTTTATGTAATCCTCTACATCCACAAGCATCATTTTACGTACCATTTTTTAATTATTTAATTAACATGTCGGAATAAGCGATGAGGCTAAACTAGCGAAAGCAGGACCTAAAATACCAATTAAGGGACCTATAACACCTCTTTGCTGTGACATTAGTTGACGTTTCTGAGGACGTGACAACTTTGGTTCTGATAAATGGCGAATAATTTCGCTATATTTATGTAAACGACGTAAACCTTTTTTTACCCATATATTTGTTACGATAATAAAGACAAAATTCTGACATTTTATCTACGGCCACAGGCGATAAACATTGACAGTAGGCGACCTGTTCTTCAGGTTGGTTTTTGAGACGTCATAATATTTCTAATTCCTGTAGAGGTGCTGATAGGTGGAAGGGAGGGTGTTGTAATCCACCTTTCATCGAACTTGAAACCCCCTGATGGCAGTGGCAGCAAGTGGTGTAGAGAGTGGGAGGTTAGATGACATCCTTGTTCAGAAGATTTCTTCTTTTTTCTCTTCATTTGTAGGTGACGTCTTGTATGTGGGCGACGATGGGCAGCCATAATTGTTTGCGTTCAATAGGGGTAGGGCATATGGGGTTATAAATTGATAAGGTTGATTGTGTTGTTCTCTTACTAATTCGAGGGAATGGATGGTTTTTTTAAGATGATTAACATCTTCTTGATTAAGTCCTTCGCCACTTTGAACAGCTTTAATTAGTTGAACGAGAAATAAAATCTCCAATGTCAAGGTGACAACTAAGGCAAATAGTGTAGTGCAATTCTTTAAATACTTTTTAAATGTTTGTGGTTCTTTTTGTTGTTGTACATTGCTATTATTTGACATAATTTTATTGGTACTGGTTGTACTACCTGTTGGTGTGTCAAGGTTGACGGGTGATATTTCACCATTATCAACATCAGTTGAGGATGAACTACTACCCCCATTACCGACACCAACGCGCATATAAATATTTTCTAAAACATTAGGCAGCATGATGTTTAATCTTTTAATTCATTAAGTAACCCCTGATAGAGAGCTTCTCCTAAATAGGTAACAGTTTCTTCGCCAGGTAAAATTTTACTCAGATACCTTACACAGGTAGGTGTGTTGGGCATGAAATCTAGAAATACATAGGTGTAACCCTGACGTGTGGCATTTATATATGCCTCTTCAAATTCTTTGGCCGATATGCCTTCCACCTGTTGACCAAAATGGCGACATTGTTTGCTGTCACATGGACTTTTGAATAGAAAAAAATATTTTGTATTCAAACTAATTGTGCGACTTTCGTTACCTCTAGGAAATAAATTTTGATTAAAAAGAATGACGCTTATATTGTCATGATGACTTCCTTCTGTAAACATATCTGAAATAAATTTATTAGATTGACACTCAATCATCAAATCGTCAATAATAATTAAAGTTTTTAGCTGTTTATCATCCGTGGGAATTTCGTCCAATAAACCTTTGTGTAATTGTACTTTTTAAAAATTGTCGCAAACTTGTTCATCGTTGTATAAGGGTTGATATTTACCATAGCATATAATGAGTTTATCTGGAGGCGGCGAAATCATTTTATTTGATTTAAGTTAAAAAGTTTGTTAAAAAGACCGTTTTACCACATCCTGTAGGTCCTGCAAAAATTCAAGTAAAAGGATGTAATATATTTTACGTCATATTTTTTATCTAAAAAATAATACATATTTTTTTCTTTGCTAATTTTTTTACATAATAATGTTTTTTTAAAAAAAATTAATCGCGCCTTTTCTCTTAAACTAACCAGTAAATGGTATAATTAGACTTTTACAGCTTCTATTTATAATATGAACACTTAAAAAAATAATAATAAATTTAATTTTTAAAAAAAAACATTTTTTATTAATATAAAATTTTAAAAATACACATTTACAACATAATAATTATTTTTATTTAACCCTTTACCCGCCGCAACTAAATCCGGTTGAAAATTTTAATTTTTTTTTTGATTTTTATAAGTTTAAATTTTTTATAAGACTTTCTGTAAAAAGAAAAATTAAAAAAAAATTTTTTATAGGAGATAATTAATGTTCACATTTGTGTGCAGTGGCGGGTTGACCTACCTACTTTACACTATACACCAGCCTATTGACATATAGGGAAATCTCTATAGGGAGGCACTACCATTGAGTTGGCACCTTCCCTATCACTTAACTGACGTGCAGGCATTTCGAACCGAAATAGCCGCATATAGTCCAACCCAAACTTGGGCAATAAATAAAGGATCTGATGGGGCCAGTATCCGCCTGGAATACTCAATCTCTTTGTCAGATTCTGATGAGAATTCTCAGTCTGGTTTGTCAGAGCTGTTGGCCACCTTCCTAAATACAGGTGCGGTCATCCCAACAGTTCGCCAGTAAGGGTTGACTCTCGGGCTGTATAAGTGACAGTAACCAGAACCAAGGAGTTCGAAAAAGACTCTCTTGTTTAAATAAAAAGTCCGTCTTCAGCTAGGCCTGTCCAGCCACTGAGTCTGACTATAAACTATATTATACACCTAAGTGGTGAAAGACTTGGTGTCACTATTCAAAGCCAGC
>JAAFCF010005975.1:197807-208184 GCA_013389785.1 Helicorthomorpha holstii | reverse complement strand
AAAAAAAAATTAAAATTGCATGGTTTTTTCTGAAATGCATACATGCATATGTATGCACAAAATGTACAATATTTTGAAATGAATACTTTGTATCTATTGTGGTGTAAATGATGATTCAAATATGATACAAATAGTGACTCTAAATATGATGTACTTTAAAAAATGTCAGTTTGACCAATATATATAAGATTTTTCATGTGTTTGTTAACACAAAGAAAAATCTTATTTCCATCGACTACATGTTAACGAGAATCCACTGTACATTTACTAGTTTCCTGAGTTATGAAATAGAAAGTGTTAAGAAAATATTTAAAAAAAATAGAAACTGGAAGTTAGTCACATACAAATTACTGTGATTTTGTTTGAGAGTGCTGGAGTAAACGAAATACGTTAATTTTTTATAACATTTTAGTTTTGTACTCATTTTGAGCAAAATAGATAAATTATGATTAATCATGCAAAATTACAAGCTGGACTTTTATGTCTTATTTAATTTATTAAAGCATCAGGTTTATCCCTTCCACTAAAAGTATTTAGTTATTGCTTAGTTTTTTTATTTAAAAACACGTAATTTTTATTTTGAATTTAATTAAGAATGGTGTTTTTTTCTTAAGTTATCTGCACTACACTTCACTAGTTAGAAATTTAGATTATTGAAAGTGAGTGGCACTATACCAGCTGTCAAAAATACATTTGAAGTTGATGAATTTACCAAAAAATCAATATTATGTAAGCTGGATCTACCTAAAACTGAAAAATTTGGCAAGGGGTCTACCCAAAACCGGAAAACATGCCAAGGGGTCTACGAGCCGAAAATGTTTGGGAACCACTGCTATAGCGAATGGAGATGGACTTAATACACTTTGCCAAAAGATATATTTCTGAATTCTTTCACAAGCAAACATGTATAAGCACCATTTTAGAGTCAAAAAATAAAGTTATTACAAAGTGCTTTATTGCATTAGAAAGATATGCAAATGTTACATTTTAATACATGTCTAACTCATTTTTTTTAAAATGGGACTTTATTCACTTTGCTTATGAACGACTCATATTTTCATTTTTGGAAGTTGATGACAAGCGTTTTTCATGAAAAAACTCACTTTTGTAAAAAATTACCAAAAATATGAACGACATTTACATTAGTTTAACATCTAAAATGTATTTTTATAATAATGTCTCACATAAAATAGATAATTAATTGTTTTGCTTTGATTTTTAGTGCAAATTGCCTTTGGCGTATAAAATTCTGATCACCAGTGTGTCGATCGCCACATAACATTTTTGCCAAATCGTTTTGTATTATTTACTCAAATGAAATAAACAAAATAAAATATCAAAAACATTCAATTAATCAAAGCATTTACGGTTAAAAATAATGTTAATTATTAACGTTAATTGAGTCACTAAAACCCAAAACGCAAAGTTTTAACTAAAAATTGTTTAAAAAATACAAAAATGTCTACGAGATCTTAATTAAACTTATCAATAAATTAAATCTGAATGTAAATTTATCACAAGAAATATTAAATATTGAGAAAAACTTACGTTTTTGATTCGTCTTCGTTAACTACGCAGTGAACTTCAGAGTAAATGTTCCCTTGAGCACTTCCGTCCATTCCAAGCAGCAGCAACCAAATGACAAGTGAAATGACTAAACTCAAATTGACTTTACAGCTGAGCGACCCGACTCCATGACCGACTTTTAATCAATAGAGTCGACTCCATAGAGTTAACTGTAAAGTCAGTCGACTCCACAACTTATCAAGTCGACACACGCAGATACTTGTGGATTCGTCCATCTTTTTATTTTTTTCTGGATTTGGAGGGGAGAATGGAGATCAGTGTTGTCAGATCTGAGATAATTCAGGAAAATACAGGCTGTTAATTATCAAAAAGTGGATTTAAGTGAAAAACTAAAATAGAAACGAAATTTTGGATTGAATTAGAAATATGAAATACATTTGATTACATTTCTAAATCAATTTTTTCAGAATTGAAACTTAATCTATTTTGATAATTAACTTATTAACTTAAATCAAATTAAAGCATTAAAATGCCTATTATGTAACAAATTATTATTGATTAATTTCAAACGATTTTCTATTAAATTTAAAAATTTTCTATTAATTTTTAACAATTTTCTGTTAATTTTAAATGTTAATTTTTAACAATTTTCTGTTAATTTTAAATGTTAATTTTTAACAATTTTTTGTTAATTTCTGTCTATTTTCAGTAAAGTAAAATTTTGCAAATAAATACAGCAAATTCGATAAAGCCAATGTCACAGAAAATTCTCTTAAACTGAAAACTTAAATCAGACTCGAATACAACAAACAATACATAAATCAATCAAACTTGAAGAAATTGAAACTAAGAAAAGAAATTTAATTGTGGGTAAAATTGTCTTAGAAATTCCTGTTACTAATTTTACCGGAAACTTAAATTCAAATGTAAAGTTTTTAATGTAACACATAGTAGCTCAATTTTAACCCTCTACTGCCCGAATTAATTGTATGGCCAAAAAAAAATTTTTTTCTATGTTAAATGTTTGCTATTAGTTAAATGAACATTTTGGGTGATAATTTGTGGTGTGGCATATTTATATTAAAAAGTTATGCAACTGTAACTTTAAAGTTACATTGGGCACTTAGGTGTCATTTTCTAAATGTACCCATCTATTGATTTCTATTGTAAAATGGCAATAACATGGTAGAATAGATTGCTAATATAGTAAAATATGAAACTATTACTAAAACACAATTGATTACATACTAAAATGACAAAAAATCATGTAATAATATATCAAAAAATATGAAATTTTGCAAAAACAATTAGAATTTGGAAAGAAAAAACTATGCAATAATAATTGAATCTTTGTATATACAGTAACTTTTCTCCACTTGCATTTTATATAGGGTTGAAAATCATTTTTATCAGATTTACATACATTTTTGACTTTTTCTAGGTTATATAATATATCATTTTCGCAAAAAAAGCATTTCCTTTATCATTTTCTATATCTGAATCAAAGTCTAACTCAAAACATTCAGATTTATCACCTGAAATAGCATAAATTCGATGATCTAGTTTGTTTTTCTATGGAAGTGAATCAGGGACCATGTAGAAAAAACTAAACCATAAATGCCCAATGTGACTTCAAAGTTACAGTTGAATATTAGCTCATAACTTCCAAATTATAAAAAATTAAACTCATTAACCACTTCCATTTTTATTAATAGTAATTACTTTAACAGTAAATATTTTTTATTTTATCATAAATCATTGAATAATTCAGAAATACAACATCTTAAATCCACATTTGGCAAACGATGCCATTTTGTTGTCAGTCACATGAAATTTTGCTAATAATTCACAAATTTACCACTAGATAGCCCTGTATACCATTGCAAATGACTTGCCATACTGTGACGTTGAGTTTACAATGGTCAAATACGCTTCAACATTCATTAAAAGTAAAATAAAGCAACTCAAAGTAGCTGTAACTTCAAAGTTACTGGGGGCAGTAGAGGGATATATTGCTTAAACTGACCTTTTTTTTAGAGTCAAACTGAGATTTTTAGAGTCAAACTGAGATTTTTAGAGTCCAACTGACATTTTTGAGTGTCAAACTGACATTTTTTAGTGTCAAACTGACATTTTTTAGAGTCAAACTCACATTTTTGAGTCAAACTGACATTTTTTAGAGTCAAACTGACAGTTTTTAGAGTCAAACTCACATTTTTTAGAGTCAAAGTCGCATTTTTTTGATTTTCTCTTCATTCTCTTTAATCTTTTCGTAGGTGTAACATGCAATTTCATTTAGAAGAACAAAATATTTTGTGTAAAGATTTTTTTATTTTGTGTAAAGATTTTTTTATTTTGTGTAAAGATTGTTTTATTTTGTGTAAAGATTTTTTTATTTTGTGTTAACAGAAAACAAATGTTTTCGAAATGCGTAATTTTTAGTTTTCGGGACTGAAATGGTTTGTATTAAGCAGTTTTTCGTATTAAGCGTGTTTTTCATAACCGGAAATCACTGTATTATAAATTTCAAAATTGAGTTCGCGACCCTTATCTTGAGGAACACTTATTATTAGTTAAGAAAAAGTGCGAAGACCAAGCTGCTCACTATTATTGATTGAGCGGCTTATTTTTTGCCCTCGGTTCGCTTTTTCTTGGAATTGAAAGTTGTTGCCAGATTCCGATACAAAATTTCCCCTAATTGTTTTTAATATTGTTATTTAATTTTCAGATCTGACAGCACTGGTCACCTGGAACTTGTGTAATTAATGTCATTCGCGCATTGGATTTTGACTTCGTTGGTTGTGTGGGCTTTCATCTCGGCCGATAAAGGAAACTGCGCAGTTCAAGACAACAAAGAAAAGGTAATAATTTTTATAATTAGTTTTAATTTTTCTGATAGATTTTGTTTCATATTTAATTTAACAATATTACGGATTAAATTTTCTTCCACATGGTTTGTTTTTTTTATCGAAATTTAATAGTCATTGTTTGAACTCTTTGTAGGTAGCCGATGGATCTTTGACGAAAAGGATTTTCAGGTTAAAGAAATTCTTTTATTATCAATTGTATCATTAAATTAAGTTTTTCTATTAATTACAATTTTATATAAAATCGTTAAACTACATTTGCGTTGACGTTTGGCGTTTAAAGACAGTCGGATCGGTTAAGGCAATTATTCAAAACAAAAATTTTAAAAGAAATTAACGTTATTCTAAAAAACTATTAACACTTAATACTAATTGAATAAATCTTATTATCGTTGATTGTTTTCAGACATTTTTTATAATTTACATTTTTATTGAAGAAGTATACTCGTGTAAGTCTATTATGTGGGTGGTGAGGTGTTAAAAAAAATTGCATAATTAATACGTCATCTGTGGTCCGACATCTGTTTGTACAAATGGCGTCTTGTGATTGGCTGATTAATGTTGTTGGGGGAAAAAAATTAGCCTTCAGGGTTCAAGTTGTAGTATTTTTAAAATGGCTAACATTCAACACACTTTAAATGCTTGAAATATTTCAGTTTCGTAATTGTGAGAAATTTGAAGTTTTGATAGTTATTGATTGATCGATTGATTGTTTATTGTATGGAATGTATTGACTGATTTTGTTTATTTTAGGAGGAAAATATGTGGATTAATGCAAAAATGGATTTACGGAATTGAAAGGCAACAATTGTGGATTTGGATTGAAAGGTAGGGCTGTTTTTTTTATAATTTTTTATCTTTTAATTCTATTGTTTTAGTCGATGAATTGTGTGATAAATATTGAAATTGATTGAATTGCTATTGAAATTTGCTTTTGGAGAGCGATAGACATAGTCTTTCAATGGATTATGTAATTGTATTTGAATAATCAGAGTTAACCATCTGATTTTTTTTAAAGCAAAATTTTAAATAATTTTTTATGAATGAAAAAATTGTTTGTGTTAACATTTTAACATTTATGAAAAATAACGTTTTTCTCGTAATTGAATATAAAAACACTTAACGTTTTAGTATTCAGTTATTTTCATTTAAATTTGCATAAAATACGGTTTATTTGTACACTGATTAACAGCTTATTCAGTTAATTAATTTAATCTTCAAGTTATGTGTATATTTTACATTATAAAAGTAGGTTGTTTGATTTCTAGAAATGTTTGTATCAATTTTGAAGCTGAAAACTCTAAACTATTGTGATTTATTATTGATTTTGGAATTTCAGTTTTGAACCCAATCAATTGATTTTAATTTCAAGTATGATCAAATGTTATACATTTTTTTAAACATTTTTTTAAAATTATTTTGAACTTTTTTTACTTTTGTAAATTTGGTTGTTTTATTTAATTAAGTTTTTTTATTATTTTGGCATTACGATTGTAGAATCGTTAGATGAAAGTAATTTATAATCAAGTTCAGTTTAAATTTTTTTTTCTTCAAATTAATGGAAATTTTCAGCTTTTTTAAGTTGATAAAATATAATTTCGATTCTGGTTTGCAGATTAAAACTGATTTTAGACTTGAAATTGACATTATAGTTTTTTAAATTGATTTGGTTTTATGGTTTATCACTATTTGACAATAATGTTTGATCTACTAATATGATCATTGCCATTTCATAAAACAGTTACAAGAAAATTATCAAGAGTTATAACTGAAAACTTTTTTAAAATAACTAAAAAACGGATTCGGAATTGATAAGAATTTTTGTATCAATTTTCAAATTTCAAATTGTAATTATCTGAACTTGATTTCAATGAGAGCTTTGGTTTCATTTAGTTTACCAGTTTAACCGTTTTATTGATTTGAGTGATTTATTTTCTTAATTAGGTTAATTTGTCATTAATGTTTTGTTGTAATTGATATCCACAATCACTATAAAATTTAACTGAAGTCCTAATTAAACTTCAAAAAGTATGTTTTAAATGTTTATGACGTCATTTTAAAGCTCCAATTTCGTATATTTTAATTTTTTTTATTTTATTTTAATAACTTTGCAATTTGGTTTTTTTTTTTGTTAAACTGTTTTCACACATAACTGTTGAAAACACTTCAAACGTTTGGTTAAGTAATTAGTACAATTTGTTTTTGAAATTGATCATTAACTGTTAAATTTTTCAAATAATAATGTTGTAACAAATATTAACTTATTTAAATTGGTAATTGATTAGTTGATGTTTAAAATTAGTAATTGTAATTAGTGAATCAAGGCGTGTATTAAAGTTTCATAATCAATTAAAAGTGACAAAAATATAAAAATTTTTGATTTTTTAGTTTAATATCCAGCAAATTGTTTAATTTTTATTTTTAGATGTTATAACTTTAGTTTTTATTTTGGTTAAAATATTTGTATGTTAAAAATTATTTGATCAACATAATTTTCATGGGGTTTTATTGTGTTGAGTGGTTTAGTTTTCGTTACGGTATTTAAGTTAATAATTGAAACATTTTAGTTTTGTTGATAATTAAAAACATTTAATGATAAATGATTAAGGGCAACTATACTTTGAGGCGCATCATTGTCCAATGGTTAATGAGTTTTGATTAACATTGAAGTGATTTAACAAGTTTTTAATTTGATTTAACAAGTTTTTAATTAGAAATTAAATTATTTGTAGTAAGAAATAATCGATTATTGTATTGGGTTTTAAACTGAAATCGTTAATTAATCGTTATTTAATGGTTAATTAATCGCAGATTTTATTAATCGTTGAATTTGTTAATGTGGCTCATTTTAAGCATTAAAATAACAATTCAATTTGTTTGAATTTTATTATTTTATTGAAGTTTAATTGACTTTTTGTAAAGTTTGCATTGATTTCTTAATTTAAATTTTATTTATCAGTGTAGTAAATAAATCAATCGATATATTTCATGTCAAAACAATGCAATTGAGTTAAAATTCACTAGCTTAAGTTTTGAAATGGTTATTTGAAACTTTGTCTGTTTTTAATTGGTTATTTACTTTTCTTTAATTACTATCGAAATTATAAATTGAAAACATTTAAAACCTATTTCTTCATTGAGGTTCTTAAAAAGTTTATTTTATTATATGAAAATTTTTAAACTTTAATATAAATTTTTTGATTTGGTTTGATATTAATTTTAAAATATATCAGACTAATTTGCAATGGGTAAATTGAATGTTTTGTTAAGTGAATTGAATTGAATCAAGAAAGTCTTTCTTTTCTGTTTAAAGAAAAACTAATTTTAAATTTTACTTTGATTGATATTATTGCTGTTTTTACTTTATAGTTTGCTTTTGGCTGTTTTTATACACTGAAAATCTTTAATACATTTGTCATCTCAGTTTGTTTTTTTTTACAAATTATTTTGTTTTGTAAGATTAGACAAACCAGTCTTTTTGTTTCCATAAAAAACTTGCATAAACTTTGATATACAAATTGCACTACTAAAAGTGATTGACAAACTTTACATGTTCAATGAGATTATCAATGTATTTGCACTTTTGGATTATAGCAAATTATTGGTTTTCTTGCAATTAAGTGTTTTCTTTTTTTTTGGTTTTTTTAACGTTTTTTTTTAAAATTTAAATTATTTTTTACTAATTAAAAAATTTAAATTTTTGGTTACTGAATTACTTTAGACTATTCAGTTTTTATTACAAATGGTTGATTTTTGCACTAAAAATTCAGACTACAAATTAAAGTGCAAAATTAAGTTAAACGTTGATTGAGCTTTGTTATTGGTTTTTTTTGTTTAAAAATTAATTTTAATTTCTGCAAATAACATTAAATGTTATTTGTAAAATTTATGAAAATTTATAAACTTTTTGCATTGATTTGTATTTAATTTTTCTTCAATTTAAAATTTTTAAGTGTCAATGTCTTATTAAATTACTCAATCAGCATATTTAAGGGCAAAACAAAGATATTTAATGTTTAAACTAAATTTACTAGTTTCAGATTTGTAAATTGAAATTATTTCTTAAATGTATTAAATTATTAAAAAATGTATTATTAAAAAATGTATTAAATGTCTTAAATTATTTCTTCATTGAGCTTCTTAACAATTTGATTTTCCAATTAAATGAAAGTTTTTAAAACTTCAATTAATATCATTTTTTTTTGATTTTGTTTGGTATTAATTTTAAAATATAAATCCCTTTTGAATTGGTGAACTAATTATTTTAAGTGAATTGAACTATAAAACACTTTTTTGTTTCAGAAAACATAAATTTTAAACTATTCACATTTTTTTTTGCAATTTTTTCATATTTTTTATTGGCATTGTTATCCACTGAAAATCTTTTAATAAATTTGTTTTGTTTTTTTTACTGATTGTTTTGTAAGATTAGACAAACCATATATTTTTTTTTTGTTTTTACAAAACATTTTAATGAACTTTATGACTTACAAATTTTACTAATAAAAGCTGGTGATAAACTTTACGATGTTCAATAAGCTTATCAATTAGGATTTGCGCCTTTAGGTTCAATGGGAATAATTAGTTTTCTTGCAATTAGTGATTTATCAATTTTTGTTGGGTTTTTTAAAGCTTTTTTTAAAACTAAAATTTATTTTCTACTATTTAAAGAATTTATTATAGTTTTGTAAATGTAAATCTTAGAAAAATGGTATGAATACTTTTTGGTTACTGACTTACTTTAGACTATTCACAATTTTTATTACAAATGGTTGATTTCTGCACTAAATTTAGACTACAAATTAAATTGCAAAATTTCAAATTACGAATTAAAAATGACGTTGATTGATTTTTTGTTTAAAAATCAATTTCAATGTTTCCAAATAACATTAAATATTGTTTACAAGATTCATAAAATATGTTAAATTTTTTGCTTTGATATAAACAACTTCAAACCAATTACATGTTTAATTTTGTTTTTATTAGAACTTAAGATCTTGTTAATTTCTTGCAATTCTAGTAAAATAATTGACTAAACGTTTTTAGTTTTGATTTATTTTTTCAATAGCTGTTTTTAAACGTTTTTTTTACACAAATGTATTAGTTTCCACTGTAAAGTTTGTCTGACAAAACGATTTTTAGTGACTGATTTATATGCCCAATTTACTTGAGTCGTTTTTATGTATCTTTAAAAAGTAATTAAAAGATGTGAAAGGTGTTAATTTCAATAGTTTTTGATATTTTTCAAGCTTAAAATTAGTTGTTTTAGATTATTTTTAGTTTTTGATATTTTTCAAGCTTAAAATTAGTTGTTTTAGATTATTTTTAATTAAACTTTGTAATTAATTTTAATAATCTTTGGTAGACTTATTAGGTGATCGTAAGAAATGTTTTTATTACTTGATTATTTTTATGTGAATTAATGGTTTTCATAATTAATAATTGATACGTGATTAAGATTTTATTAGAGGTTTGCTAATTTGTGGATTTTTATGGTTTTTTGGTGGATTTTAAGAAATCGGTTTAGATTAGAAAGTTTTTTGTTGAAATTATATTTACAAATATTAAAGTTTATTAAAGTTAATTAATTAGTCTATCTACAAGTAATTATTTTTTGGTTTAACTTTTGAGTTTAAAAATAAATGGATTAAATGTCAGTTTTTATTTTAGCTTTTATCAAATGCAGATTTTATGTTTGAAATGTTAACTTTAGTTAAGTTTTACTATCGCAGGGTTTAACAGTAGGGTTGCTTGTAGTTTTTTGATATTAATTAATTAAAGAAATTTTAATTGGTGCAAATTATTTGCAGTCAACATTCGAAGAGTTACTTATGCTTTTTTTACTATTGTTTTTTGAATTTAAGAAACTTTTCATTTTGAATACAAAAAACTGCTTTTTTAATACAAGAAAGTTAATTTTGAATACAAGAAAGTTAATTTTGAATACAAGAAACTCAATTTTGAATACAAGAAACTCAATTTT
>JAAFCF010005975.1:177028-188772 GCA_013389785.1 Helicorthomorpha holstii | reverse complement strand
TTCAAGAAACTTAATTTTTAATTCAAGAAACTTAATTTTTAATTCAATAATTACTAATTACAGTAATTACTAATTTTAAATCATGAAACAATAATTACAAATTTAGAAAACGTTCACATAAAAGTTGTAAGATAATTTGAAATTGTAAGTTTATTAGCCTAATTGTTAGTTATTTAGATTTGTTGTTTACATGCTTGGTCACTTTTCATTACAAGTTGTAACTTGAATGCTGTGAAAGTTACTTGGATTGAATCTTAAAATTTGTTATCAATTTCTTTGTGTTTTCAAATGGCAAGTTTTACATTTGCTGGCCTGAATACAAACTATAATTATCACAAACAAATAAACAATGGTTTATTAATAGTTTCTTTAATTAGGTTTTGAAATTTATTTTAAAAGCTAACTTTAGATTTTCTTTATTTAGTTTGTCATTGTAAACAATAAATAGAGTGGCTGGTAAATTTAACATTAAAATTTGTTATTAATGATTAGATTTCTTAATTTCTTGTATCTTTAACTGGTTTTTAATTAGTATCATTTAGTGAACATTACTCTTATTTTATTACAATTGAAACACAAACTATAAAAATTTACCAAGTGTTTTTATTAAGTTTAGTTTTAGTATGGCTTTACTATAATTTACCAACATTGATTAATTACCTTAAGAAAATGTAGTATAAAACTCATTCTTTAAAATAAGATTTAGTTGATGTAAGAAGAATCACTGTGGACCATGAAATTTAAAATAAAAATTGCCTTGTTTTTAATTATGTTAAATTAATGATTGAAAGCACTTTTTGAATTAATGAATCATTTTTTCATTGAAATTTAGATTTTTAATTCAATTTTAAATTTGTTTATTATTTGTTATTAATGCCTACTTTTTTATTTTATTTCAGCAAATAATGGACAATGTTGTCAGTTGAAATAACAGTGGTCAAACAGCACAACAACTGAATTGCAAGGTAGGGCTGTTTTTTTCTTTATTATTTGAAGTTTTAATCTTAACTTTGTTTTACTAAAATTTGATTTACAATCAACTTTTTTAATACATGAAAAATATAATTACTAGTATTTTAAAGGTTATGCAGGTAATTAAAACTGATTAATATTAGATTTTGATCATCAGAATTTGCAGTTATGGTAAAATTAAACTATGAACATTTTTGAGTTTTAATGAATGGCCAACGTTTGCAAAGTTTTAAGTTGTTAATTGTGTTTTTTTACAATTTATTAATTATATCGAGTTATTTTTATCAAATACTCAATTGTATTAGGTTTTTTATTTTTAATAATTGAAGACACAAAAATACTGAATACACAAAATCTTTAAAACAAATTTTGAAATTTCTATAATTGACAATTCTTATGCAATTGTATATTTCTATTCTTAATTTCCACTTTATTTTACTTAACTACTTCTAATTGAACATGAAAGGTAATAAACACTAATTTTAATTTAAAGTTATAAAAGTTAAATTGAAAGTCTTCATCTTTACATTTGCCTAAAAATTATTTAAACATTTTAATATAAAGTTTTTTTTGTGGAAAATTAGTTAAAAAAAAGAAATTTTATTGGAATAATTAATGTTAACTTGTTTTAGTTTAAAAATTTTTTTGGTTTTCTAACTTATCTTTTATAAATTATAAAGTTTAATACTTATTTGTTGGTTAGTGATTGAAATTAATTATTTGCAAATGAACTTAATTTTCGATAATTTCCAACTGGTCTAATAATTATTTAGAAAAATGAAAGTTAATTTCTTTTAAACATTTAACCCAGGTTTGTTTTTCGTTGGTGAATTTTAATGTTTTTTTTTTTTACATTATCGTGTAACAATTTAGTTAAATTAATGAAATACTGAGAGTTTAATCATAAATTGAAACAAAAGTTTGTATTATCAATTTAAATTTTTAAATTAGTTTTTTTAGTTTGGTTTACTTTATTAAACTTCCATTACTTTTTAATCAACTGATTGATTTTGTTGTAAATATGATTCACTGTGGAAGACTTTTTCCACATATTTTGTTTTAATTTATAAAAATATTGAATACTGAATTCAGTTTTTGAATTTGGTTTTTTATTTCTTAATTAATAAAAATTATTAATTTTAACATATTTCAGTAGTAGGAGTGGTGCATTTTAGTCTTTAAGTTGGTGATTGTAAATGTTCAGATTGATTTTGCTATTTGAACTTATTAAATAGTTTAGTTAATATTTAAACTGTGCTTTATTTGAAAACAAAATTAAAAATCTTTTCTCTCAGTTAATTAATCATTAATTAAAAGCTTTCTAATGTAATTATGTTAGTTCATATTGAATGTTGGTTAATGGGTTTATAAACAAATTCATTTTATTTTATATTTGATAAAGTTATAATTAATTATCATATTGGGTTTTATCTACAATTAAGTTTATTTTAATTATTATCATTGAACTTGTTTTTTATTTTATTTTTTGTCATTATGGATTATATGTATATCTTTAATTATAAACACAAATCAATAAATTTATCGACAAAACAATTATTAAATGTAAAAAAATCCAATTTTTAATTTTTGAAAGTTTCTTTGAATTAGTTAATTTGTTTTCTTTTAATTTGTTTTCTAATTGTTATTACTGCATCTATTTTTTAAGATAAAAAATCTTATGAAATTACCAATTATGGAATAACTAATCAATTTACTTTAGTACAATAAGATGATTGATTGGTTTAAGTTTTTTTGGTTTTTTTTAACACTTATTAATTTGAAAAATTTAATTTTTTTTTCATATAAAACTTTAATTTTAATTGCAATTTATTCAAGAACGTGAAATCCACTTATTTCAATACTTAAATTGATGATTAAAAAATTAAATTAAATGAAACAAATCACATTGAATTCTTATATTTCTTAATTTTTTTAGTTCAAGAAAACATCATTGAAATTCCTTACAAATTTATCATCTTTTTGACTAAACAATTTTGTATTTTTAGACACTTCCACTTTTATTAGTAAACAATTTAAGAGTTTTTAGTTTAGTTTTTTTTTGTTTTTTAAAAATACTGAAAATCTTTAACAAACTTTTAATGTTAATAAATATTTCTGCTGCATTTTTTCCAGTATTTTGTTTCTTAAGTTTATTATGACTTTCTCAGTTTTTCTTAAATAGATCAGCTTTGATTCAAACTCTCGATGTTCAAAGATATTTATGAATTATTTTTGAGAAAAAAATTGTCTTATTGAATTATTGAACTTTGCATTTGATTGCTTTACATTTTTTATTTGTTTGTTGGTTTTTATGGTTTTTTTTTAAAATTTAATTTGCATTTTATTTTTTACAATTTGAAAGAATTTTAATATAGTAAATTCAAATCATGATAATTTAATAATTGATTACTTGGTTTACTTAATGATTTAGTAATTATTTGGATACTTAATTGTTAGTAATTTAAATTACAAATTTTTTTGTCTTACGAGACCATTTTAACTGCAAATTCAATGACAAAATTTCTTTTATTTTTAATTCAAATTGATAATTGATTTCTTATTAAATCTCAATTTCTTCTGATAACATTTTTTGTTAATTATAAAAACTTCTCAATTGTTTTCTTAAATGTAAACAACTTGAAACCAATTACATGTTTAACCATTTTCTTATCAAAAATTATAAGTTTATTTTTGGTTTTAATTTGAAAGTACTTTGTTAATTGTAGTTAAATCATTGACTAAGCATTTATTTTCGATTTTACATTTCAATAGCTTTTTTAAATGTTTTTTTCACACAAATGTATTAAAATATAACTGAAGTTTTATCAAATTAAAACAAAGTTCAGTGACCGATTCACTTTTTACTATTTGATTAGTTGTTTATTCATCTTTAAAACTAGTTTGGAAAGTCGGTGTTAATTTCAAGAGTTTAGTAATTTTAGGTTTGAAAAATTGCAATATTGCATAACAGTTTAAATTTATTAATTTGTGGTTTATTAGCTTTTGAATATCTGATTAGAAGTAATTTGTTAAACTCGTACTTTTGTTATTTAAGTTTTTAACTTTATTGAGAGTTTAACGTCCGATTTACAAGTATTTAATCGTGGTTTAAATTTGAATTGAACAATTTATTTTAGTAGTTAATAAATTTTTGTAGTTAATAATAATTAAGAAAAACAAATTATTCTAATTATGTTTAAAAAGTTAATTTACTTTCTACAGTAATAATTACAACGGAGATTAATTAATTTAAGTTAATAAACTGAAATTTAAGGTTTTTTGAAGCTTTTTTATTAATTTTAATCGATTATGGCTTTGTAAAATAACCAGAGTTTTGAAGTTGAAATCTAATAATTTAATTTCCTGAATTATTTTAAAGAAATCGATTATTGGTTAAATATTAAGTATTTTTAAATTGTAATTTTAAAAAAGTTATCAAAAATAATAAGTAATTAGGTGATATTTTATTTTTCAACAAATGTCTTAGTCATTTCTTTAATTTTAAATGAATGACTAATGTCAATTAAAATCTATTTTTTTGTAATTAAGAGAAATTATGGAAAATAATTGGACTTTTTAAAATTACTAAATTGTCACGTTTTCTACACTGTTTTAAAACAAAGTAATTCATAGGTTTTGTAAAGCTAATTGAAATTTGTTTATGGTGTGTAAGTTAATCAGACTTTTTGAATTTTAAATAAAAGTAAAATTTGAATTGCCTGATTCATTGATTAAATATTTAGTTTTATTATTGAAAACGGTTATAAAATAAAGAAAGAAATGGATTAGATGATAACTTTACTTTTAAACATTTCCTGCAGTTGACTAGGTAACGTTGATTAAATGAAGACATTTGTTAAATGTGATTAATTACGATTAAATTCACTATGAGAAATCACTATCTCATAAGCTTTGCTTCGATGTAAGTAAAAACAAATACGACGATAATAAGTTTCAACCTCCTTTATTAGTAACGTGTTGAGGAGAAGTGAGAAGTACACAAAAAGAGTACAGTCTCGCACATATAGAGGGAAGAGAGGAATGCGCTCTACCCAGGGCCATGTGTGAAAGGTCATGTGACCTTAGCATAGCTTGGAGTGTTGCCAATATGGCAGTGTTATTTACCAATTTTCAACATTAAACAAGTGATAAAAAATGAAACAATTGATTATTTTTTAAAAGAAATTGCTATACGTTTTTAAAATGTATTTAAATTTTTTTTATATTTGTATCGCGTAACAAGTTTTTTATTGTTTGTTTTTATTTACATTTTCGTGAAATTCCTAATTTGAAATTCCTAATTTTGTTGAAGTATTTTGGGTTGGAAAAATTAAGCAGAAAATGAAACAAAAACTACATTCATTGCTGTAAGTTTTATTTTAAGAAGATGCAAATTTTTTAATTCCCTAATTTTGTGTTCATATTTGGTTATTTTGGACATTTAAATGAATATCAATACAAAACTTAATTTACATTGTATCTTAAAGTTTTATCATGACTGAAATTGAAATTTCAATAACATACTGTTACACAACGGTTTATTAATTGCTTTTATATTGAATGTTGAGTTTTATTGAATTAATTTATTATTTTAAAAGTTTGCAATCGGTTTTATTGTTCTGCACATTTAAATTTTCATGATAAACTATAAAAATTAAAAAGCTGTTTATTTTAATATTAAACTTTAATTACAATGTCTTAATCAGTTTCATTTCTTATTAATTATTGATATGTGCTTAGTTTAACTGTCTCAACTTTCTCTTGTATCTTCGATTTTAATTGAAATCAAAAGTTAATTATATTTGCTTTAAGTTTTTGTAATTAATCAATTTGTTTATTTATTTGTTTACACAACTTTATGATTTTTGAAGTGACTGAATAAAAAGTTAATAAAAATAAATTTTTTTAATTTTTAATTAGAAACTTAATTATAATTAAACTCAATTAAAAATTTGTAATGACCATTAAACATTGCCAACATTAAATTTAGTTATCATTCGTAAATCTACTTTCACTTAAATATTTTAATTATTTATGATCAATTAATGATATAACATTAAATGATTTTGTAACATTAACATTTTATGTGATTTTTTTTATTGATGCCTACTTTTTTATACTTTAGCACAAAATAGCCAATGGTGGATAAGACAGTGGACAATGGTGGATAATGACGGATGAGACAGTGGGCAATGACGGATGAGACGGTGGACAATGACGGATGAGATAGTGGGCAATGACGGATGAGACAGTGGGCAATGACGGATGAGACAGTGGACAATGATGGATGAGACGGTGGACAATGGTGGATGAGACGGTGGACAATGGTGGATGAGACGGTGGACAATGGTGGATGAGACTGTGGACAATGACGGATAAGACAATGGACTTTTTAATTACCAATGGTCAAACAGGACAACAATTGAATTACAGGTAGGACTTTCTTTTTTTTTTCTTTATTTAGAAGTTTTGATCTCAACTTTATTAAAAAAAGTTATTCAACATAAATAATATAATAATGTTAAAATATTATTTGGTCGTCTATTACATGTTAAGTTTAATTGCTGTTTATCAAAATCGGTGTCGTGAAAACTATGTTAAATTTTAAGTTTAATTGATGTTTGGTTTTCAAATTTTTTAACAGTCAAATACATTAGCAAAGTTGTAATTACAGTACCTTTAATTGTAGTTTATTGTTTGAAATTAAGTTATGAGTTAACCATAATGAATTATTGTTTAAAAATACTAGGGATTTTAATTTTTATTAGTAGTATTTGTAGACATAAAAAGTAGTGAAACCGATTTTACAAGTTCTTAGAAACATCAAACTTTTTTTAAAGTTTTTTTTCAAGGATTTAGATGTAAAAGTCTAATGTAAAAATTATTATTTTCAATTGATGAAATAGTTTCTCTAAACGTTTTTTTCTTATAATTATGGCAAATTTTTTATGGGTTTTTTTAATTAAGTAAATTTTATAATTGTTTTGACATACAATATCTCAGTTAATTAACATTAGCAATGCCGAAAAGACCTAATGTGAGGTTGTTTATTGTTTGAAATTTATTTCCAAAACCATAATGAATTATTTTAAATATAACAGTTTTCTTAATTTTCATTTGAAATATTTTAAGACAAAACAAACTTTTCTACAAGTTTTTTGAAACATCCCACTTTTTTTAACTATTGTTTTTTTTTCTAATTAAGTTTTTTTTTTTAAAGATTTCAATATACAAAACTAATATTGATTAAATAGTTGTTTATAGATTTGTAGTTGTAATCATGGTTTATGTTTTATGAGCTTTTTTTTAAGTTTTTATGTTTAACCAAGTTAATTTTTGAAAGTGAAATTGTCCATTACCCAATTTCTTACTTTTTTTATTTTGCAATCTACTTTTATTCAATAATGATTTTAATTTTGACGTTTGTTTCTTAATTACGTGTAATTAAACTTGAAAATAGATGCAAATTTAATTTATAATGCTAATTATTACACTAAAGTCGTTTAGAGCTTTTCTTTTGTTTAAAAAGTTAAACATCTTCATTTGTCAAAAATTTGGTTTTTTTTTTAAGTTGTTTAGTTAATAAGTTATCAATAGTTTAATACGTATATATTAGTTAATGATTTGTTTTTACCGATATATATTAACTATTTACACAATCCAATGAATTCAATGCCACAAATAAAAAGTTAAAACACAAAGTTAATACTTTTAAACATTCAACTTTAATTTGGTTTTTGTTAAAACTTTACTATTTTTTTTAATTGAAATTGTAACAATAAATAATTAACTGCCAATCAATATTAATAAAATGCATTTGGTGACCAACTGGTGACAATTTGGTGACCATTTGGTCAACCAAAATGACACAAGTTTGATAACTTTACTTAAACTTTTCTTAGTTTTGTTTTTATTTACTGAACTTTAATAAATAAATGATTAAAAATCAATGATTTTGATTGTAAATTTTATTCACTGTGGAAGATTTTTTACACATATTTAAAGATTCAATCTCATTATTAAAATTCATAAAACGTTTAAAAAAAACTGAAATTTGCTAAATCATGTGATTTCTGTTGGCTTATTTTTGATTAAAAAGTACGATTGAGTTTAATCTCAAGAGTTAAAACTGTTTCTGCAAACTACTTCATATATTTAAAAAAAAGTGTAATTCATAAACAATTGATTGAATTGGCTTTCTTGATTTAACAATTTTGATTACTTCCGGTTATTCATAAATTTTTCGTAGGAGTTTTTGAATGTCTTTGATTAAGTAAGAAATGATTACTGAAATTTTTTCGTTAAATTTCACTATTTTTTTCGTTAAATTTTACTATTTTTTTCGTTAAATTTTACTATTTGTTTCGTTAAATTTTACTATTTTTTTCGTTAAATTTTACTATTTTTTTTGTTAAATTTTACTATTTGTTTCGTTATTTTAGTATCAATAGAAATCAATAATAGAAACTTTTTAATTTTTTGCCAAATCAATTGATTTCATTTTATTATTTTTTTAAAAAAAAATATATGTTAAATTTCAAATATAAATTCTTTTAAAAATTAGGAAAAATTGCTTGAGTTATCGTGAAAATAATTAAAATGCATTTCGGGAAACTTAATAAATTAGGTTTGAGAGAAGAGTTGCTTTTGTTTGTTTAAGTAAAATGTTGGAAGTGGCGAAAAAGTTTGTTTCTTGATTTTTTATATACAGTACTATCCATTAGGCTGACCTAATTAGGGGCCAATAAGAGTAGGGTTTAGGTCTCCATATACAATAGGTCCGACTGTTTCTTAAACTTAAAAATTGTTAGCGTATCAAAATTTTAAGAAGATTTCTAGAAACGTTATAAGTAATTTCTGTAAATATATTTGATTTTGTTTGACAAATTGAATTTTATTTTACTTGCTATTACAAAATTCATTGGTTAATTCGATACCATATTCATTGATTGATAGAGAAATTTGAAATCGGTATTTTGGCATTAAGAAAATTTACTTTAAAATTCTTAATTATTTGTAAAGTTAATTGTTTGGGAAAATTCACTGATTTGTTGATTTCAAATATCTAAATTTTTTAATTTTTGTATGGAAATTTACCAGATGATTCAATAACTTTAATTAAATATTCTGAGATCACATAATCTTTGAAATTTGTTTTTCAATCTGATTAACATCAATAGATAAATATAAAACACATTTACATCCAAACATTTAATACATTTTTCCTCCAATTTTCCCAGTAAAACATTAATTTAACTATTGTAATTAATTTGCTTGCTTATTTTCCATTTTAAAAGTTTTTAATCAAATTTATGTTTTTATTAATCAAACAGTTTTTAATTTGTTAACCTGTTATAATTCCAACTATTAAATGAACATTTAACATAATTGCAATTTTTAATTGTTTCAATAACAAATAATTCAAATGTTAATTTTAGTTGATTAAGATTAACGATTTAGCAGGTCCTTTGTTTTGTTGAAGCTATTTTTATGCCATTCTCCATCAATCTAGTTGACTTTAAACTACTTAATATAGGCAATAATCAATCGAAATGTTAAGCATAATAAATGTTTGGCATTACAATCAGTTTACTAAATAATTCTTGTAAATATTAACTTTGATTTTGCTAACATTTCTTTAAAATTGTTAGTTTTGTATTTATTTAAATGTAAACACTGTTTTTATATTTTTAAAGAAAAGTTTAAATTTTTTTCTTAACTAATTTTACACGAGAGGTGGACAAACTATGGCTAAATTTTAACTGCTAAAACCGAAATGTCAAAATTTAGTATCGCTAATTATCGAAATATATTATCAAAGAATTTTAATATAAAATTGCAAAAGAATTGCTAATTATCGAAATATTTAATCAAAGAATTTTAATTTAAATTTGCAAAATTGTATAAAGTTTCCAAAAGTCCTTTGTTTACAGTAAAACTTAATTAACATTAATTTAACCTTTCATCTTATAAATTAATTGCGTTCATTGATTGATTTGCATTTTAATTGGTTTTAATGACGTTTTACTGCATATTTTGTGCAACATTTGACATATTAGTTTAATGTAAATAAAAATATGTAAATTAAATGTGAAGTTTTTATCAAATAGCTTTAGTTTTAAAAGACTGAATTTTAATTTTATTGAAATGATATTTGGTCTTTATAAAGTGACCGAAATTGTTTTTAAACTTTTGGTTCTGTAGTTAATTATTTGATAAAGTTTGTCATTAATTATCATGAAATTTAATAGTATATTGTTTTTATTACAAAATCAACCATTTAATGCTTTAATTTTAGTTATTTTCTGAAATCAATGACATGTTCAGTTCTTAATTACGCCTTTAAGAAATTATTATTATAAATTACTTGTATATTTTCTAATGTAATTAAAATTATCTGATTATGAAATTTCACAGCTAAACCTTTATTGAGAATTGGTGATTGAAAAATTGTTAAATTTTTGTTTCAATTCTGTTTTTATAAGATGAAAAAGTACAGTATTTCCTGGTTCGACTTCTTGGTCCCTCTTTTCTCCACATCTCAGTTTATTTTTTCATTGATCAAATGCATTATTTTTCGTTTTTCAATTAAAAAATTGCTATTCATATAAATGTTTGCATTGTATTACTTTTCTATTTTTTCAATTGTAATTGAAGTTGTCAAAAAATATGCATATTTGGTCAAGATAATTAATTTTTCTAAAGTTTTGTGCAAAATGTTTACCCACTTTTGATTTAGTTAAAGTTGAAATTTCTGTTTCATATTAAATTATTTTTTAAGATTTGAATCTACTTCCGTTGCCTAAATTTTTAATGAATTAATAATGTGGTTAGGTTTTTGCTATTTTTTCAGTTCTTAGTATCATAAAATATAATTGTCTTTCAAGTTAACTAAAACATTTAATTGGACATCAAATTACTTTTAGTTAATTACTTTTAATCATCTTAATCATTGAAATTTTTAGCTCTAAAATTGTTTATTTATTTTTAGTTTTGTGCTAATTTAGCTGTTCAACGAGAGATCTTTTTCATTTAGTTGAATAAAATATGAAGACCGGATTTTGTTGTGAACTAATTTAAACAAATTGAACTAATTAACTTAAGTATATTAACAAAACGCTATTTATATCATTACAGTACTTTTGACTAACAATATTGCTACAATTTTATGTTAAAATTAAAGTTCAACAATCATAAACTGTTATAAATGTTATTTTTTTAAATGTTGGGGACATTATTTTGTCAGCTTTTGATATAAAGCTTAATTTTTAGTTAATTGAGAATTATTTTATCAAATTGTGGATTTTTTAAAAAGATTTTTATTGCAACTTAACTGCATGGCCTTTAGTTTGAGTATTGTTTTTCTTAATGGCTATTTTTTTTTATTGGCTATTTTTTCTTATTGGCTATTTTTTTTCTTAGTGGTTATTTTTTTTTCATATTGGCCATTTTTTTTGTAGTTATTTTTTTTCGTAGTGGCTTTTTTTTTTTTCTTTTTGGTTTTTTTTTTTTCTTTTTGGCTTTTTTTTTTCTTAGTGGTTATTTTTTTTCATATTGGCCATTTTTTTGTAGTTATTCTTTTTCGTAGTGGCTATTTTTTTTTCCTATTGGCTATTTTTTATTCTTATTGGTTATTTTATTTTACTTTTGTGGTTATTTTATTTTACTTTAGTGTCCATTTTTTTTAGTGCCTGTTTTTTTTCTTATTGGCTATTTTTTTTCTTGTTGGCTATTTTTTTCTTATTGGCTATTTTTTTCTTATTGGCTATTTT
>JAAFCF010005975.1:80595-94188 GCA_013389785.1 Helicorthomorpha holstii | reverse complement strand
CACAACACTAATTTTGTCACGAAAAACTAATAAACACTAACAATCCCCTATATGGGGATAACAATTATATTTTATATATTTTAAGTGTATATTCTTTAAACACATTATGATTTTATTGACAATTACAAATTAAACAATTTTAATTTTTAAACCCATAAGGATAACAAACAAATTGCTCATCTACAACAGCTTTATCAAATACTACATGGTACATTTTATTTCTAGTTATATTTTAATTTTAAAAATAAACGTTTTGTAGATCATACATTTTTGTATTTATTTCTTTATTGAACATTTGTTTATTTAATAACACAACCACTTTTTAATTGTTAATACATTTTCAGATACATTGTTTCTTTTCAGTTTACTTTTTATTTTTCCTGTGCCATTTTGAAAGTTTAGATGCTTTGCATTATTTTCAAGTATTCTTTTCGGTGTGCTTTCTGCATTTTCTAAAACTTTTTCTAAAATGCGTTTTCCTTTTACAGGACGTCCTCCTTTATTAAACAATTTATTCTCAAGAATTTTGGTTATATTTGAATTTTTTACTGGTGTTCCATCAACAAGTAATTCCAATTTATGATTCCACTCTAGTCGCTTATTATTAACAATGTCATTCAGTATTTGCTTTGCCACTTCTTTTTTATCAGAGTCAATGCCTTTTAAAATATAATCATATTCCACCATTGAAGGTGTTTGCACTGTTTTGTCCAGAGGGTCACTTGGTGTTTCTTGATGTAATAACGATGATGGTTCTTTTCCATTTTCTTTATCACCATCACGGATGTGTCTTTCATTATAATTGTGCTGCTTAGAGTCACCATTTTGTAAATGCAGATATTTCTTAAAGTATTCATTATACAAAATGATTTTTTGTTCATCTGTTAATGCTTTATCTTGCAAAACAGCTTCCATTTGATTGTGTAAACTGAGCATAATTTTTGTTTCTATCGGAGTTACTGGAGATGTATGTATTGCTACTTGAGGTAACATGGCTTGAGGTTGTTGCTGCTGGTGCTGTTGTTGTTGCTGTTCTTCATAGAGCTTAGCAGGGATGAGCACCATTTTGCGAACCATTTTAAGTAAGCCTACTAATTAGGCTACCAATAACTGGCATAAGTAAGTTAAGTAAAGGTGCTAAAAAGCCACTGTTCTGCACTAATAGTTCACGTTTTGTTGTCAACGATCGTTGTCGATCTGCCGTATAATGCAGGGGCTCAATATATTTATGTAGTTCTATGAAATCAGTATTGTCAATGTCATTAATTTTGGCTTTTAGGAAATTTAGACAGCATTCACTTAAACACTTTACACTATCATTTTTCAGATTTGTGCATAGCTTTTTAGATTGTAATCGTTTAGCTTTTTGCAATGTTTTCAATAAAGGTATGTTATTTTTAATGTTTTTTAAATATGGTTTGCCCATTTTGTGATAGGTTTTCCAAAATAGTAACTAATTTTGTTAAACGTTGTTCGTCTTTTTGTGTATGATTAAAACCTGTTTTTAAAGTGTCACTAGTTGTTTTAAATTCTATTAGTATTATAACAATTATTAGTATACAGTATATCAGAACTGCAGCTAACTGCATCCACTCTCGACGATCCATGGCATTATAATGTTCCTTTTAACTTGGTGTTATGGCTTTATATACACTTTCAGGTATAAACACTATTGTGTTTTCCAAAGGAAGTATTTTGGTTCTAAGTCTTAAATACTCTGGTGTATTTTGTTTAAGATCAATCATTAAATATGAATGTGGATTCTGTGTTGCCATTGCATATGCTTCTTGCAGATCTTTTCCATTTTTTGGATACATCTGTCTTGATAAGGTCGCTACTTGCAATTGATCTTGAGGATTTTTAAACAGTATTAAATAATGGGCGTTGAGTCCTACTGTTCTGCTTTCTTTAGCTTTGGGGAATAAATTTTGAAGCAATAATATTACACTCAAGTTGTCATGATGAGATCCTTTAGTAAATAAATCTGATACCCATGTATCATTGTATGTGTCTTCCATTAAATCATCAATTACTAGCAAATTGTTTTCTTTTTTATCAAATACTGTATCTTTATCAAGTCCTAACATGAAACGTTTCTTTGCAATAGGAACGGTTAGCATCATTTCATTATATATTGACTGATGCTTTCCATAACACCAAAGTAATGTTGTAGGTATTGGTTCAATCATTTCAGTCACATTATTTAACACTTTCCGCAAGAATTCTGTTTTACCAGAACCTGTTGGACCACAAATAATACACGTAAAGGGGTGCTGCAAAGCAGGTGTAAACTCAACTGTTAACGCCATTGTTACTGACACATTTTTGGATTACAAGTTTTATTTATTTATTTCATATGTACATGTCTCATACGCATTGCTTTTAATTTGTTGTTATAGTGATCCATTAACAACGCTTTATTTATTGACAATTAACATCATTCATTTTCTGTTACTTGATTTTCTTTATGAATCTGCTGCAAAGCTTCCTCAATTTTTGGTAAGCATTCCACAAGGTTCTTGAATTGATATTCAGTAAGGTTAAGACCCTTTGTTCCAGCAGTTAACTGTCCAGTTTTATTACTTTTGTAATATTCTTTAAGGCAAATATATACTTTTCCAGCATCATAGAAGATTTCCATGCCACGGTTATGTCCTAATGGCTGTACTTCAGCTTTCTCACATAACTCTGTTGCTTCAATCTTCAACACACTGCTTAACTCTTCATTTTTATTGAGCCCTAATTTTGTTTTAGTACTTTTTCCCATTAGTGTTTCCATCTCATTTAAACGAATTGCTTTCAATTTCTCTTCAATTGTAGGAATAAGAGCTACCAAATTTTTAAATTGGTATTCGGTTAGATTTAACCCTCTTATTCCGGCTGATAGTAACCCTGTGTCTTCATTTTTATAGTATTCTCGAATGCAGACTAAAATGTACCCTCCATAGCTAGCAACATCAACTCCACGGTTGTATCCTAAGGGTATTACACCGGCTTCCTCCCATAGTGCATCTGGCTCCTTCTTTAATATTTTTTTTGGTACTGGGCTCTGCATTGTTTTTGTACGTTTAACTGTAGGAACAAATCCGTCAATTAAACATTTATTTCTAAAGTGACAAATTTATTCTTACCACTCATGTTGTCGTTGGTCGTGCTTTTTTCTGCCTTTCAGTTCTGCCTTTTCTTTTGCCTTTCTTTACTGCTGCTCTTTCTGACTTTTCTTTTAAAGACTACTATTTTGGTACATTTTCATAGCTGTATATATATATATATATATATATACAAGGTGTTATCTTATCTTTCATCGTTATCACTTAACTATTTTCACATGATTTGACATGTTTGAAAACTTAATATCTGCATTGATCTCTTATCGGCATTCACATGCTCTAACCTGTTTATCTACATGTGTTTATTCATGTTTTATCTTGTCTCAACATGTTTTGACTGTTCTTATCTGGTTTCATCATTGCTTTTATTTGTTAGGGCCGTATTATTAATTAAACATCATGTCCAGCTTTTGCTTTCATTTGCAACACTTTCAATGCGCAATATCTTTTGTGTAAAGCAGCGTACAGGTCTGTACTTGATATTAGTAGATAGATTGTTTAAGTCGCAAAATCTTCGGCGCTTCATAACTTTTGAATGAAACGTCGTACAATTTCCTGCTTGTACTCGTTCCAAAGATCGCTTGATTATCTTTACACTGAATATAAGTAGAAAATCGTACGACATTTCATTCCAAAATTATTAAGCGTCAAAGTTGCCGACGATTTTTATTATATCCACCACCCTTTTAGCTTTTCCCACCCCTTGTACCCTCTGGTGGCCGCTTTTGTCATGGCTCCCTGGTGGCCACTTTTGTCATGGCCCTCTGGTGGCCGCTTTTTTGTTGGCCCCCTGGTGGCCGCTTTTTTCTTGGCCCCCTGGTGGCTGCTTTTTTATTGGCCCTCTAGTGGCCGCTTTTTTTTTTAGGCCCCCTGGTGGCCGCTTTTTCAAAATGGCCGCCCACCTCCACCAGATCACCAAAAGTTTGAATTTCCCGCGGCTCCGCCCCCTCACTTCCTATTGGTCCGTTAAGCCCCGCCCCTCGCTTCTGATTGGTGGGCCAGGGTGCGTAGTATACTACTCATGTCTTTATAAAAATTTTCAATTTCAACTTTTTGAGTTTTTTGATGATTCAAATTCAATTCAATTAATTATTAATTTATATTTATTTATTAGATTTGTATTTAAATTATGTTTTCACTTCTTCACATGATTAACAAAAAATTATTTTAAATATTTGTCTTCGAAATTGACGTAATTAGAGTTCTCTAACATAAATTGACATTTTTGTACTTATTTATGAATTTGCATTATTTATTTTCAAGTTAAAACTGAATTAGAAAAATTATTATTTTACGAAAATATTTAAATGTAAGAAATTGATTATTGTAAACTGTATGAACAAAATGGAGACCACAGACTTGCATTTCTAATTAAAACATTCTAATTTCTGTTTTTCATTTTAATTAGAAAACTTTTTACATTTAAAATTGTTTAAGTTTTTGTATTTTCTGTAGAAATGAACCAGTATTTAGGATTTATTTTTTTTAGTTGTTTGTGAATTGATTTTTATTTTGATTAATTGAAGCAACAACCACTAAAAACCCATTTCTTAAAATTTGTTTTTAAGTTGATTTAAGTTAACTTATGTAATAGGTTTTTTTTTGATGGTTGTAATCTTTTAACTTTCATTTCTTTGCTTCGTAATTTACTCAAAAAGTTTAAGTTTTTCTATTTATTCAAAACAATTAATGAATATTTAATTTTTTTAAGCAATTTTTGAATTCTTTAAACTATCTCAAATATTATCATCTCAGTCTATAAATGACAGAAAATTACATTTTAGGTAAAGTTAGTGGAAAATTACCATTTTTTCAATTTAATTTGATACAAAATTCATGATTATTTTTCCCAAAACAATAATTAACTTTAAATTTAAATGTTTTGATTTGCTGTTACTTTGCATAAATTATTTAAAAATCTAAACAATTTCTTGTTTTTTTTTTTTGATTATAAAGTAAATTTGTATTGAATTTGTATTGAAATTGATTAGTTTGATTTAGTGTAATTATATCATTTAGTCACTCAATGATGTCTAGTTAAATCATTTGAATTTTTAAAATACGTGTACTGTGATTTTAGTTGCAATTGTTTTAATTACGATTAATTAATTTCCTCTTTTAAATTTTTTTTTGAAGTTTATTTGAATAGTAAATTGTATTAATTTAAATTCGTTGATTAAAGTTATATTTAAATTAGGTTTTTGACTTCTTCACATGATTAAAAAAAACAATTATTATACATATTTGTCATCGAAATTGACGTAATCAGATTTCTTTAACATAAATTGACATTTTTTCATTATTTATAAATTTTGCTTTACTCATTTTCAAGTTCAAACTGAATTACAAAAATATTATTTTAGAAAATATTTAAATGTAATGAATTGGTTATTGTAAATTATCAAAATGGAGACTACAGACTTGCATTTCTAATTAAAACATTTTCATTTTTAATTAGTTTTTTTTTAAATTTAAAATTGTTTAATTTTTGTATATTCTGTAACAATGAACCAGTATTTTGAATAAATGTTTTTTTTTGGTAATTTGAATTAATTTTTATATTGATTAATCAAAGCAGCAACCACTTAAAACACATTTGATCAAATCTTTTTAAATTAAAGTTGATTTTGGTTAACAATCATACATGTCGTTTGTTTTTGTGGTTGTAATTTTTTAAATTGCATTTATTTGCTTTGTAATTTACTCAAAAAGTTTAAACTTTTCTGTTTCTTCAAAACAATTAATCAATACTTCAATTTTTTACTTTTTTAAAATATCTAGAATATTGTTTCACTCAGTATATAAAGGACAGAAAATTGAATTTTAGTTAAATGTTATGGAGTTTTACCATTTTTTCAATTTAATTTGATACAAATTTCATAAATGTCTTTTTCAAAACACTTTAATTTAAACATAATTGACTATAAATTGAAATGGTTTGACTTGCTTTTACTTTGCTGAAGTTATTATTTATTTAAAAATCAAAAAATGTCTTGCTGTTTTTTATTATAATATAAATTAAAAATTAATTAGTTTTTTGAAATTAATTGGTTTGATTTAGTTTAATTTATTTTAATTATGTCATTTACACAGTCACGTAATGAAGGGTAGTTAAATCTTTTTTATTTTTAATATACTGTGATTTTAGTTGCAATTATTTTAAATACGATTAATTAATTTCCTTTTTTAAGTTTTTTTTTGAAGTTTAAAATCTTTTTTTGATGTTTAATTTTATTGCATTACTTAACATTTGATTTAAAAATTTGCATTATTGATTTTCCAAGTTAAAACTGAATTACAAAAATATTAATTTACGCAAATATTAAATGAAAAATGAATTGGTTATTGTAAATGATTAAAATGGAGACCACAGACCTGCATTTCTAATTAAAATATTTTAATTTCCATTTTTCATTTTAATTAGAAAACATTTTACATTTAAAATCGTTTCGGATTTTGTATTTTCTGTAACAATGAATCAGTATTTTGAATTAATTTAATTTCTAGATTCTGATTATTTGGTTTAATTATTTCTGTATATTGGTTAATTAAAGCAGCAACCACTTAAAAAACACATTTGGTTAAATCTTTTTACATTGAAGTTGAATTTGGTTAAAAATGATACATGTTGTAATCTTTTAAATTTCATTTCTTTAATAATTTTCTTAAGAAGTTTAGTTTGATGTACTCTTTCTTCGACACAATTGATGAATACTTAAAAGTTTCTTAAGTCAATTTTTAAATTCTTTAAATAATCACTTCATTATTAGAAATCTTAATACTAAAACTAATCAAATATACAAAAAACATTCATCACATTAATTAGTTATTTAAAATTTATAAGTTAATTAATACCATTTACTATTCAAATAAAAGAGGAATAAATAACTTGTAAAAATCAACCGGATGTACTGAATTTTAACACTCAAATGTCAACAACTGCAATAAAATTAAACATCAAAACCTTAAACTTCAATTAAATTGCAATTTAATTTGACTGAAATAATTAAACCAATTTAGTTTTTAATTAATAATTAAGAAATTTAATTTTACAATTTATTTTGGTTGAAATTTTAGCTTTATTAAATTTATTAATTGCATCTGTTTTTAATTAATAGTTAATTAATGATTATTTTTCTTAATATCTAAAAATTAAAAAACATTAAGAAAATTCAAAATTGTTTAGTAAATTGAAGACATTTAATTTGGTGTATGCATAATTTTCATCAATTATTGATTAGAAATTTCACTTAAATTTGAATGATTTATAATTTTGTAAAAGTTATAAAAAAAAAAGAAAAACTTCATCAATTAATTGGATTTATAAATAATTATTTTTAAAAAAATGCGTCATTTACAATTTCTACGTGGATTAATTTGCATATTTATGCAATAATTAATAATTTTGTTATTTTTTTGGTTAATTTGTCATTGAAATTAATTAATTATATTACAATTAATATTTAGTTATGTACAGTGAATTCTCGTTAACACGAACTCGACGGGACCGAGATTTTTGTTCGTGTTAACGGGGTTTTGTGTTAACGAACACATGCAAAATCTAATATATAATGGCCAAAATGACATTTTTTAGAGTAAATCACATTTAAACTCACTATTTACATCATATTTGAATCATTATTTATATCATAAGTGATACCAAATTTAAATTTCAAAATATTATGCATTTTGTGCATTCATATGCATGTATGCACTTCAGAAAAAACATCGCAATTTGATTTTTTTTTTATAAAAACAAACAAAAAATGTATTGAATTTGTATTTGTTTTTATAAAAACATTAAAACTTATCAAAATTTTAATTTTCTATACATTTTCGCCGACGATATATGAAATTTTTCATTTGGAGAAGCAAAATTTGTTCGTGCAAACGGGGTTTTACTTCGTGTTAACGAACAAAAAATGTATGGGAAAGCCTATACTGTAGTTCGGGACCACAATGTTGCTTCGTGTTAACGAGAAATTCGTGGTAACGGGGTTCGTGTTAACGAGAATCCACTGTATTTTATTTCGTTTAACTTAATATCTCTGTGTTTTTTCACATGGTGGTTTTTAATAGTTTTAAACTAAAGTTAGGCATTTCTCAAACTGAAGTGAAAGTTTTTTTTGTTTTTGTCTTAATTTTTAATTTATTTTTTTTTGTACAAAGAAGTTTTGCAATTTTTACTGGTTAATATACTGTTGTAACTGCCAACATTTAAATTGGACTTTATAAACTTTATTTTTGAGAGTTTAATTAATTGGACTAATTAGTTTTAATACCAAGTTTTAGTTTACAATAAAATTTAAGAAATTCAACATTTTTAGTAAAACCAACATATTTTAAGTTCAGTTTACAATTTCATTACGTTGCAATATTAAGTTTTTATTGTATATCATTTTCTTCTTTCACTTTATTGTATGAACCACATTATCACTAATTAAAATAATTACTAGTTTTGAAATAATTACTAATTTTTTTTATTTGTTTTATTAATGCCTACTTTTTATTTTAATTAGGACATTTTTACACAAGATGGACCATTTGAAAGTATAAATTGAAAAATAATGACGACGTCTGCCACTTCAGCTTTTATGTCAATACAAAGTATCTGCAAGTCAGACACTACAACTTTTTGAATGAAGTAAATCTCCTGAAATCATTTGACTGTGGATGATTGGTTTGCTGTTTTCAACGTAGTAGCAGGTTATTTAATGAAATTGAAGTTAATTAAAATTAATAATTAATTATGAAGGTAAAAGTGTCCTATTAAACTTTTAATGGATAATTTCACTGCTATTTTAAGAAATAAATTGATGAAAATGATGAACAATGGACGGCATTTCAATGGTAAGAAAATTTCATACATCTTTATTATTAACTGAACGAATTTATTGTACTCTGCGACATGTTTTAAATGACCACAGCGTCAATAACTTAACTATTATTTTCGAATGTGGATTTGAATTGCATTACGAGCTGTTGGCTCTGTGGTCAATTTTAACTTGTCACACAGTAAACGTAATATTTAGTACAATAATTGCATTAATGTACTTGGTCAGATAATTTTAAGTAATTAAAATTGCTTTCAACTGTAATTCAAACAAAAATCAATTAATATTGATTTTTGTTTGGGTTTTTAGTTGTAAAATAAAAATTTCATTAGAAAATGTGATTGATTGTCAATTTTGTCCACTTTATTTTGTTTCTCAAAATGGCTGACACATTTCTAGTCATTTTTTTACCTGAAATTAGTTTGATTGTCTTAATATTTTTTTTGTTTTTATTAGGAAAACTTGCAAATACATGAATGATGAAAAGAATTTAAGAAAATACTAAATTGGCTTGATGTGCAGATCAAAATACCAGGGAATTGAATGGCAGGTAGGGCTGTTTCTTTTTTTAATTTTACGAATTAGTAATTTATGAATAGTCGACATTACAAGTCAATTATGAATTTTGAATTTTTAATCTTATCTATATCAATAAACGCCATTGGCATTTTATACATTCAAATATAACTAGTTTTCTTGAAGTGAAATACATTAAAAGTTTATCTAATTTTGTTTCTAAAAGTTAAGTAAAAGCTCAAGAAACCATGTGTTTTATTTTGAACAATGATTTTTAAAATTTTTGTTATTATGATCAATTTTTTTTTAAAATTTATTGAATTTTTTTGTTGTAACATTTACTATCTTTTACTTTTTGAGTAATTTAGATTAAATATCGACTAGTTCAATGACTTTCACTTTAAATATTGATCAATTGCCATTGTCTGTTTATTTCGTTTGATAAATCTTTAAAGAGTTTTCTTGAAAGTCTGATTTTTTTTTCTTAGCTAAAAATGTAAAACTTCGTCCATTGAATTTCCATTTCTTTTACATTTTGAATTAACACATTTTAACTTGCATTTTAATTAGTTTTGTTGTAGTTAAAGTAGTTAAACTTTAACAATTTATCCCATAAACCAATAGTTTTTGTTTATTTTAGCAATATTTCTGTTTCGTTGGCTTTGGTTTGGTTTTTTACTGGTTTTATAAGAAAGATTTAAACTGAAAAAAAAGTTATTTAGGTGTCTTAAACAAATTAGAAAAATGAAAAAGAGTATTGGATTAAATTTAAATGGTCAAGATTTATAGTTTTTATTTTAATTTAATGGTTGTACATTATATCTTCCTTTTAATTCTTTATGACATCATTTCTTTAAATATTAACAGGAAATACTTCTCTAAATTGATATTGTGTATTACAAGTGACATTTTATTTTTAAATGGTAATTTGTTGAATGAAAAGCTAATTTAGTAACCAATTCGTGATATACAATACTTATTTTTCTCTCTATTTTACTCCACAAGTTTTTACTTTTATTTTAATTGCTAATTTAATCATTTCATTAAGTTTTTTTTAATGGAAAATAAGAAGAAACTATATTTTAACAAATTGGTGGTTTGGTTTTTACGATTGGATAGTTTTGTTGAGATTTGACTAAAGATTGAAATGTTTTTATTAGGATTTGTATTTTTTTTTAAATATTTGATGCAATTATTGCTTTATTTTAAATTAATTTGATAGAAGAAAAAATTTCTATATTCTTCATTTTGAAAATAATGATTTGGTAAAATTAGTTTAAATATTTATATAAAAGTAAACTAAACAATTAAAACCATATCGACTTATTAATTGAACTTATAATTAGTTATTTGATTCTAAGAAGTAGTGGAAAACATCCTAATTAGTATTTTTTTACTGTTTTAAAATCTTGTAGTTTATTAATTTCTTTAAGATTGTTTTTTTTCTCATAAATTGAATATAGTTAAGTTAAATATGCATTTTTCTTTGACTTTTCTTAATATCAAAAAAAATGTAATTTTATTATGATTATTATTACTGTTTTGTGTGTAAACAAAATTAAGAAAAGATTCTTAAATATTAATTTTATTAAATTAAACTTAATTATTAAATTACTAAATGATTTAAATTTGTAATTTTATTAGCTTTTCTTATCCTAAAAAAATCTTTAATTGCAATTGTTGAATTGTATTTTAACTTCATTATTCAATCTTGTTTTTGTTTTCTTCAATCAATATTTTCCACTAAGGATTTTCTAATTAACTATTATTAATTGATTTTAATTGATCATAAAAAGAATAAATAGTTCATTGAGAAAGTGCATCATTTGTGTTGGTCTTGGCAGTAACATCTTCATCTTTAATCTTAATTTCTTAAGTCTTGCTGGTAGAATCTTTATGATTAATTTTGATTTCTTAGTAATCATTAGTAAATCAAAGTATGCTGTACTGTACTTTATATGCAAATCTAAGCAATGTAAAATTATGGGGCATGTAGACTATTTATCCAGAATAATAATAATAATTAAGCCAAAATAATGGTATCAGTGAAAACATATTCCTTATTTTAGAAAGTCTAATTATTATTGAAACTAAACCAAATGCATTGGCTAATGTTTTCATAGCCTAGTTAGAACTGGAGTCTTCTTATTTTTACTGTAGGTCAACTGGAAAACAACAATTCCAGACTTTTTTAATTATAGTTAAAGTTTTAAAATAATTTTTAGCAAACATCGTTATTAAAAAATGTTTTTATAAAGCAATAAGTTATTGAAGATGTCTATAAAAACGTAATATAAACTTAAAATGTATTTTAGATTTTTTTAAAGCAATTCCGCTTATAGTGAAGTTCGGATATAGTGAAGTGTTTTGGCCGGTCCCTTGCCACTTCACTATAACCGAGTTCTGGTGTATTTAGTTTAATTAACATTAAAAATTTAAAGGACAAATAAATAATTATAAATACAAAGTTCATTAAAATCATATTTAATTATTGTTTTTAGTTTATTATTAATGTGTTTAGTGGTTTATTGTTTTGGACTTGTTGGTTTTATTTTTGGATTATATTTTTTTCCTGAGTAAATCTATGAATATTTCAAAGGCTTTTTATGAATTTCTTTCTGAATATATTTTTGAGTATTTCTGGATAATTCTGGATATTTTTTAAATATTATTTCATAGAAAATAATTAAAAAAAGTAGTAAAATGAAATTTGTTAAAATAGCTTTGTGTGCAAAGTGTGTAACCCCAAATTCTTTCAATTCCAAAGAAATATTTAAATTTTTGATTTATAAGATTTTCTTCTTCTTGTCTCTGTGATTGATCTTACATACCATATTACATTTAACCACTGAAACTTTGATTTTCTTATTGAAATGCTTAACCGGTATTTGTCATTGAATATTCAAATGAACTAAATCTTTTCAATTAATTTATCATAGCAAATATTTTCCGTTGAATTTATTGGTGTTTTGTTAAAATTATTTCAATTCCAGAAAAAGTTTTAAATTTGGTTTGTAAGATTTTCTTCTTCTTGTCTCTGTGTTTGATCTTGCATGCCACATTAAATTTAACCACTGAAACTGATTTTCTTATTAAAATGCTTCATTTCTTGTTGAATTTTCAAATGAAGCAAATCTTTTCAATTAATTTATCATAGCAACAATTTTTCATTTGAATTAATTGGTGTGTTATGTTTTATTTTAGTTAATGGAATTTTCAATTGTTTTGCATGAACAGTTGGATAAAACACTGAATTTATATTAAATTTTATGACTTGAAATCTATTTGTTTTATCAGTTTTCTTAGTTTATCATTTTCTTTTGATGTCTTAATTTCAATTTTTATATTTCTTATTTTTTATATTCATTGAATTGAATTTAAAATTTATCACTGATTAAAATTATTTTAGATTCAATTTTAATGAAGGATTTTTTAAATCTTGTTTTGCTGTTAAGCAATGATTTCTTAATTTAATTTTATTTAAATTACGATTTGTGAGTCAATAATTACCTTGTTGAATTTTTTATATCAATTAATGATTTTGGTATTTTCATTTTATTATTAAATTTAAAAAGTCATTAAAACAGCCAGTGTTTAACCAGAAATCATAAAACTTTCAACTTTTTGATTTTTTATGACTAATTCAATTAACTATTAAATCAACTTCAACTATAAAATTTTGATTTAAAATAAATTTTTCACTTCTTCAGATCTTAAAAAAAATTGTAAGAAAATTGTTTTTGGAAGTTTTATTTCTTAAAAAATGAATTGATTTTATTTTGTCTACAATTTTAAATGATGTTTTGAATTTTTTCTACAATTAAACTGATTCTCCTTAAAGTTTTTTTCAGTTTGATTTCTTAAACATTTATGCATTATAAGTGATTAAATTAAATATTAGTATAAAAGTATGATTTGATTTTCTATATTCAATGGATTTAATGAATCGTTGTTTGATTTCATGTTAATTTAATTATATGAATTGGTTGAATGTTCTTATGACTTAAATTAAATGAGTTTTCAATATATTATGTGGTTTTCTTTAATTTTATTTGACAGTTTTTACTTTTACAATTTAAATTTTCCATCATTAATCAATATGCTTTATCAATTCTTTATTTGAAACTCAATTG